>OZ021727.1:13747242-14329742 GCA_963978545.1 Linyphia triangularis
GCTTGAAAAAGGGATTATACGAAACAGCTGTTCAGATTACTGTTCTCCAGTGGTCTTAGTGAAAAAGAAATCTGGAGAATCACGTTTAGCAATCGCCTATAGGTTGATTAATCGTCGTTTAATTAAAGATAGTTTTCCCCTACCCATTATCGAAGAAGTTCTAGATCAATTAGGGAATAATAAGGTGTTCTCAAAAATTGATTTGAAGAGCGGGTTTATGCACGTCGACGTTGAGGAAGACAGCATAAAATATACTTCTTTCGTGACTCATTCTTCTCAGTTTGAATTCTGTAAAATGCCCTTCGGGATGTCAACAAGTCCGGCAATATTTCAAAGATACATTAACTATGTTTTCAGAGATCTTCTTAAAGATGGAACTGTGCTTATTTATCTTGACGATATAATTCTGCCATCGCTTAATGAACGTGAGAATGTCAACAGTTTGAAGAGAGTGTTAGAAACAGCATCCCAATACGGTCTTGAATTAAATTTAAAGAAGTGCCAATTTTTAAAAAAGAAGATAGAATTTTTGGGACATGTCATTGAGAATGGTACAATTAAACCTTCGTTCGACAAAGTTAAAGCGGTCCAGAACTTCCCCACACCTAAAAATGTAAAAGGCGTTCGAAGTTTTTTGGGATTGGCGGGATATTTTCGTAAATACATCAAATCATATTCCCTTATAGCGAAACCATTGAGTGATTTACTTAGAAACAACACTACATTTTATTTTGGGAATGAGCAGCAAAATGCCTTTAAAGCACTGAAAGACATCCTTTCAAAGAGTCCTGTGCTTCACATTTATCAACCGGGTGCAAGATTAGAGTTACACACAGACGCAAGTTCTTATGGGTATGGTGCAATTCTTTTCCAGGAAGCGGAAGATAAGAAGTTGTATCCCATATACTACATGAGTAAAAAAACATCGACACACGAAGAAAAATATTCAAGCTATGAATTAGAAGTTTTAGCAGTAATTGAAGCTTTGAAGAAATTTAGAAACTATTTATTAGGCACTAAGTTTAAAATAGTTACTGACTGCTCCGCATTTAAAATGACCATGAGCAAGCGTGATTTAACACCAAAAATAGCCCGTTATGCACTTATACTTGAAGAGTATGACTACGAAATTGTACACAGACCTGGTACTCGTATGAAACATGTTGATTCTTTAAGTCGACATCCTGTTTTGATAGCTACGTGTGAAGACATAACACGAAATATCGCCGCTGCACAAGCAACTGATGAGTACATCCAAACAATCAAAGAGGCCTTAGAAGAAGGAAGAGTAAACAACTTCGTCGAGAAGAATAACATTTTGTATAAGGTTGTCAATGATAGAGAGCTACTGGTAGTACCACAAGAAATGCAAGCAGAAATTGCGAGGAAGATTCATAGTAATGGACATTTCGCTGCACAAAAAACAGAAGAAATTTTGAAGCAAGAATATTTTATACCAAAGGCACGTAACATCATTGAAACAGTCATAGCAAACTGCGTTGAATGCATACTTTGCAATGCGAAGAAAGGAAAAGCAGAAGGATTTTTAAATCCCATTTCGAAAGACAGCATTCCTCTACATACTTACCATGTTGATTTCGTTGGACCCCTACCTTCTACAAACAAGCAGTACAAACATATATTTTCTGTCATCGATTCTTTTACGAAGTTTGTATGGTTTTACCCAGTGAAATCTACATCTGCCAACGACGCCATACAGAAATTAAAACAACAGCAAGCCATTTTTGGAAATCCGTCACGAATAATAGCGGATAAAGGGTCAGCTTTCACGTCGAAGCAGTTCGAAGAGTATTGTCAAGAGGAGAACATAGAACTTATTACCATAACAACTGGAATTCCGAGAGGTAACGGACAGATCGAAAGAATTCATGGAACTTTGGCACCAATCCTTGCTAAGCTGTCGATTGAGGAGCCTGAAAAGTGGTTCAAGCACGTCGATAAAGTCCAGCGAACAATGAATTCAACAACAAGTCGAAGTACCAAGAGAACTCCTTTCGAATTACTAACTGGAGTCAAGATGCGAAATAAAGAAGATTTGAAGATTTTGGAAATGCTGGAAGAGGAGAGAATTACAGAGATGATGAACACTCGTGAAATAGAACGCGAAGAAGCGAAGAAGAATATTCTTAAACTACAGGAAGAAAATCGGAGAAACTTCAACAAGAAGAGAAAGGTCGCCCACAACTACAAGATCGGAGACCTAGTAGCAATACAAAGAACACAGATGGGGCCAGGAATGAAACTGCGTCCTAAGTTTCATGGACCTTATGAAGTCATCAAGATCAGACCGATACGATGTGAAAAAAGTGGGTCATCATGAGGGACCTAATCAGACGTCGACTGCGGCCGATCTCATGAAAAAATGGGGACAATAGAAAGTCATAAACTAAAAAACTTTTTGGTTGTGAACTTTTCCTAAGTGTTTTTGAACTCTTTCAAGAGAACTTTAATTTCGAACTTTTTCGAATTTTGAAACTTTTTCAGTGTTTTTTAACTTTTCGAGTGAACTTTGAATATTCGAACTTTTCTAGTGAACTTTTTAAGGTTTTCTTGATAACTTTTCAAGATGTTTGAACATTTTCTAGTGATTTTTTTTAAACTACAAACTTTTTAGGGAGAATCCTGCAAGTTTAGAACCTTTCATCACATCCTACACCAAATTTTTGTAAAATTTTAGAACATTTTTCTCTCCGTTTTCTTTTGATTCTTTTCAGAATTTGATATCAGGCGAGGACGCCTGCATTGTCAGGACGGCCGTGTGGGTTGGAGATCCCTCCAATAGATGGCATTCCCTGCTACGGATGTCGCCCCTGGCGGAGAAGTTGTGAAGTAGGAGTACGGGATGACGGAAGGAGAGAGGGGAAGGACATTCTTCTGGAGAGAGAGAACGAGAGCGGAAGGTGCTGTGGGGTTTTGTCCCCCTGACGATGTATAATAACCTAAATAGATGTTGTTAATTAAAGTTTAAAGCACAATTAACTACTACTGCCTGATTATTCAGCCCCACTAGCCTTCCCACAATATTGAATTCAATGAACATTTTGAAAATGCAATGATATTTTTTTAACATGGAACATATATAAATAAATGATAAATGAATAAGTCAAGTACAGAATGGCTTAGCATAAAATTACCTACTAATATTATCCAATGATAATGATATTAGTGTAAAAAAAAAGTATATTTTTAATTAAATAAAAAAAATTTCATTCAAAAAAGAAAATTCTCTATTTTATTCAATAAATTAAAGTATTAACGCATTTAAACGCTATTCTGGCACGAAAATAATTTTGACCAACTTTTCAATGTTAATATCCCAGTGTACAGCGATTTTCGTCAAAATCATTAGAACCGTTTTGTAGCAATTACTGAAAAACATATTTTTTCAATGGCAGCTACCTTACAACGCACCTACCTTATGATTTATTTCAATGATACATTATTGCCGAAATCCTAAATAATGTGTCCCATGGTCACCACTTGCCCGCTCATAAAATTTGAACATTGTTGGTCAATTCCTTCGGGAACTGACTAAGCACACTTAGAAAGAAATTTCATCTAGGCCGCACTTTTTTAAAGGCAGGATGTTCCAAAACGTGGTAAAATGTTAAAAGATAATAATAATAATAATAAAATTGTCTTTTGACCGAAAACAGTAATTTCCATTCCCTATGTTGGTATATGAATAATTAAAAGTAACATATGAGCATAGAGAATTTGTGTTTTGGACGCTCGCTACTAATCTAAAAATCAGTACTAATTGAAAACTGGCTGCTGAAGATTCAAGATGTCGTTTAAATGTAAAGAATGTTGAAATTTCGCATGAGCACCCAGGGTGTTTAGAAGTCACTGAGAAATAAATTTATGTAGGTTTGCACAGCTTTAGAAACGTCAAAATTGAGACGTTTTATATATGAAACGTTACATTATAAAAACTGTTGATATTAGTTATACGAGTTAGGAAAAAATCTTTTCACTACACCAGGAATTCTTTCGCATTAATAAAAAAATAAAGAATTTGTCCCTTGTTTACAAAAGTGGAAAACATCACATTTGTTGACACTCTACATTTCGATTTCCTTAATATAGAATTGATGATAAGTTCGAAAAGGGGATATCATTCATCGCTTGTGAAATAATACAAACTGTTAATGAATATCAGAATGAAACTGTAAATTGTGGTCTAGTAAAAAGGAATTTGAAAGGGCGTCGTTTCAGTACTTTGGGAAAATTCGCTCCCTCCCTTGGTGAATAGCAGAAAGTTATCCAACGTAATATTTTGTACATACTTCACATGAAGAAATATAAGAATCGATTTACTAGTAATTGCGTAAAAAATTAGAGTAGCTAAATTTATTGTTCTGGAAATTTATTTTTTCTCACAAATGTAAATTTTTCTCCTCGTTATTTTCTAACTGCAAAAGATCTGCATTTTTAGTGACAATGTAACGATGTTTAGTTTCGGTGGTTAGTAGAATTAACATACAATTTGAAAATAGCTAAAAATTTAAAAGCAAAAATTTTTTTTTTTTTTTTTTTTGGCTTTCTGTAAAGTTGATGAAAAAGTTAGAATCAAAGAGTTACAATATGAAATTTATTCTTCTTGAAACAAAATTCATCATAAAAAGAGTTTGAATGTATGTATCTGCATATATATTGTTAAGAAACCTTCAAATTAAAAAAAAAAATGTCTACTTATCACGTGAACCACCAAGAGTGTTACCTTCAGCTTCCTAGCTGCCAAATATTAAAAATAAAGTTCAGCAAAATAGCACAAATCACAGGAAGAAAAAAAGAAAGAAAATATGGGGGTTAAATTATTCAACTGTACAAAAAATGCTTGCAAACTATTAATAACTCTTTCAGTACGAAATCCAATAAGTGTTTTAAATCCAGATTCAGACACACACACAAGCAAGCAAGCAAGCAAATTAGCAGTTTTACAAATTAGCAGTAAACAAATTTGCAGCCCTCTCTCTAATTCTTGCCTAAATCACAAAAGTTTGCAGAATAACTCATTTCAAAAAGTGTTTTTCTATTACTGTACAAGCAATGTTCATTAAATTAATTAATTTAAAAATTGAAAATAACCCATTTTTGTTGCTTGTTGATGCCAGATAGAAACCTTTTTCTATTGATTTTTTCTCTCTAATGTTGATTAAATTGTAAATATATTTACAAAAACTATAATCCCCTCCCACATCTTGAGGGCCGTTTGATACGATTAGAGACACAGGGAAGGATTATCTTTTTCACATATTCATGAATAGATAACCTGCAACTGAATTTTCTCTCAACAGCAAGAATTAAAGTATGTTTCGATAGAGTAGCCTCTTAGCCACTGCGTGTTGTACAACAGTGTTGTCCGAGGAACACCACGTGGAGGTGGGCTACTGTCGTTCCTCATTGGGCTGTCCTCTTCCTAACATTAAGCTATACATTAACACAAAGTTACATTTAGAAACAGGATAGACATTATACGTCCAATGTTTTTTTTTTTTTTTTTTTTTTTTCTTATTCTGCTTTGTATAATCTGATAACTTTTATTTAACATTGTCAATGAATTCAAGTTGAAAATTTTGAGATTTTGTAATCAATACAATAACATATCATACTTTTCAGAGGACAGCCCCGACGCGATTCTCAACTGAATTATTCTTATCCAAAATTTATATTTAAGAGAAAAGCCAAAACAATTACAACATTATAACTTTTATTCCAATTGGTGGAAAAACGCTCCCTAACTACTAAAATTATTTAAATGAACGGAAATCTTTTTTTCTTTAAATATTTGATTGACAAAAAGTGACAAGTACTCATTTATTTTTTCCCTATAACTTTATCCTAATTTACAAATCTCATCATATGGCTTATTTAGAGAATATTATTAATTTTAGAGTTGTTATTTTCATTGACACAGTTATTTATTCCTTCTTTCAAATTTAAATTAAAACTTTTCAATTACTGACATTCGGCACACTTTTTCGTAATAGTTACTTTTGTCGAATAATTGCAAATGTTTAGGTGTCTGCCTAAATTTGAACAACAAAAAGGCCCTAAGCGCTTAAAATATTTTTGTGTTGAGACAATAAAGGACACATTAGAAACATGAAAACATAAATTTTTATTGAACAGAGCAACATGAAACACGTAAATAGAACTCAATATCTTAAGTAATAAATAAATTAAAGATACTAATGAATTCAATTAACCAGGATATCTAGAGGAAAACTATGAATATCCCTGATATTTCCCTGACTATTACTGATCTCCCAATTATTTTACAATGGAATAAACTTATTTTTTATCAAATTAAATTTAAGGACACTCGGTAAATATGAGAAACTCCCAGATGTTAAATTTTAAGTGTTGAATGGGGTTTCCAGAAATTGATTATAAAAATTAAAGCCAAGATCAACAGTACCTTCTGGACATATTCATGGAATTGGCTCATTTTCCCATTCAAGATTTTCCATTCAAGGTTGGTTAACAATAACGAACAGAGTTCACTGATTTTATTTAAGTATTGAAAACCCAGCAGATGACACAAGATCTTAGTTTATTTTATCCTAAAGTCGTATATGCCAAATATGCCTGTATGGTTGAATATAAAGAAAAATAACTATTCCACAAATAGACTCGGAACATGTACTTTAAATTATAATATCGTCATGATTCCTGCCAGAAAACTTGCTAAAAGTCATTGACCCAGTAATTGAGGGAAATGAATTTTTGCACATCCAAAAAGCTTACTTTTGAGTGTGGTAATAAATAAAAGGAATTATATAAGAGAGTTAGATTTCGAAAGAATTATAAAGGCTAGAAACTTGGCTTCAAAATGAAAATCAATCAGGTTGAACAGTGTCCGAGTAGAACAAAGTTTAATTCCAGAGATGGTTTTATAAGAACTACACTTCTTTCAAGATGGATGCCAAACTTTTCAAGCAAATCTAAACTGAAACTTCCAAAAGAAACCAAAGGCAATTAAAAGGCTATATTTCATTACAAACTATAAAAATTTGCAAAATCAAAAAAAGCTATTGTTTAAATGGAAATTTCTAATAAAAAAAAGTGTTTTTTAAGTTTAATATGAGCTACTAATAAATTGTAAAATTTATTCTTTACTTAATTAATTGATCTTAATTATACTCTTTTGTACAAAATATGCATATAACTAGTTTTTAAAGAAGTTCTTTGAGGTTTTTTTTCTCCATTTATTATCTCCTATTTTTAGAAAATTATGAAAATCATATATTGTCACTACGTGTAAGACTAACACGCATCCGACAGATGTAAACATATTTTTTTTTTCACTTATCTACCATAAAGGCACGTTTTCTATACTATGCAGTTTCAAAAAGAAAAAAAAGGTGTGTTTTTTTTCTTCCAACCCTACTGGACACCTGGTAGTATACACATTAATGAAACTGATAAGCTTTAGTTATTACACAAAACATATAAAGCTTAGCCTAATACACAAAACTTTAATTGTAAAGAAATGAAGAAAAAAAATCAGTTGAAAACTTTAATTAAATCAATTATATTTTAAGCAAATAAAATAATGGACATTTGGGCAATTATTCTAAATATCTTTTTTACGTTAAATTAGGATTTTATTTTTTTATATTTGTACTATATACCAAATGCAATTCAACTTATTGGCAAAGACATTGCTAAAAATGTAAATGTTTTCTTCTTTTAATAGATAGTTTTAAGTAATGAGTTTTGCTAATAACAAAGTTCCTTATCCTGGAGACAAAGGGGAGAAGTCTTATTACTGTTCTTTCGGTCAAAACTCTAACCAAAGAGGTCCCTAACAAAGTAGTTTCTTTAGACAAAGCTATTTTCTGGAATAAAGTAGATTATGGTATTTAATATAGTTCTTCTAAAGTAGAATGTAGTTTCTTCGTTAAAAGTGTGTTTCTGGACGAAGTTTTTCTTTACTTAATACTTTGCAAAAAAGTTGGGTTTAGAAAAGCATTTTTTTTTTTTTTTTTTTTTTTTTTTTTGTGAATACCTGGCTAAAATGTAAATTAAGAAATTCATTAACAAAGACTAAACGACTAAACTAGTGCAATTTCAATTACTAACTAATTTTTTGAGATTATTATTACAATTTAGATCAAAAGAAATATTTTATATATTAAATAAAAGGAATATAATTTTATATTTTAATAATCAATAACCATTTCACTTGGAGCAATAAATACTACCTACATCCTCCTCGACGTCAGACCAGTCACTAATCACACCGTCCCACGAGATCTAATTCCTGGAATCCTCAACTGGACAGTCAGCGATGTCCTTCTCATCCAGTACGACGCCAATGGTCACCTCATCCAGAGTGGTGACAATGACCACTTCACCTGAAGAGAAATGCCTTTTCATCTCATTCAGGGAAGAGTCACTTTTCACCTTCTCCAGAGAGATGACACTGTCCACCTCATCCGGATCGAAGACAATGATCACTTCAACCGAAGGAAAAGAAATTTCTCCCTCCTCCAGAGAAGTGTCACTTTTCTTCGTATCCAGAGAGCTGACACTGGCCTCCTCATTTGTATATGGTGTACTGACTTCCTCGTCCGTTGATAAAGCAACAGCTTCATCATCCGGAGAGGCGACAGTAGTCACCATATCCAAAGAGGTAGCACTAGCCACCGTAGCCAGTGAGTTGGAAGTGGCTGACACATCCAGAGAGGCATCACTTACCTCCACCTCGGTGGTTTTCTCCGCACCCGACGACCCGCAGCAGCAGCATCTGAAAAGACAACGCCTAAAGCGAAAACACATGCATGGTTAGTAACATGTATCAGTGCCTTGATAGAAAACGAAGCCGAAACGCAGTATTCGGCCGAACTTGACTTCAGAATTTTGAGAGCCATCCAACCTCAACAACAACATAAGTGATGGAATTGTTTTATGTAAATAAAAGAAATAACACTCTTTCTTGTCTATTTTTAATTCGTTGCTATTTGAAGCTGTATTAAAGCTTAAAAAATTCTACACACTTATCCAAATATCTAAAGATACTTATTCTTCACGGCATACATTGTTATAAACATCGAATCTATCTACCAAGTTTCAACCTGATTGGTTGACGGCAAGTGGTTAAATTAAGCCTCTCATGTTTGCTCGACAGTCAACCATACCGGAACACCCCACACACACACAAAATCAAAATATAAAGGATTTAAAAAGAATATATGTAACAATTGTCAATAATTTGAAAGCTAATTGGGGAGTCCTGCTATTTAAATTTAACCATTTTCCTAATGTATTATGAATCCTAGTAGTAGAACAGGACCCCTACAAATATTTCAAAATTATCTAGTTTCAGTGTAAGCTTTGAACTAAAACTAAAAATTTATTTTGCGAATATTGAACTCATATCTAAAAAAATGTTTGGTAAATTTTCACAAAAGCTTATAAATCGAGAGACATTTACAAACTTATTTTTAATATCTCCTAATTCACAGTTTACACGACTGTATTGTATAATATTGTAGTTTGTATACTATTATGAAATATTTTAAATTAATAAAAAGGATTATATTTCTATGAACATTTATATTAGTTTTATGTTAGGTTGTTATTTAAGGGATCTATTAATTCTGAGAAGTGGGGTTTTGATTGTATTAAAGAAACGAAATGAGACGCCATGTTGAATTT
The DNA here is from genome assembly GCA_963978545.1 of Linyphia triangularis. NCBI lineage: Eukaryota > Metazoa > Arthropoda > Arachnida > Araneae > Linyphiidae > Linyphia > Linyphia triangularis. The sequence continues at coordinate 13,756,933 of OZ021727.1, forward strand.
ACATTTTTCAAGAATCATTCTAAATTTCGAATAATCCATTTGCCAAATTGGGAAACAAAAAATATTTCGTCAATTTCGATCCTACTGCTTTTTTAATCTTACTTCTCCTATCAGCAATAGTATTCTTGTATTTATGTTTAACAATGCATAACACACAATTTTTATAAGCATTGTTGCCAATGCCAACTTGGCTATTAAAATATTTCACTCTAATAAAATCTCATAGACTTAGATATATATAATAAGTTCAATTTGAGAACTTGGAGTCATTATAAATAATCACCCATTGACAAATGTACCGTGTTCTTAATGATTTTACAAAAACAAATTAAAATACTCAATTTTTCTTTTGTCTTGTGAAAAACTTTCCAAAATTCAAATTAATTAGAAAAGTTTATACTTATTGACAAATATATCGTGTTCTTCATAATTTCATCAAAATTATTTTTAATAACTCAATTCTCTCTATTTACTTCTAGATTTGCAAAAAAGTTTTCATAAATCAGGAAGATTTAAAAATTCTAAATATATTTTTATATAAATTAATTCTAATATTAATTCTAAATATATTTTGATATAAATAATATATTTTGATACCAATAATATATTTTGATAAAATATATGAATATATTTTGATATGAATACATCTGATATGAAAAGAAAAAAAATACACCGCTCTTAATAATTACGAATGCGTTTAATATAATCTATTTTATATGATCTTATTTTTTATTACAATTAATAAATAACATTAAAAGATACTCACAAAAAACGAAGAGCCATCTTGTCCTGTTTTATTCTCAGCACACTTGTTCAATTTAATTTCCGTCAAATTCAGTTCTTTCGATTACTCACAGCACTTCTCAGTAGCCAACGACAGAATGATGAAATTTAAATACTTCTATAAACTTTTGGCGATGAACTTGATTTTATAGCCAAGTTTAATGACGTAAGATAAAGGGTTACACTCCTCTGACCATAAAACTAATACAAAATAAATTTTAACGGGTTTCCACAATTATAATAAATTCGTCCTTGGCTACAGATTTCGACACCTTTTGGCAATTTTACCAATCATTCAACGTTGCCATCCGACATTATGTAAAACTATAAAATAATTATAAAATATTAGTATAAAAAAATCAAGTATTTCTAGTGACGCGGAAGCCAATTGAAATAAAAGTTTATTACTACCAAAAGAAAAGCATATTTGATAGTTTTTAATTATATTATATAGGATTTTGATACTGAAGCGTTGACAATTTTACAATGTAGAAATTTAGTTTTAATTAAATGCTTTGATAAGGATTTAAATATTTAAAAAGGACAATTTTTTTTATATAATTATAATAATAAATATGGTTAAAATGTTCCCAAAAAGTTTGTTAAGGGTTTATTTCCCTCAACTCTTAAATATTGCGAATTAATCTATGTAAGTTACAAAAGTACTCAAAGCAAAATAAGCAATATTAAATAGAATGTAATTTCTATATCAGACATAATAAACGTCACGGAATAAATAACAAATCACTTTAATTCAAAATAAATTAATATTTTATCCTTAAAATTTACCGAAATAGAAGGCATTCAAAGCGTTTGCATTCATATCTCATTGAAAATTAAACGTAAGCGCGAACCACTTGATTAAGAATGGGGTAGAGTGAGGTGGGAGACAATTTAACACGTTTCAATTGGAATCAAACAATGGCATTTTGCAACAGATTTTTATTTCACATTATTTTTAATGATTTGAATATTTTTATATCAATAACTGTAATTTTTTTTAGAAGAAACATGCTCCCACTGAATATTGCCAGAAATAACTTTTGCTTTCAATTACCTGTGGTGGCCATGGGATCTACCATTAAAGTTTTCGTCAAAATCGCTCATGCGCATAAGATAGCTGCCTTTAATGATTACTAAAAAATGGCTCTAACGATTTTGATCAAAATTGCTGTGGTAATTCCTCTTAAGTTGTTCTCCGCATACCCAACTCCGAAATTCCCGCAAAAATGCTTCGATGGCGTAAAAAGTTGAAAAACGAAAGTCTTCAACACAGAGTTCTCTGCCCTTGAGCACCGCACATGAACGATTGTTTTTTTTTTTCTGTTACACTCACAAGAAAGGCCAATGTAATGTTTATCGAATAGCATCGCCAATTTCTCCATCTGATCGTTGTTGTTGTTGTTTTCTTAAGCCCATGTAAAAATCATTGCCAAAAATATCACCAGACTGGCAATTTTTATTTAAATAAGTGAAAATATGAAAACGGTAAATAACGTAATAAATTTCAATGCAATGGCCAATATTATAATTAACTGAAAGTTGTGCGATGTTCCACACCTCTAGTTTACTTTTAATCATCCATATGTATGCATAGAGTAATGAAAGTATAGTATTCAGACTAAAAAACAATTATCGATTTTTTTTTAACAATTATCGATTTTTTTTTAACATTTCTCCACGTTTTAGAACACCCTGATTTCAAGAATGTGATCTAGAAAAATGTTTGTCTGTGAGTATGTGGTCAGCATAACTCCCGAACAAATTGACCTATGATGTTCAAATTTTGTGTGTAGGTTGGTGGTGGCACAAGGACCTACCATTAAAGTTTCGGTCAGTCAAAATTGCGCATGCGCATAAGGTGAGTGCCATTGGAAAACTCAAAATCATGTTTTTCAGTAATTGCTAAAAAAATCTCTAACAATTTTGATCGAAATCGCTGTGGTAATGCCTCTGAAGGTATTCTAAACATTCCCGGCTCCAAAATTCTTATAAAAAAGCGATAAAAGAGTAAAAAATAGAAAACGGTTGCGTTTAACTTCGCCCTTCTTTGCCCTTAAATATCGCCCATTTACGATCTTTTTTTTGGGCCCATACAAGAATTATCGCAAAAAGTATCGCCAAATTGCCTATTTTTTCTAAAAGAATAATGAGAATATAAAAACGGTAAATGACACAAATCCACTTCAGTACTTCAGTACTATAGTATTATTGAAAGCTGTGCGATGTTCCACACCCCTAGTTGTGTTTTCGGAAAGAGTTTCAAAAATGTTATTAAAATCTCTCATTCAAACTGTATTTTTAAGAAAGTATTGCATTCTTAAATTAATATGATAATTTAAAATCAAAGAACAGCGCAGTCGAACAATCCATTTCTTCGTGTAGCAAAAACTTAGCAAACTATTAATGAGATAAAACATAAGATTCTTAAGAGGAAGTCCTAGTCGCTATGTTAAAATCTTCCAAGACCAGTGCATTTAGAAACTACTTTTAATAAAACCTTGAAATTTGGTGAGTGAGAACGAAAAAGATCACTTTATGAAACGACACAAATTCAAAACTCGAAAATAGTGCCTAATATATTTTATTTTTTATTTGAATCCTTACGTCAATGAATATGCATTGGCGCCACTTGGTTTTCCCATTTGCTATTTTAATTTTCATATAAAATAGATGAACACTAAATGAAAACAATTTATGTCATGTCATTAAGTGATCTTTTCCGTACCTACTCACCAAATGTCAAGGTTTTATATGAAGTGGTTTCTACATGCACTGGGCAAGAAGATTGTAACATAGCGAAAATAAGGAATGATCCTCACATGGACTTCCTCTTCATTATTTTAGGTATAATCTCTCAGAGCTTTTTGTCGTAACAAAAAGTTCGCCAAGCCTAGTTCACTCAATCCAATTGTTCGCGTAGTTAATCGATAACAAAAACTTCGGAGGCGGTTGACGAGTATTAATAAGATACACAAGAATGGACAAACACGTGACCATTACGACCCTTTCAAGTAGGAATGACGTCATAGCGCATTCATACTCGAAAGCACTCAATAAATGACAAGATTTATTTTACTCTTTTGCAACAAGAAAGAAATTTAAGAATTGGCGAAGTTTATGTCACGACAAAAAGGTACAATACGTTAGTACCAAATGGTGTGTGGTATTGTCATTTAATGAATAATATGGTTCATAGTGAAAGCAAGCCAAACCACTAACAGCAGCAGATTACTATTTTCGATTATTCATTTGTTTTTCTGTGAATTCCATACGAACTAACGACATGAGTCAACAATTCTTGGTATCGCTAGATTTTTAGTAAAATCACACTCTGATTAAGATTTTTCAGCAGTCTAAGGATACGATTCTAAACCATTTAGGTCCCTCGTAGTCCCTCCTAAAATGGAAATAAAAAGCTTTTAAATTATCCTCCTCCCGACACATAATATCATAAGAAGTAGACCGATGATCAACAGCCACTGATAGCAAGAAATAAAAACTTTAAATGCGGAGGAATATCTTTAAGATCATAATTATTAGCCATTACTAATAATCCATCGTCTAAATTACTTACAATCCATCACTGAATTTTTTTCTACGTTTTATCCTACAGATACAGTGAGTAAATCTTATATTTAATCAGTACTTGGAGGGCAAATTTCAGTGCAATGTGTACAATGTAGCACAAACATTTGAAATGGGATATTTACAACAAAATACTCTGACTGCATATACATACATATTGCCTATAGAGCAGCGTCAGCCACTATGCAGCCCGCAGTCCGGATTTGACCCGCGACAGATTTTTCTGCGGCCCACCGGCATTACAGAAGATTAAAAAATCAAATTTCACAGTATGGAGATATTTTATAATAATCTCATTTTATATAGTGTTTCAACGATTTTGTACCCATTGCACTGAATTGAGATTAATTTTATAAAATCTTTAGCTTGCCAAGTACTGATTTTTTGGGTATCAAGTGACACAAAAAAAATTATACACGGCCACTTGTCAGTAAACGTTGGATTTCATAGCTTTTTCTGACTGACCATTTTAATTGGCTGGATTTTTTACAACGTTTAGTTGTTTTTTGGGGAGATATCAATTATTTTTGTTGTGTTTGTTATATTTTTAATGAGTAGGATACGGTCGCTGGACGCTTTACCCAGAATAATCATATTGTCGCTTTAAGCTTAATATAGCGTAACCGATAACACCGTTAGATTCACATACAACTCTTTGTTTGGAGAGCAACAATATATATCATGATGAAATATTGTAGAAAGATTTAGGTTGGCAATCCAAATCCTTTTTGTTTTTATCAAGCAGAAATCCTCTTTACCACACCAAGAAAAAAAAATTCATAATTAAAATTATGTACTAACTTTATAACTTGAGTACAAGAACATGCAAATATGTACTAATAAATAAGTAATAACAAAAAGTAAGTTGGACATACAACTTAAGTACTTGGTTTATATGGGAAATGGAGGATTACCAGCTTCACATACCAATAAATATATCAAAATAATGTATTTCAAAACAATTTTCGCTTTTAATTTGAAATATAAGACTCCTTATTATTTTAAGAGAGCATTAAGCAATCTTCTGTGGTACAGTCGTTAAGGAACCAGATTAGTGATCAGACTGTAAGTGGTTCAAAACCAACCAGGCACCTTGAAAACTTAATTTTAAACTGAAAGAGGTTTTCTAACTCGAATTTGAAACACGTGTTTTCAGAGCTTTGATAATAAAGAAATTAAATTTAAAAAATAAATAAACTTTATTTTTTCTTGTTACACTGTTTTAATAGCTGGAACTTAAAGTATTAAAGTCACTTCTTGAAATTGAGCGAAAGATGAATATCCAATTCCGTTGACCCGTTTTAATCAGTCATTACCCGAGCTAAAATTTTCAACTTATGGGATCATTTCTGAGGGTGTATAGACCCTCGTAAGCATTAATTCATAAAAAAAAAAATGTTTTTAAAAAAAAAAGCACATCCTCCTTTCCTCCATAATACAGATACTTTAACCGCGTTATATTAAAAGAAGACCAAAAAGGTCCACGTTACTTGGAGTGATTTTAAGAGTGATTCAAATGTTTGAAAACGTTAAAAAGCACGTTAAAGGTTTAATTTTTTATGAATCATAACTCAAATCTTGAAGACCTACCATCTATTAGTTCTCAAAATGAGACACCATTAATTCAAAAAATCAGACACCATCGATTTGTGCTTAAATTTGTGCTTTATCGATTTGTGCATCGATTTGTGCCTCCTCCCTGTTAACCTTAATATAATAACAATACAATTACATAATTAAACTGAAGTTGATAGTGACAAGAAAATAGACCATTTTTTGAAAAATTCACCATTGTTTGTGAAGTAATATTTTTCCTCTATTGTAAAACAGCACTGTTACATCAACTATGAACTACATTTCAACAATCAATTTCTCGAAACCATTCTTCTCACAAGCATAAAATTTTTTGGTCTCTAAATCATGAAATCAATGTTCTAAAAATTAATCTTTAAAAAAAATAGCAATTTGATTTTAATCTTTGCCTTGCTATGTCCATAAAAATGACATCAGTCGTAGGTTTATTTAGAAAATGGTTGTAAGTATTAGAATCGAAATAAAATTACATAATTCAACAAATTACTATTATCCTCGTAAAAGAAAACAATTCTAAGAGAAAAAATATTCTAAAAGATTGTTTATTCTATTGTTATCTTTAAATTATTTTAAGCCGTACTTTGCTTTTTAAACAAGGATGAAAGTAATCAAGAAAATTCAATGTATTTTAACAATGTCAAAGCAATGATGGTATTACGATTGACAATTCTCATAAAGATAATCTCGATAATAATAATGACATAAGTATTTTAAGTACCACTGCCAACAAATTCAAAGATGGATTCGAAAATGATTCTGAGAAGATTGGAAGAGGCGAGTAGGTGATCACTGTCTTTCAGAAAAGGAATCAAAAGACAATTTCAAACCTCAAAAAGAGGAAACCGAAGAAGAATATAAAATATTCAGGTGCTTTTCCGCTACAGGGGACCGTTGGTACTTTTAACTACGGTACGGATTCTGCGCCAAGAATTATTTGCATAAACCCGCTCCAAATTATGGCAAAATTTGGAAAGATGTTATTAGAAAAAAAAAACAGGTTATTAGAACATTTCGGCTGCTGCCACTTATTGGCGAAAATCCCCTTGGCGCTGAATAAGTAACGTAATTGGAAGTTTTACCCATATTTTATAAATTGAAAACGGCACCCTTTAATGGAAAAGTACCAATATTTGTAAGTATTAAGACGTTTTTTTAATTAGAAATTCAAGTATTTTTGATTTTTTAATTTCTTATCCTTAAAAATAACTAATATCTGTCTTTGACTTTTAAAACTAGATTTGTGCCCCCGTTTCCGAAATGTCTCTAACATTTCGAATAGGATTGTTAGTAGCACCGTAATCGTTGAAATATCTAAGATTGTGTTAAATGACTTCTTTTTTTTAATAATAATAATACTAGAGGGCTCCTCATCCTGCTCCCTGACGCTCGCCAACCCCGGGAATTTTATCACAAACCAGACAGATTGCTTTGCAGTCTATTCCCCTACTCAATAACAGTCACCAAGCCTTGTTTTCACTACTCTTGCTAATTCCCAATTAAAGTACATAATTAATGGGAAAACGTTCGCCAATGAAAGCATTGGGTCGTGATCGTGGAAATTAATAAATTATGAATTACTAGCATAATAGCACAAATACGCTGGCTTATATCACTCGCGATATCTCTAAAATTTCAACTAAATATGGAGCATTTATGTCAAAATAAGCTTCCTTTGGAGTAAATAAAAACTTGCAATAATAAAGTAATACTCATTTTAATAAAATACTTGACATGCTAGTTGAATAATTCGTCAATTTACTCTTAAGCTTCATCCCATCTTGCATCGGAACCATTATGAAGTGGAAAGCTATCACTATTCAAGAAAAGTATAACTCGTGTCCAAAGTAGAGAAAATTGTCTCTCTCTCTAAGCGAAGGAATATCAATTTATAATTTTTATTAACTGTTAGGATTTAATTCAGACCAACGCGATAAGTTTTTCAAAATTTAAAAAAGTATAATTTATAACATCGCTAAGAAATCCATCTATAATTTTATTAATTGTTAGCATTTAATTCAGACCAACGCTATAAGTTTTTCAAAATTTAAAAAAGTATAATTTATAACATCGCTTAGAAATTCATCTATAATTTTATTAATTGTTAGCATTTAATTTAGATCAACGCTATAAGTTTTTCAAAATTTAAAAAAGTATAATTTATAACATCGCTAAGAAATCCATCTATAATTTATTAATTGTTAGCATTTAATTTAGATCAACGCTATAAGTTTTTCAAAATTTAAAAAAGTATAATTTATAACATCGCTAAGAAATCCATCTATAATTTTATTAATTGTTAGCATTTAATTCAGACCAATGCTATAAGTTTTTCAAAATTTAAAAAAGTATAATTTATAACATCGCTTAGAAATTCATCTATAATTTTATTAATTGTTAGCATTTAATTTAGATCAACGCTATAAGTTTTTCAAAATTTAAAAAAGTATAATTTATAACATCGCTAAGAAATCCATCTATAATTTTATTAATTGTTAGCATTTAATTCAGACCAACGCTATAAGTTTTTCAAAATTTTAAAAAGTATAATTTATAACATCGCTTTGAAATTCATCTATAATTTTATTAATTGTTAGCATTTAATTTAGATCAACGCTATAAGTTTTTCAAAATTTAAAAAAGGATAATTTATAACATCGTTAAGAAATCCATCTATAATTTTATTAATTGTTAGCATTTAATTTAGATCAACGCTATAAGTTTTTCAAAATTTAAAAAAGTATAACTTATAACATCGCTAAGAAATCCATCTATAATTTATTAATTGTTAGCATTTAATTTAGATCAACGCTATAAGTTTTTCAAAATTTAAAAAAGTATAATTTATAACATCGCTAAGAAATCCATCTATAATTTATTAATTGTTAGCATTTAATTTAGATCAACGCTATAAGTTTTTCAAAATTTAAAAAAGTATAATTTATAACATCGCTAAGAAATCCATCTATAATTTTATTAATTGTTAGCATTTAATTTAGATCAACGCTATAAGTTTTTCAAAACTTAGGTATAATTTATAACATACTATATCAAATTGAACATACTACGTATCCTATAATTAACTAAATTTTATTATTATTTGTATTTTAACTTAATTTTATTATTATTTGTATTTGAACTTAATTTTATTATTATTTGTATTTCAGTTTTAATTTTACTTTAGTTGCCATGTTTTTAATTTTGACGGCTTATATGGTTCCTTTGATAGCAAGAATTTCAGAACGCCCATTCATAGAATCGATATCGAAACCTCTGACGTATTAGTCAAGCCTCCGAACCATGTATTCTAACATTTATATGTAGAATTGCATACAAAATAATAACTTAAAATATACATTTATTTAGACTAGCATACATCATACTGTTGTTATTGTTGTTATTATTATTATTATTATTATTATTATTATTATTATTATTATTATTATTATTATTATTATTATTATTATTATTATTATTATTATTATTATTATTATTATTATTATTATTATTATTATCATCATTATTATTATTATTATTATTATTATTACTAATAATAATAATTATTACTAATAATAATATTATTAATACTAATAATAATAATAAAGACCTTATATGCAATATGTAGAATGAGTCTACATGAAGAATAAGCACTTCAGTGCAAATAACATGTTGAAATAAAATAAGTAAAATTTAAGTTAAAATAATCAATTTCTATACTAATTGTTAAATAAACTGTTATTAAACATTATTTCCGTTAAAGGCAATTTTTAAATCCTTTATATTAACTTCAATTATGTTTGTCGATGGCGGTGGAATCTGAGGAGGCCTAATTAACATCCTTGCCGTCATCCAATCGGACTGAAACTTGGCAGATAGGTTCGATGTCAATCACAATGCCTTCTACCAAATTTGGGGGCTGTTACTATCACTAAATCTACAGAATTTACGGAATACTAATAAACCAAATTGCCGTCATCCAATCGCACTAAAATAGCCATTAACCGATCATTGTTGAAACTCTTTCCTGTTGCCAAAACGTTTTTTAATAAATAAATAATAAAATTACTTTAATCAGAATAAATAACTAATGTTTAGATATTAGAGCATAAATTCACGTTCATTTTTGATAAATAAATTTTGAAAGGTAGTTTGCCGCACATTTTGCTGATAAAAATGTTTTTGATATCGGCGCTTTGTTAATGAATTTAAAAATTGATAATGCCTATAAAGGATTTTTTAAAAACTCTGTTTTTATGTGTTATATTATTTATTGTTAAAACCATTCTCTAAGAAGTATGGCAAATAGAGACGAGACATTGTCCAGAATCCCAAATTGAAAATACTCGGTGGATTGAGCCAACTAATCTCTTAATCAAATTGCAAACTGAATAAAAAAATATTTCAAATTCTAACTAGAAACCTTAAATAAATGAAAATATAGTGGAAAAACTTATTTAGAAACCATTTACAAATTTTAATTTTGTTTTTGTCGCATCCGTGTATTGCAAGTTCCAAAAAAGTTTCGTCGATTTATGAATGTGTCTGATATAAGCCTTGATCAAGAAAAGCAAGTTTAAGCATGTATTGATACGACTGCTTGATGTCTCAAGTAAAAAAACATGACATATTTGCAGTTGAAGTTATGGCAATGGATGTTTATTCTTTATAGATTAAGAAGTCCTAGTAAGGATCATTCCCTATACTCGCTATGTTACAATCTTCTAGCTCAGTTCATTTAGAAACTACTTTTTTATAAAACCTTTAAATTTGGTGAGTAGGTACGAAAAAGATCACCTAAAGAAATGACATAAATTAAAATCTCGTATTATATTTGAAGTCCTTGAGTCAATGCATATGCAGTGGCTCCACCTGGTTTTGTGTCTTGCTATTTTAATTTTCATTTATAATAGATAGGCATTAAATGAAAACCACTTATGTCATTTCATTCAGTGAAATTTTTCGTACCTACTCACCAAATTTCAAGGTTTTATAGAAAGTAGTTTCTAAATGCACTGAGCTAGAAGATGGTAACATAGCGAATATAGGGATCGATCCTTTCTAAGACTTCCTCCTAATTTTAAAAACATTTGTTGTTATATATGACGGGTACTATACTCATACTCAGCGTTACACTTATAAAAAAAATTAAAATATTAAAATACATATAAAGAATTTTCTGTAAGTTTACAAAGGATGATGTCAATTTTGTTCAATTATTTGCTGTACTTCTAAATTTGTTCGTTGATATTTATTAATAAACTTCGTTTCTCTTTCTTCATGTGTGCTCATTTGATGTGTTATAAGCTTTTTGAATTGTTGAATGCATAAAGTCTCATTTGAACTCAAATCACATTCTTCCTTTTAATATAAATGGCGTGAAAATAATAATAACTATGCATTCCGGCCAACACAATACAGGATGTACGAAAATAATTTACTTTAAAAAAAAAATGTTCTAAATAGAGCACATTATTAATTGTCATTTAGATATTCCGCTCAAGTTCTTTCTGTAAAAAAATAAGAGAAACATGCATATTATTATCACAAAGAGCCAGTGATTTCAGGCATCTTAAAAAATTTGGTGTGGGATGAATTATGTATTGCTATTTATTATTATTAGTATAGTGATAGATGGGAAAGGGTATTTTTCTCTTACAAAATCCTTTTGATTGATTGATTAGGTTTAAGTGTTACAGTTTTCAATCAAACTTTTAGCTATGAATTAATTTCTTTTAATTCATTTGGTTTGGAGAGATTCAATTGTTTAGAATGTGGTTTGAATTTTGATCATACACAGCTTGGTGCAAACTTTTTACTGTTCAAGAATCACCCAAAAAAAGGGAAAAAAATTCCAAAATCAATAAAAGTGTAATGAAAGGTTTGGTTTCTTCTGAGATAATATAAAACGTGAGTAGGGTAAATGCTTTTAAACGAATAAATTTAAAGAACGTGTTTAATAAAATAACAGTTTCTGACAATTACACTATTTTAAAGTTTTTTTGTGTGCTCACAATGGACTTTGTAAACTGATGTAGGGGCGTTCACAAAAAACCAAAGGTGGAAAGTTCATACATATTTGTAATGCTTAACCAAATTTTAAAAAAATAACTTCGTATCATAATAATTCAATATAAAATCGATATCGTCAAGCGTTTAACCCCTTCAAATCACTTCAAAATAAAAAAAAGTATATGTGTGTAAAATTATTTTAAACTTTTTCGCCACATTTTAAATCATCTTACATAAAAAAAAAACTTGTGATATTTCATAATTGAGTTTGAAATAGTAGAAAAAATACATTTTAAAACTCTGACTTGAATTGTCAAAACAACATTGCAACACTGGAAAAAAACTTTTCTATATACCAAAAAAAAATGGAATGTAACTGCAAGTTTTGTTGTAAAATTACCCATCCATTTTTTTACCGGTTGAAAATTAAAAACTCAATTAAAGCTAAAAATCTTTATCCTCAAGAAAGAAATAAGTACTTATTTTCAATAGTAGATGGCAGCACCAAAAATGCCTTTTTTATATATATATATTTAAAATAGCAGAAATACAATAATATAGTGCTGCAATCTAGTTTTAGTAATAGCAAAAAATAAATATGTCTTAATTTGTTTCACTTCCACTTTATCCAATTGCAATATTTTTCGAATACAAATACAAATTTTAAGACCAACAACAGAATTAAGGCCCAACACGGTTGGTCGAGTAAATATATACACATATATAGAAATAGAACAATATACAGTAGTTACAGGATCATACAATAGTTACAGGAATATGTATAATAATTAAGAAAGATATAGCAAGAATTATGGAAACTAAAAAACCAAACTTCAAGGGAAATAATTTTTTTTTTATTATTTTTATTTTAAAATTTACTTCCTAAGATTTTTTTAACCAGGTTTGGATACAATACATCTAATGAAGAACATCGAGAAAAAAAAATGTATTGTATAATTTTTTTTCTCGTTGAATTCAACGTTTGATCTTGTTTTAATTACATAATAAAATGATATGCATATTATTACACAAATCACAAATTTCAAACCCAAATTTTAAAGCAGTAATATTATTTATCTATCAGTCAAGCAAGAACATATGATAACTCCTAATAATTTCCCAAATTATTGTTGACACTCTTTCGAGTTGACAAAGTTGTTCTAACCTGAATAAATAAGATATGTTTAGAAATGAATGCATTAATTTACGTCCAATTTTTAATAAATTTTGAAACGTAATTTGCCACATATTCTGCTTTTAGAAATGTTTTAATTATTTAAAGTTGCAAACACAATAACACGGTGAAAGCAGAATCAACGCAATGTTAATGATTAGGAAGATAATCGATTCGATTCTGATCTCAAATCTATTACAGCTCCGATTCTGTTGTCAGTGAAGAAGAATTATATACAGAAAATATGTATAATAATATTGTTATTTTCGATATCACTGCTTCGGCAAAAAAAAAAAAAAAAAAAAAAATGAAGGGTACTGCAAGTTTGATAATAAAGTTGATACATCACTTCGATTACGAGATATCTAGAAACTTCTCGATCGAGATGGATTGGATATTTAACCGTTTAAAAAGAGACCGAATCATCATTTTCCACCTCATATCGATGCCAGTTTTCTAGATGCTCGCAAGCCTTCCCTTCCTAAATCCTTATCACATTTCAGGATGTAGATACGCGGTTATTTGCGTCCTAATACATTATCACAATGTTCTTTTTTTTTTTTCACAATATATGCTTCTCTCAATTCCACTTGAACTTCTCTGTGCTGCGGATCCAAAGCAAATATCTTTATCTGGACTTGCTTTGTCGAACCACCCGCTCCTATCAGAATTGTGAGATAAACGGACTTCGTTTTTTATAAGCATTTGACGGCACATGAAACTTAAGTTTTATCGCACGTGTATGATAGAGATAAGAATAAGTGCGCGATCTTATCGGAGCTGATCGGATAAATTTGTGGCTATAATTAGAAAATCCAGAAAGAGACCGTAATATGTTGCATGGTAGTTTTATGATTTATAGAATAATAAGATTGTTATTTTATGACTGATATTTCGTTTGACTGTAAGATAGTTTGATAGAGATAAAATTTTATCAAAGTTTAATTAAAAAGTTTAAGAAAACAAAGCATTTTAATTAAAAACTTGGCTCAATTAGTTGACTTCAGAAATGCCCCTTTTACGAGGAACTCTTTTAATAAAGAACATTCCTTATTAGAGGTCGGTGATATATCGATACGACGATATTTTAATCGATATTTTTTTTAAATATCGATATTTTTTTAATATCGATAGAAGTCAACGATATATCGATATTTTCAAACTGTGAAGCACGCCTGCGAGCGTCCTCTATCGTCCTTTTTAAGAAGTAAGCTGATATAACCTCTCATTCTACGCTGAGAGCTGCAACGATACGAACCTCTAAAATAAAAGCTCTATCCTAGTCACACGGACTAAATTTTTTATTCTACGAAATCTTTTATGATGTTAAGTCAATACATCCCTACGATAGGAGGCGCCAAATAGGACAAGCCTACGTGCCAGCTTCCTTACACAAACATTTTTAGTTTTTTAATGACCGTTTTGTAGTTCAATATGTTTTTTCGATTTTCTTTATTCCTTTTTCAAAAATTTCAAAACTGAAGTTTGGGCATAGGCAGTTAAAATGACACCAATATTCAATATTTTGCCATACACTTCACAATCATGGGCGCCAACAGGAGGGTACAAGGGGGTACACGTCCCTGGCTTTTGAAAATTAAAATAAAATTGGAAAAAACGTGAATATATATATATATATATAATTTTTCAATTATTTACATTGTAAAAATATTGTGCTAAGTATTCGGCGTTGCCATTAAAAGCTATTGAAAATTATCTAAGTTTTTCTTAAAATTACTACACCAATTAAATGAAAATATAACTTTTTCTTTTGTAATAAATCCATTTGAGTTGGAAAAGTAGCCACCTTACAGAAAGCAATCATGAAAAGTAGAAATTTGCCCCGAAAAACTTCGTTACTGACAAAATTGAAAATCAAATTAAAAAAAAATCATGTATCGAAATATCGATATTTTATCGATATTTTTTTCTATGCAACGATATAGTATCGATATTTTTTTCTATGCAACGATATAGTATCGATATTTATTTTGATCGATATTTCCAACCTCTATTCTCTAATACTCTCTGTACTACAATCTTCTAGCCCAGTTCATTTAGAAACTACTTCGTATAAAACACTGGAAAATGTTATAGAATGTTAGGTACGAATTAGGCACTTAACCCTTTCACTCCCAGTGATGCCAATTGGAATCACAACATTTATGATTTTTTTCTCCTCACCTAATACTCCCAGTGAATTCGAATCAACGTTTTTACAATCATCAAACTATTCCCTGCCCAAATATATTTTTCTTTTTCACCAATATATGACTGCACGGGTTCTGTTGATGAATGAAATTAGACTTTTTTATGTTTTCTCAATTCCGAAAAAGATGCCGAAATTAATTTCATTTTTTAAGTAATTTAAATTAAATAAATCTTTTAAATATGTTCGTATTATTTTCTTTAATATTTAAAAATTGTATATTAACGATTTTTAACGAATAAATATTTTAAAATTTTAACATTTGCAACGATTGAAAAGTGATGATTCCATTTGGCATCAGTGGGAGTTAAGTACAACTCAACACCTTTTCCCGGCTATATTATTTATTTTAGATTCGAACTGTTATTACCACGTTATTGCTATTTTTTTCTAGCAGTATTCACTAACTACGTTAAGATATATTTACGACTAAATAGAAGATTTCAAATTTTATTTGATTTATTTACAAATGCCGAAGCGAAATAGCTTTAGACTTGTCCTATACCTAATGCCCAATGATGCCATTTGGAATCATTTTTAATTTTAATTAAAAAATTAAACAAAAAAAAATTGCTTTCAACCGTGTTATTCTGGATACCAAATGAGTATATTTTATAAATTTCAGATTTTTAAAATGAAAAATAAATAATTGGGACTGAAAGGGTTAATGAAATGACGCAAATTAAAAACTCGAAAATAGAGCATAAATGAAAATGAAAAAAGCGAAAGAAGATGGAACCACTGCATAGGCATTGAACTAAGGATTTCAAACATAAAATAAGATATATTTTGCGTTATTTTTTGAGTTTTTAATATATGTCATTTCATTAAGTGATCATTTTCGTACCTGATCACCAAATGTCAATGTTTTATACCACAAATCAGTTTCTAAACAAACTGGATTAGAAGATTGCAACATAATTAGTATAGGGAATGATACTGACTCTTTCACCGTGCACATAGGCAATTCATCCATTTTGGCATCGTGACGGCATAGTGCTCGCCAAAACCATTTGTTCTCTACTGGGTTGCTGGACTGAGCTTCCCAGCGTGCCTTCACGCCGCCAAGATGGATGAATTGATTGAGTGCACGGTGAAGATCTACCGTCTAAGTGATGTTAAGTTAAGGTGGAGTTTTTTACAACAGTTCCTCTTAAATCCTTTGTATTATAATCCTTTTACATCCTCAATAAATATGTGGCGAGCAAATCTTCGTGGCCCACTTGTTGTCATCAAATTCAACTGAAACTTGACAGATAGATCAGTTGTCAATGAATGCATTCAATAAAATTTGGAGGGGGGATATCCTTAAAGGGATCCGGACAACTCATCCCCCGGACAACTCGACCCCGGTCATCTCGACCCCGGACAAGTCACCACCAAAGAAGGGGGGGGGGGGACGTTAGGGAGGTGCATAGTTGAATAGTGGAACTTGCGTACATATTTAAGAAGGCATAACCACAACATAGTAGATGCCTTGCCCAGACTCCCCACCACCACTGTAATACCTTTAAATAACTGTAATAAAATATTTCGTTAATATTTAAATAACACCAATAATGTTCAGCCGGGAGGAGGGGTTAAAAGATAACTTCAATGTTGTGCCTTCTTGAATACGTAGATAGATAGTAAATAGACTGTAATAAAATATTTCGTTAATATTTAAATAACACCAATAATGTTCAGCCGGGAGGAGGGGTTAAAAGATAACTTCAATGTTGTGCCTTCTTGAATACGTAGATAGATAGTAAATAGACTGTAATAAAATATTTCGTTAATATTTAAATAACACCAATAATGTTCAGCCGGGAGGAGGGGTTAAAAGATAACTTCAATGTTGTGCCTTCTTGAATACGTAGATAGATAGTAAATAGACTGTAATAAAATATTTCGTTAATATTTAAATAACACCAATAATGTTCAGCCGGGAGGAGGGGTTAAAAGATAACTTCAATGTTGTGCCTTCTTGAATACGTAGATAGATAGTAAATAGACTGTAATAAAATATTTCGTTAATATTTAAATAACACCAATAATGTTCAGCCGGGAGGAGGGGTTAAAAGATAACTTCAATGTTGTGCCTTCTTGAATACGTAGATAGATAGTAAATAGACTGTAATAAAATATTTCGTTAATATTTAAATAACACCAATAATGTTCAGCCGGGAGGAGGGGTTAAAAGATAACTTCAATGTTGTGCCTTCTTGAATACGTAGATAGATAGTAAATAGACTGTAATAAAATATTTCGTTAATATTTAAATAACACCAATAATGTTCAGCCGGGAGGAGGGGTTAAAAGATAACTTCAATGTTGTGCCTTCTTGAATACGTACTCAAGTCCCACCATTCAACTTCGACAGTTCCTCGTAAGAAAATCGTTTTCCCCACACAACACCCTCGATCCGCTCTTTCTTGGTGGTGACTTGTCCGGTGGTGAGATGTCCGGGGTCGAGTTGTCCGATGGCGACTTGTCCGAGGGATAAGATGTCCGGCATCCGTTTTTAAAAGGCCATTTATACATACGTTTACACTACCATACCTCAAATCCAGATAGGAAGACATATTCAAAAATATACAATTTGGTGATGTTTAATGACTGAAACTTTACGCTATTAAAGTTGACGGCATATGATAAAAAAAAAGTTCCATTTTGATGTTTTTAAATCCTTTGCATTAACATCGATTTAATTTGCGGCGGGTAAACTCTTCGGAGATCTAATTAACCCACTTGCCATCATCCGATCGATTTGAAACTTAGCAGATAAACTCGTTATCGATGGCAATGAATTCTATCAAGCTATGCAAACCCCAAATTATTCGATGGCACAGAATCAATGGCTTTCTTAGTAGGGGTCAAACACTATGAAAATTCGATCTGAACACAAAATCGCTTACATAAGTTGAAATGGCTCCTGAAGGTTAACAATGCATAGAAAGGATTTATTGTATAAACTTTTTTTTTTTATGCATTAATTTTAAAACTTTTCTTGATATGTAAACAAAGATATTTGTTGAAGGTATAAAGCCTTCATATTAATTTTGTTTTGCATTTACAGAATCCTATTTTCAACCGAAAGAAATGTAATATAATCTATGTTTTCCATCACCAAGATGTAAGCAAACCGTTCATTTTGAAAAAAATATATATATTTTTAAAAAGCGACCGAATCCAGTTTTATTAACTAGATAAAACCTTCTCTCCAACTTTTTTTTCTTTTTTTTTTCTTTTTCTTTTTAATACTATTTTCTTCCCACTGCTGTTGTAGGGGCAAAATCTTGAATTAATCTTCTTATTTGATTTATTGACAAGAAAATATAGCCACTTAACCCAACAACATTCTCACTCGCAACTAATTTGATTACGAAGTTGGCGGCGAGTGGGTTCCGAAAAGAAATTACAACGAAGGCAAGTATTGCCAACAAAATAACCAAATAATCATAATAAATAAAAAAGAAACTGCTCCCCTCCCCCTCTTTTTCCCCCTTTTATTTTTTATCCCTCTTCACAGGAAATTTTCTCCGCTCCGTTACTGTTGCATAACTTTCATTCCACATTCATTGAATTTTTTTTTTTTTTTTTTTTTTTTTTTTTAATTCAAAACCTGAATACTCAAAAGCACGAACAGATTTGTTTTACACACACACACAATTAAACTTTTAAAAAGAGAAAACGAAAAGCACTCACATTTTAAATTAAAAAATATTACTGACTTTTGATTAAAATATTGTTATACTAAACTTCAACTTAACTAGACATCACTTAGACGGTAGATCGTCACAGTGCTCATAGGTATTTAATCCATTTTGGCGGCGTGAAAGCATAATGTTCGCCAAACCACAACCCTGTAGAGAACAAAAGGCGATAAGGTTTTGGCGAGAATCATGTCTTCACTCCGCCAAAATAGATTAAATACCTATGAGCACTGTGGAGATCTATCGTCTAAGTGATGTCTAGTTAAGTTGAAGTTTAGTATAGTTATAAGGTATCTATTTTTTTTATTTTTTTTTATTTTTTTTTTTATTATCAAGTAATGAAAATAATCAATTGTTATTTTCTTCCTAGGTTGCGATAACCCTCAATTGTCAAATTTGAAAAATATTTTTTAATTGTATATCTTATCATATGTGATTATAACTGATAAGTTTTAGCATTATCTTCCAGTAAAAATTACCTAAAGATTAGATATTTAGTATTCCTATTATATTTTCCCTGACTTATTAGATAAGTAGTTTGTATATTATTAATTTATCTATTAAATCCAAATTTTTTTTAAATGGTCTTTTCAAGATTCAGGTTTAAAAACAGCTTTCAAACAACAGCGTCTCCTGTTAAAGGAAACTTAATTTTTTTTTTTTTTTTAAATTTAAATCTTTCAACTATTTGCAAACTAGTTGCATGTCTCCGCGAGAAACTCGTAATTATGTAAAAGTCCCAGCTTTTGACGCTTTACGGAGCTGGTTGCTATGTCCCAAACGGATAGTAGTAGCGTGCGTAAAAGCGACCTTTAAGTGACGGTCTCCAAAACTTGATAGAATGCATTGTCATCGAGAACGAATCTATCTGCCAAGTTTCGATCTGATTTTGACGGCAAGTGGGTTAAATAGCTCTCCGCAGATTTGCCCACCACACACAAAATTGAAAGTAATATATTGTTGCGTGGACGGGTTTGAAAGATTTGAAGCCAAAGCAGATCAAAACTTGCAGAAATTTATTCCAATATAACTCTTCACAGATTCCTTTACAACTCCAGAACTTCTAATTCTAGTAGACACAATACAGCTCTTTTCACAACAATAGAGCACAAAACAGCAGTTAAGAACTTGACAACACAACTGCTAAATCGCCGTAAAAAACAATGCAATACAGTTCGCTTTCGGAAATCTCTTAATGCTCACTGAGACTCAGTATCTCAACTCAGTAATTCCAGTCAGCTAACGGACTCAACTCAGTCAACTAATTCAGTGACTCAAAATCAGTCAACTAACTACAGTCAATTAACTGACTAACCTCAAAATCACGGACTCAACTCACGGCCGGCCTTATCTAGGGAGGCGAACATTCTTGAAATTTCTAGAGGTAGATAATTGGAGAACTTTCCAGATCATAGTCGAAAAGTCCTATACATGTACATGGGGACCGAAAATGTCGCCAAGTTTGACGACATTTTGTGATTTCTCGCCAAATTTGACGATAAAAATTAGTCGCCAAAACCGTCGCCAATTTGGCGAGATTGCCATTACCATAATGTTAAATGCCCTGCTCCTTGTAAAACTCGCTTCCCAGCGTTATCTCTGTAAAACTAGTTATCAAGCGTTAAGACCCATATTGCCGGGAAGCCAATTTAAGACGAACTATTGCACTACCTTATGCGAAATCTACATAAATTTTACTATTTACAAAATTACACTAGGAAATATTTACAAATATACAAAAATTCGTAACAATATTAAGAATTTAAAAAAAAAGTATTGACTGATACGGAATGGATGTTTTTTCGCAGCAATCAAACACTATAAAAACTCGATCTGAGATCAAAATAAGTTACAATTACACATAAGAGTTGACAGTGCATCTGCATGGTTTATAGTTAATACTCAGTTTCTTAGGGTTAGTTTTAAAGTCTTTCATACATTCAGAATATGGCACTACTTTGTTTGAGAGAAAAAAATATATAGAATCGTAGAAAAACAATGTGTTTTTATCATTATTTGGAAGTTTCAGCACTTAACTTGTCATGCCTTGCCACTGCTTCTTCTATATAAAAAAAATCCCCGATCTTTTTTTAATAAATAATTTTAAGATTCTTTCTCAAAATGAATTAATGGGCATTAGAGAAAACCTGTCATTGTGAAAGTAATGAAGTAATGTGCTTCTAAAGTAAAAATATAATGCAGGTATAAAAAAATTTAAATTGAATAATTTAAAATTATACTTGAGGGAGGAAGGAGAGAAATTGCTAAGAGACTTGACAAAAATGCTATAACCTTTTTCTTCATATATATACATTTCACAGTAACATGCATTTCGAGCGAATTTATATTGCAATTCTACTTCACAAAATAGGAGAGGTAATAATACCCAAATAGGGGAATACTGATCACTGCATTTGTTATGTACTCAAAGGAAGAGAACTCTACGTTAAAGACGTTCATTTTTCAACTTTTTTAAATAAATGTTACAGGAATGTCAATGGTGGGATGTAAAGAATTCCTTAAAAGGTTTTTTATCACAGCGATTTTAATCGAAATCGTTAAAGCCGTTTTTTAACGCAGTTGCTAAAAAATTGCTGTAAACGTGCGTCATTTTGACGAAAACCTTAATGACAAGTCCCATGGCAACCACTAATCCGTACACAAAAGTTGAACATCACAGGTCAATCCGTTTGGAAGTAGATCATGCTGACCACACACAATTTCTGGACAATTTTTATATCACTGTGAAAAAAATCAGGCCTGAAGCAACTGATTCTCTCACCTTGGATCACTTTTTTTTTTCTCTTTTTTTTTTCAAACATCTTACATTATCGTCCCTTTTACCAGTTCTTCGAACCAATCAAGTCCATTGGTGGCAACGGCAATGATCAAAGAGCTCCTTTTCATTAGGACCGCACATGTCCTTATCCAAGAGAAGTTGGACCTCATCCCATTGTAGCTCGAAGAGTTATTTTGCCACATTTTTTTTCACTCCCCTCGCCCTAAACTCTCACTGGTGTTTTTTACCCTAGGGTAGAAGCGGTTTCCCTGTGAAATTACAGAAGACGTCTCGACAAAAATTAGCCTCGGAACGACACAAAAGGATGTATGCGCTTGTTATCTGATGCCTTAATTACCCCACCGGGAGTTTAAGGAAAAATAACGCCCCTAACAATTAGTTGTTTAGGGTTGTTTTTTCGGGGAGTTTGGTTGCTATTTTTTATGCTTCAGCACCTAGCAGCGGCGAAACCAATATATTTATTTATTTATTTATTTATTTATTTATTTATTTATTTATTTATTTATTTATTTATTTATTTATTTATTTATTTATTTATTTATTTATTTATTTATTTATTTATTTATTTATTTATTTATTTATTTATTTATTTATTTATTTATTTATTTATTTATTCAATTATTTATTTATTCATTCATTCAATTATTTATTTATTTATTTATTCATTCATTCATTCAATTATTTATTTATTTATTCATTCATTCATTCATTCATTCATTCATTCATTCATTCATTCATTCATTCATTTATTTATTTATTTATTTATTTATTTATTTATTTATTTATTTATTCATTCATTCATTCATTCATTCATTCATTCATTCATTCATTCATTCATTCATTCATTCATTCATTCATTCATTTATTTATTTATTTATTTATTTATTTATTTATTTATTTATTTATTTATTTATTTATTTATTTATTTATTTATTTATTTCTATGAAAGAGTTTTTTTAATCAAGCCCCTTTTTTGCCCTAGTATTTCTTTGTATGTATATAAAAAATCAGTGTAGAACTTTGTTACCCTATATTTGTATATACGTCATCATTATTTTTGCAGTTTTATAATATGTCCCCTACGTATGGCAAAATAATAAAATAGATTAACGATCAGTTTTCGAGTTATACAAACAACCCAACAAGAACCAATTATTTTACTTAGATCCCGTATTATCCATATCTTCTTGATTATAAATTAATATTAAATTTGTCTTGTTTGTTTAAATTCGATTAGAGAAAGAATAATATTTTAGATAAACAGACAAACAAATATCAATCTGATATTACTATGTATCAATGACGCTTTGAATACTAGGGCATGTAGGACATAAAAACTATAACAACATTTGAAAAATGGAAAATTTCATATTTTTATAATGCTATGGTACGATACTTTATATTGCACCGCCTACCAGACAGCCAAACAATAAACCAAATCTGTCATAATTAAATCAACTATTCAAAAAATTGCTCAGCTCTGGAAATTCGAAACCAAATCTGTACGTCATAAATATTTATAATTTTCATAAATACTATTTGTTATATCACTGAAGCAAAGCACTTTGTTAAGAGAGTCGTATTTTGTTCTATAGTGGTCACTGACACCTTGACTTGCATAATTGAATTAAGCTTTTTTGCAGCATTCCAATCAATTGCCAACGTGCTTTAATTTTCAATGTAACAGAGAAAGACCCTTAGGAATAAACAGAATATTTTTCCAAGTATACCTGCAAAACTTTTTTTCCTATTAAGCAAAATTTATATACAGCTAAGTAACTTATAACGTATAATTTACACTTAAATATGTAATAACAATCTCTTTTAGTATCGGCATTAATTTAATTCCTCCTTTCAAAGCGCATATTCTTATTTTTAATCTTTCATCGATTAATTCAATAACTGCCCACGCACAGCTACTTGAGTGAAAATTGTTTAGGTCAGCATTTTTCTAACAGTGAGTTTCATAATTAATATTCAGTTTTTCTCAACTTTACGTCAGCCTGTTAGTTTCACACACCCATGCTATTTTAATTTCCGCTATGCTCAGTACAATTTCCATGGTTCAATACAATGATCGTTCACAGTGCTCTCTTTGACGACAATTCTACATTCATTGAATTGATATCTGCTACCTGCTAACTCGTAACATCACATCTCTCTCTCCCAAATAACGAATAAATATGCTGTCTGCATTGTAAGAGATGTGAACTTTACATATACTTATATAATATATAACTTATACTTATAGCAAAACAATACTTGTGCTTTGACAGAAATCGAAAGAAAGTACAAAAAGACAGTTAATAATATCAAATTTCACCAACTAAACATGGAGAATTTTTCCTATAAAATAAATAAAATACTTTATAAGGACCAATAAGTTCAAATTGACAAACAATATTAATATGTTCGTTTATTTATTTTTTTTCCATCCAAAATTTAGTTTATTTTCATGAGTTAGAAAACAAGATGAGAAATCTTATTATTCGTGGATTAGCCTAAATAAACCTGGCTTCATTTTTACGTATCACTCACGATTACTCACCAAACTTAAGATAACAAAGTATTTTATTCAACCAAAAAGGCCATGAAATAAATACATTTGTTGTATCATTGAAATAACATTATAACAAATAAATATCACTTTCAAGAAATTGAACATAAGAAGTACATCTCAGTGAACTCATAAATTACTATGAACAAATTTTATTTTTGAGCTTCATTGACTAGAGCAGAATGACTAAGTGAGTAGTATAAATTGGAGTAGCATTTTTGGTTTTGTTAAGCTTATTTAGCTTGGGTCTTCTGCAGAATATGAATGAATATTCTATTTTAACTAGCAATAAATCATTCCAATGTTCCGGTAAATAGAGCATTCCTTGAATGGTTGCCATTTTTTTTTTTTTTTTGTTTATTCACATTTAATAGCTGACGTTAAATACGAATTTATTCACTAACAAAATCGAATAAGATCTTTTTTTTTTTTTTTTTTTTTTTTTCCGGTATATGTTCTTTCACAGAGAATGTATTACGGTCACCAAGGATATTTCTCAGCAAACAAAATATATAATAACAAAATACTAAAATAATATACAAAAACAATATTTGGCTAATATGGAAAAATACCATTCATTTCAGCGAATTCTCATGAATAAAAAAATAAAATAGATAAAAAAAATTATTTCTCAGCAATTTTTATTTCTTTGTCAATAGTGCGCTAGTAAAAAGTTACAAACAAAAATTCTAGGGAATCAATAGTAAAAAAGCTGTAGATCAAGAGGTGAATCTGCGAGGAATTTTTGTTAGGGGGTTTCATCGTTTGGCATAACTTGTGACGTAATTTAGCTCGAAAACATTTCTCATTGAAATAGAAATTCGAAATTTTGTCATAAGCAATCCCACTGCGCATTTCATTTTCCCGCGCTTGAAAATTGTGACGGCACGAGCATAAATTTCATTAAAAGCAATTTAAAATAGTTGTTACTTTTTTTCTTTTTAAGTAGAAATTTGCCTTCAGAAGAGGCACCTAACTAATTCCTTTACCCTAATACTAGATGTGATTTTAATCTAAGTGCTACAAATATCAGGGGAAAGACGTACATTTTTATCTCTAATGAAAAAATCCTCAATAAAATCACAAAAATGCGCTTACGTCAGAGAATCTTTATCAAAATCCAGTAAAAATTATTCCTACCATCTGCTTTTTCAAACAAATTTTGTTTGCTTTTTTAGAATAAAAAGCTGTGTAACAGATAAAGCGATGGCGACCGCCACTTGGCGAAGTAGAACCATTTGGCGAATAAGTGGATTTCGCCAGTGGTAGTTCCTCCAATCTCGTCATATGTTCTTCGGTCACCGAAATGCTCATGTTTTCCTGTTGCTCTCCCGCTCGAATCAAATGTTTTGTTGCCTTAGTTCTTGATTGCGTTCGCTGTTGTTTTTCGTGACTAAAAAAATAAAATTCCAAGGATTATGCAATGAAGCGCATGAACGAAAGCATTTTCTCCAACCTTACGCTAAACTTCCCCTTGATTTTGCCGTCGCTTAAAGAGGTAAGTCTTGCTAAGTTTAGGATACTTTCGATTTTGTTAGTAAATATGGTGTTGAATTTTGAAAATATGCAAGTTGAACAATATCGGAGATTTTCGGTTAAGTTTCGGGACTTACACCAGTTTTTTATTAAAATGCATAATAATATGTTAATATGGATTGTTAATAAAATTGTAATATAATAGGAATTTTGACTCAATTTTACTTCGAGGATAATTTTGTTTTCCGTAATTGTTTACACAAGGATGACTTGGCAGACGTAAGCATCGACTGAAAAATTAATAACTGTTAGTTGCAGACGTTGATTACTTTCCTTCCTAACCAATGCTATTGCTTATCTGCTCAGCATGCAAGACGTAATGCTATTTTGAATTAAGTGTTCATTAAGGAATATATGTTCAATTCGGGAATTATACCGGTATCTATGTTAATTGACATTCTTCAACGGATTCTCAATTTAAAGAGGTCTTTTTTTTTTCGATGGTAAGTTTTAATTACCAAACCAAAATATCTAATTACTAAATGTCACATGGATTAGTGAAGTTTTAATTTTCTATGAAATGTCATTGATTGTCTTTTAATATATTTTGGCCTGTTTTTGGAATCACTTTTTAAACTGATAGAAGTCAATACAGTCTTTGAGGAGTTGCGTGCTCAAAATCCATTCTAAAGGGTTGGTTGTTTTCAGATTATCTGGCGCCGTCAGCAACACGAGGGCTATAATGCGCCGAAACATTCGTCATTAGACAAGCCAACATACATTTACAAACACCCATGCCTAACACGGGACTCGAACACGCAACCTCGCGGTCTAGAAGCTAGCACGCTAACCACTATACCGTTTGGTCGGCCCATTCTAAAGGGAAAATGAGCATCTATTATGCATTAATTGTTACATAACATAAATATTGCCTCATTGTTCTTTCATATTACCGGCGCCGCTTACCAGTTTTCAATTCATTTTTGAAATTTCAACTTTTGTATGCTCCGAATTAAAAATAAAAATGAGCAGACATGTCTGTGATTTATGTTCTTCCCTAGTGAGGTTTTTCCGGGTTTTCTCAAACGGTATAGTGGTTAGCGTGCTGGCTTCTAGACCGCGAGGTTGCGGGTTCGAGTCCCGTGTTAGGCATGGGTGTTTGTAAATGTATGTTGGCTTGTCTAATGACGAATGTTTCGGCGCATTATAGCCCTCGTGTTGCTGACGGCGCCAGATAATCTGAAAACAACCAACCAACTCACCATAACATATTGGTTACTTTTTTTTTTTTTAAGTTGTATTACCGTTGAAAGATAATTAGAAAACCGGAGATTTCTGTTAGTACTGTATGAAACTTGTCATAGATTTTTTTCTTCAATTTTAAAAAGCATGCTAGGCTTATTGAAAGTTGTGAACTTATAATGCTACACAAGTGAACGATGTCATTGGAATAGTAAAATTTCAATTTATCAACTTTTCACCCGGTGTCTAAATAGAAATGAGATCGTCCACTTTTCAGGTTATCACTTTGGCAATGAAAACAATCGTTCTTTCCTTTCGCCAAATTTGGCGATCAATCGCTCGCATCTTCGGCACGTGTTGCTTTCTTTTTCTTTTCCCTCCGTTGCCGTTCTATGTACAGCTACATTTAAGCTTCCCAACTTAAAAGTTTAGATAATAGTTTCATCAGGTGTTCGTGATAAATTCATCAAATTTATTCGGGTTTCATGTTTTTTTCTTTCAAGAATTTAAAGTTTTTTCCCCGCTTTTTTTTGAAGTTCGCAAACATTTGTCGTAATTGAAAATGTTAACTCAAGTAATTTTTTCTTGCATCTAGCTAGAAATATCTTTATCAAACGCAGTTTTTAAAACTTGACTCTAAATGTATCCCACAATAAAAAAAATCTGTACACATGTACTGGACAGACATAGATTGTAATAATAATCTTATTAAGCATTACATTACCAATTCCAAATTTAGTTAAAATTACGACATCTCTGATTATGTAATGGCAAAAACAAGCTAAAACTTTTTAGTAAATAATATTGGTTTCTTTATTTGTGATTAACGAATAATAGTAAAAAAAAATCAGGAATTGCAGAATTTAAGGGTCTTTTAGATTTTCGTTAATTATTTTCTAATTATAAATCAGGAAGTGAAGTTCTACCTAATAAGAAATTAAATATATGACGTTTTAAGTTATTACTTTTTTTTCTTAAACTTTGGAATAAGAAGGTATTGTAAATAAAAAGTTTTGAAAATGTTGAGTAATTGGTGCAACATATTTCATTTCTCTAAAAACTGCTCCTCACTTTCCATTCAGTAATCAAGAGAAAAAACAAAACTTCTACAAAAAGTGAAGGTTACTTGGATCAGTTGGTATCTAGACATAAAATTACCAGTTTGGGGTGAGATTTTCTTTTTTAGCATAAATTACAATTCCAGTAGTTCGGTGGGAAAGAAAACGTTCTCAACGTTGCCGATAGGTCGCCAAATATGTCGGGCCTCCTTTGTTGACTCATCTCCTCTCTCTGATTGGTCCTACGCTGCTTGACCCCTCCCACTGATGCAACGTCACGCTACCCATGTTTTGGTTGAAAAAGTTGGTAGTCAAGATTCATGCAACAGATTCAGTCAAAAACTTTGCGTTGTAGTAGGTAGGTGGTTGTAATTGTTACGCAATGACCACCGCTTTAGTGTCAGCTTTTCCCCCGGATTTTAGGAATCTCTACAAGGTAAGGATTATTTTCCCGTCTCTAGGTGGATTTCCTAAGTGCCTCTGTCTGTATTGTTCTTAGACATTTTTTTTTTTATCAAAATTACGACAGAATGTTGTAATTAATCTTATTACGTTGAATTGATCTTCTGTGTTATTGTCTTTGCATATTTTGATATGCCGGTACTTCGAATTATTAATCAATGGGTGCAAAGTACAATATCTTGTATCGCCGGTTTTCACTATCCACATGTCTGTTAATTAGTAAATTTCGATCGGACCTCGTAACTTCATTTGTAATTCAGCAAAAGTTCGGAAAACATTGGACATAGGATTGTGCTGTATTTAATTAAAATGCTCAGTAACCTAATTCAGTTTTCTAAAAGTGTTAAATGGTTATGGAAGCAACAGCACTTGAAATTGAGAACACTTTCGGTCGCTTTTTATGGCATTCTCTAATTAATATATATAACTTAATTAAACTCTTTATTTGGTGTTATCGAATTTAGACTGTCAATTCTATAACAGAGGTCAGTAATGTTAATTGGTTTTAGAATTGCTGCCGAGGTTCGGTGCAGTGTGGCCGTCGTATCGATTGGACATAGTAAATCCAATGTAATCAACTGTTTCTTTTCCTTACATTTCTTTATGGCAAATGTCTAATTGTTACGAAATATGCTTTACCTCGTTTCAGTATGGTTTAAAAAGATAAATCACTTCATGGATGCAGATCGCTGTGGTGTTAGCGTTCTAATCGCGATGCATATACCAAAGGTGCCGGAATTAGAATCCCGAGTTTGGTATGGGTATTCGTTGTGGTTCGGAATCCACGTTAACATGCAAGTCCTGGCCTGATAGCCGTTATTATGCACTAAAATAGATCGTGCGGCTTACATAGATGCAGAATGCGCTGCTTGTCTTAGAATCGATCACGACCGGCGATTGGCCGACCAAACAGTATAGTGGTTAGCGTGCTAGCTTCTAGACCGCGAGGTTGCGGGTTCGAGTCCCGTGTTTGGCATTGGTGTTTGTAAATGTATGTTGGCTTGTCTAATGACGAATGTTTCGGCGCATTATAGCCCTCGTGTTGCTGACGGCGCCAGATAATCTAAAAACAACCAACCAACCAAATTAATACGAATTTGACATTTAAAAATCAAAATTTTTTAACACAAGAAAGACTGAAACTTAGTAAATACCTATATTGCCCAAAAGCAGTCAAAATGACTGCATTGTGAAAGAATAACTAATATGTAAAGAAATTTGTATAACACACACATATATATATACATACATACATACCGGAAATGAAGGAGGGGTAGGTAACTACAATTAATTATAAACGCATTTATATGTTGTACCAAAAGTCACAAAATTCTAAGAAATCGTGTCATTTTATAAATTAAATATTTTTTTTTTTATTTGAAATTAAAAAGCAGTCAAAATAACTTCCTTGGGCACTCTTGTGTTAAATAATTTAACCCTCTCTTTTCCACCTTAATTGTTATCCTAACAACTGGTTTCGTTGGTGGGGGAGTATGGGAGGTTCCATTCATTTCCGAGACCATCACTTATCCCCTCGGAAAAACCTCCCGTTTCCAATCTTCAATAAAAGGACCGAACTATAATTAGATGCAGTATAGACCTAGAGGTGAGTTATTACGCCCGCCTAGAAGCCTGAACCCAACCAACCGCAACTTGGCTTAAAATTAAACTTTTTGAACTTCTGTCTGGTCCGCCTGATGGCTGTGAGGTTAGAGCTCTGTCCTCGGAATACTGAAGGTGCCGTGTTCCTATCTTGGATTAGCCGACCAAACGGTATAGTGGTTAGCGTGCTAGCTTCTAGACCGCGAGGTTGCGGGTTCGAGTCCCGTGTAAAGGCATGGGTGTATGTGAATGTATGTTGGCTTATCTAATGACGAATGTTTCGGCGCATTATACCCCTCGTGTTGCTGACAGCGCCAGATAATCTGAATACAACCAACCTATCTTGGATTAGACCTGGATGTTGGTTGTTTGGAATCTACGTTAAGCTGAAGGTCCCGTGTTGATTAAACGTTATTTTGCCACAATAGGTCGTTGAGCGTGCAAACCAAGCAACTAAACTTCAGTGTGATAGCTTATGAATGAAGAAGAAAAAGAAAAAACTCATCCAGATGCGTTTTAACATTAAATAAAGAAACTTGAACAGTGTCACCCTAGATTAGACAGCTGACCAAACGGCATAGTGGTTAGCGTTCTAGCTTCTAGACCGCGAGGTTGCGGGTTCGAGTCCCGTGTAAGGCATGGGTGTTTGTAAATGTATGTTGGCTTGTCAAATGACGAATGTTTCGGCGCATTATAGCCCATGTGTTGCTGACGGCTCCAGATAATCGGAAAACAACCAACCAACCCTAAACTAGACATTCGACTCCGTAGACTACGGATTAGAAACAAGTATATTTTTTATATTTTCTTTATTTTATTGCAAACAAAGTAGTGCATCTTAAAAGATGCATTATACTTTAAAAAATAGAAATGCGCACAAATTAACTTTTCGGCGAGTGAGATGGTGTGGGCGGATTACAGATATTCCTTTAGCACTAAGCTGGATATCTATTAGTAGTAATAGACGAATGTCTAGTTATCTAGGGTTAAATTATCTTTCAATGTCAAGCTTGCGTTTTGTTAATCAACCTTAATTTTTATTTATGAACGAAATCAAATCTGAGAAAGCTTATTTAAATTCCTATGAACTCAGTAAAAAAAAATCTCAGTTACTTTGTGAAAATATTCCTTAAACCGTGTCGTGATTTCTATTGTAATGGGAAGAAGGGCGAATATAGACAACTGCCCTTGAAGTTCTGCACTGAATGTCTTTGAATGGATGAATCTTCCCGTAGTATCCTTATTGAAAAAGAAGCATGGGGAACAGGTTGCTCTGCTAACCTCGTTTTTCTTCTGCTGTTCTGATTTTTTTTTCCCCTTTTTTTTTTTCTTTTTCATTCACTGAAGCGTTCGCAAGCCCATTGACGAATTTGGACATCGGATTTCTATTTAACAACATTAAGGATAGCAATAAAGTGATTGTTGTTGTTTATTTTTTAACCGTTTTCTTGTTGCAGGGTGTCTTTTCTTTAATTTGAGTGAAATGAGCGGTGATTAAGGATTTGGATTATCTAGTGGGGTAATTCGGTGGCGGCCGCTTTTGGAGAGAAGATGGCTTAATGGGATGACTTAAGTGGGTTTAGGTAAATTATCGTTAAGTATTGGCGATTTTTGGATGTTCAGTTTCAAGATATCAGTTGTGTATTGGAGAAAGGAAATGCAGTTAAACTGAGAATCCTAGAATGGTGTGTGAAGTAAAATTTTGTGGAACGAATCAGAATTCGATAATTGCATCCATAAGTAATTGAGTTGTTGAACCTCGCAGACGTTGCATTTTTGTCTTTTCGGGTGATAGTATTTAAAGAAAAAAAACAGTGAAAAAGTATTTAAAAAAAAAACAAGTGAAAAATTTATCTGGGGTGAGAGGGGGATTATTTTGACATCTGTTGTGTTTTACGTACATTTTATCTTTTAATATATTTTTTCTTAATTTTTCCCAAGTATGAAATTTTTTTTTAAAGGGGGTTGAATGTGTATGATTTGCATTTTGGGTACATTTTATTATATTCCATTTAATATTTTTATAAAATTAAAAAATCAAGTGGAGCTTTTCTGAGTTTTTTAATTTTTTGCCCACAATTTAGTTAGATATAAACAAGTTATAGTATAGTATGAGTTAAGAAATTCGACCTTTTGTTAAAGAAATAAGGATGTGTTGTATAAATTTTTTTTTTTTTGTTAAATTTTTCATCTTTGGATGAATTAACTGACATCCAATTTTAAATCCTTGTCTGCAATACTTATGGACTTAGATTTTTTTAGAGAAAAATAGATAGTGAATTTTTTTTTTTTACATCACTTATTTTGTGAATGTAAATAATAATAAAAAATATGCAGCATTTTTTTTTTTTTTTTTTTTTTTTTTTAACTCTATTACTACTGTAATAAATGAATTTTAAATAGTTAAAATCCAGTACTTTGCTTATTGTTTTTGCTTATATTTTAATGTGCGTTGTATTTTGAATTTAAACATCAAAATTCATTTCTGTAGACCAGAGGAATTAATTATTTTTTTACTTTTTATTTTGAAGGTTGTGGTGAAATCCCTAGATCCTCTGCTGTACAAATAACTTCGGTTTATTGTATATTTTGAATTAATCATTTAATGATGGGGATTTAATTGGGTATCATCAAAACCTGATTTCAAAGTGTTTTTATTTTGCTTTTTGCACTCGTTATCAACTGTTAATTTTTTTCTTTTTCTCTTTTGCTATCTAGTTATGCTAGTTAGTCCAATGACATACAAATCTATTCAACCAAGTTGATCTTGAATTACTATATTTTTACCACAAATTTAGGTCATTGCTGTATTCGAGTTGAATTAAGGAATTCTGGTAATCGTAAATTTTAATTTTGGGTGATTCAGTATCCCCTAAATTTGTAATTTTAATTTAACTATTTTTTTATGCGTCTTTACTTGGGAGAATTCTTAATAAATTGGAATCTTTTTATGTTGGTTCAACGGATCATATACCCAGTTACTTGGGTTCAAGTTTGATAAAAAAAAATATTCGAATTTATTTTAAACAATAATAATCAATCCTCCAATTTTTTTTTTTAAATTCCAAATTTTTTTTGGAGGAAAATAATTTTTTACGACAATTTGGAGTTTTTAAAAAATTATTATGAGAGTAACATGGTAATTTTTAACCTCTGTTTTAATCTATAGGTTATGTACCTACTACACATGTATGAAAAGATAAAAAAATTGAATTTTTATTTTTAAGGGTACAGAGTCCCCCTACTTAAATTTCAACTGCTGAAATTCAATATTCTGATATATAACTGGAAACTCAAATCTTTGGTTGTTTTTGAAAAATTAACATGGTGGTATTCTGTCTCCATTTGTTATATTGTCTAACTAATTGACTTCTGTGAAGGTATTGAGGACAGGTTTGAGTTTTACTCTCAACTGTATTTACAACTGTTAACAGATGCCAATTAAGTAGAGTTAAACAATATTTTCTGAGTGTGCAATATTAATAACTGTTTATTTCTTATTAATACTAATTTGTTTTCTTTGATTTCAGGGTCTCCAATCCCATAGGGTGACTTCAGATTTCCGCCAACATGTCTCCCTTGCACTGGAAAGGCAGCTCAGTGGGCAACTTGCCAATTCCTATGCCTCCTCCCTGATCAACCTCCAGACACAGCAAGGCTCCCCGACGTCAGTACCTGCCCTGACTCCAATCCCCAGCTTCCCCGCTGCTAAACCTCTATCCACAAAGCAACACCCGCCCCTCACGGCGAGCAACAGTGTGGCTAACTGCAATGCAGCTTCACACCTGAAGACAATAGTTGCTAGAGAACACCGCAAGCTGGATAGGAGTGTCAGTGAGCCTGTGGACAAGTCTCAGCAGGTACAAAGACAGCCACCCCAGAATTCGAGTAGATACAAGACCGAGCTCTGCCGTCCTTTTGAGGAAAACGGCACTTGCAAATACGGAGACAAATGCCAGTTCGCCCATGGATACAACGAGCTGAGAACCCTAACGCGACACCCTAAGTACAAGACTGAACTTTGCCGTACTTTTCACAGCACTGGGTTCTGCCCGTATGGCCCTAGGTGCCACTTCATCCACAACAGTGAGGATGCCAAGAAGTGCCTTATAACCACACTCCAGAGCGGCAATTCGCATTCCCCACCAGCAAAGGACTATGACATATGTGGCTTTAGCATTGGATCAGCTGGCGAACTGTCTCCAACCAGTAGCATAAGCAGCAGTGGTTCGCCAACATCATCTCTCGGCGGATTCTTTTTGGATGACATGCGTCCTTCTTATCCACTGACCGCACCTCCGACAATGGGAAGCCACTTCTTCAGTGGAGATTACATCCCCTTGAAACCACTGTCTGTGTCTGTAGCTACCCAAGATGAGTATCTGTCCCAACAGACGTCGTCTTCGGATGATGAAGTCCTTTCTTCCATCGACTTGCTGGTGTCAGAGTTGGAGTTAGACTCCTCTGGTGAGGCAAGCAGCAACGGTGATTCGATCTCCAAACCAGAGTCCAGTCCGGCCTTGGACATCAACCGAAACCTGATCAGATTGCCCATTTTCAGCAGATTGGCCCTTGGAAGTTCTCCCTAGCCACGAGGTGGTGATTTTTTTTTTGTTAATTTTTTGATAATGACTTTTTAAGACTTGCAGCAATTTGGCTGCTATTGATGGACACAGCGTTGAAGCAACGTTTCTTAAGTTTTCCCCTCCCCAAATGTACATGCTGGAAATGGAATTTGGTCCCCTGCATTGACTTAGAAGAACTTTGTGGATATCTATATAGTTTTTAAGCTTTATGAAGGTGTAAAAGTTATTGATCACGATCCATTTCATTGATATTTCTATCATGTATATTCCACATTTATCTATTTTGGTTCCAGTTTTGTGCTTAGTAGGCAACGTTCAGTCCCAACAGTTGTGGTATATGCAAGGGCATTATGAGTTTGTTAATATTTATCATCTATCCTTCCCAGAATGGTTGGAATATTTATCGATTTAATTTATAATTGCCATTTTTTTTATCTTGCAAAAAGGAGCTTAAGGTAGGTTGTTGAATAGGGAAAAATATATTTTGCTATGGTGTTCTCTTGCCGAGACATAGGATGTTAAATTCAAGTTAACTCCATCGCAAAATGAAAATCAGATGTCTTGATACTTTGCACAGCTAGTAATTTACAAAATTAAGTAATGCTTGAGCATTGGTTAATATTAATGTGTCCTCAACTGGAGTTGAATTTTGTAACAAACTCAAATGCACTAGAGAAAATATCAATAACATCTCTAGAAAAATTTAAATTCTAAGTGTTGTAAGCAATTGGTAATTTTTTTTTATTCCTACCTCTCCTGTATAGTTCAGTCATTTTTATACCAACACCCTGAAAGGTCTGCAGGAAATTTATTTTTATTTCATAACGGTTTTCATGTTACAC
Source organism: Linyphia triangularis (assembly GCA_963978545.1). NCBI lineage: Eukaryota > Metazoa > Arthropoda > Arachnida > Araneae > Linyphiidae > Linyphia > Linyphia triangularis. Next base: position 13,792,606 of record OZ021727.1, read on the forward strand.
TTTTCATGACATTTTTCTAACTCGTCTTAATATTTCACTTTTGAATGTACTAGTTTAGTAAATTCAGGTTTAAAGAATTTTTTATCTATCGTATTTAAAAGTAACATTGTCGTCAAGTGCAAATTTACAACTGAAAATGCTCCTTGAACTATCGGACAACTATGATCACTTGCCTTTCAATTTTTGTGCCTGTGCTGAATTTTAAGATCTTCAACGCATCTTTTTGGTGGGTGTGATGTGTAGACTTTTATTTTATGTATCTTTATATTCATGCAAGCCAGCATTTAAGAGGCGATAGTTTAAGGTCTTAAACTTTTACGTGCTTTAAAGTCAACTTTACTTAATGTCTTTGAAGACCTTAAAGTCCAAAAAAAGTTGCAAAGCACCGTTTGTGATAAAAGTGGCATAAAAACGTTAAAATGTGCCTTAACGCTCCCTTATTTTGTTTCTTGTGTGTATGGGGTCTATGATTCGGGGACCAGTTTTTATTGCAGAGTGGTTTTTACATTTCTTCATTCTATATTTGCATTTGTAACTTTTCATGTTAGCTTACCGTATTTATTTTCGCATCTGTGAGGTAATTCATGTTATGTTTTAATTTTATTGTTAATTTAAACAAAACAAAAAAATTCTAAGCTTTTTAATTTTTTGAAAGTATTAGGATTTAATTGGTGCTTTTAAGATTTTTATTGTATATGTATCGAGTATTATCTGTCTTCTCTTTTTTTAGTTACTAAATATTACTGAGTGGCTGTTTTCCAACTACTGCGCAAGAAATACTAATTTTTTTTTTGGTAATTAGTGTTACGTTTAATTATGTCGCGTAATTTGTAAAAATTTATGGAGTTGGAAGCTCTGTTATGCGCAATGTTTAGTCATACTTTTGTGTTTTCCTTTGTATTATATATTTATGTAATTTATTTATTTAAACTAAACTGCAAGTAGCTGCTAAGTGAACAAGCTATCTGCTCACTTTTTTTTTTTTTTAAATGTCAATGTTTTAATAAAAGTTTTAAATGATTTGCCAGAATTTTCAGTACAGCGGCATGTCTTGCATTCTAGGGTTTTTGTAGGTTGGAAAGTGTTTTGTAATTTAAACTGTCAAATCGCACAATTTAAGTAACTAACGATGCATGATATAATGTGTGCTGATTGAATTCTGTGGTGTGCATATGTAAAAATTAATTAGATCAAAATATATCGACTTATTCCACACTAAGTCTTCTTTAAAAAATCTTAATCCTATTGCAGTATTGTAACTTCACCTTTAATACCTTATTGCCTAACTCTTATAGAAGGAAAATTCTTAAAAGTTGTGATGATGTTATTGATTTGTGATGCTTGTATAAAAAAAATATGATGGTTTAGTCTTCCTAATTTTAAAGAGTTTCGAGGTGCAATAAGTCAGAGAATTTATTTGAAATTAAAATCAAATTAATCTTGTAGAAATTATTATGTAAATTGAATAATCGAGATTAATAACTATATGTAATATGGTATTTTTAAATGTATAGATCTTTTTATTTTTACTTGTATTCAAATTTATATGTTAATAAGAGATTATATGAAGAGAAATATAATTATTTTATTGAGAAAATCTGTTATTTGAGTATTCTGCCTGTTTGGGCTTAACATTAACCTATGAAATACAATATCCATGACAAGGAAACTAAAAATTTTGCATGTGTTTGTAAAGAGGCTGGAATATTATGCTGTTAACTTGTCTGTGCCTTACTTGTTTATAGTTACTCATTTGACCAAATTGTTGTTTGTATATTAGTTCAATGATTTTCATGATCTACATTCCCTATTACAAATAAAGCATTTTTAATCAGGTTTAATTAAGTTTTATTTTTCACATTTAATTCACTACATTAAGACATGCTTATTTCAATAATTCAGCTGTGAAAAAACATTCGATACTTGAGGGAACTTTTTTTTTTATGAATAAAAATTGAGAGCAACTATGATATTTTGATGTGTGCTCATAGAAGGAAAACTTAACTTTATTGCATTTTTCCTCTGGCCCTTATTAAGCAGTTAAATTGTGTTGTACTCAATTTAAATCGATGAGTTTTCCCAATGCAAATGTTTTCCAAATCTAGCATAATTCAAATATAACACACGAGTCACTTTTAAACAAATGTTTGCTAAATGATACTTATGAAGTTGCAGCGTGCAGTAGAATTTCCGAATTCTCTTAAGTGTACAACGCTTAATAATTTGCTTTTTTTCTTTTCTTTTTTTAATTCAAATTACTTAAGTAAATTTATTGTTCAATCTGACATTGTTTTTCTTGCGTATGATAAATATTCAAATACTAAAGTTTATAACAAGGTTCACATAGTCTTTAAGAACTACTTATATTAGGAAGGGTCTTATTTTTGGTATTTTTAGAACTTTTTCTAGCTCTCCCAAATTTGATATATATTTGCTCTTTTTGCAAGTCGGGACCCCTCATTGGTGGAGCAGTATCGTCTTGAAATTACTTGGTGTAGCCTTATTTCCAAGAAAAATTAATATCAAGTATAAATGAACTTAAGTTACTCATAAAAAAAAAACTTATATTCAAATGTTATTTGGTTCTCGTAAATTAATTTTATAAATTTGTGTATGTAAACAATGAATTTTTGTCGCTATAAATTTATAAAAATTTCTTAAAGAAGCTTTTAAAGGTATTTATAAAATCATTAGAAACTAATTTTTTACTTTTCAAAAGCAGTATGAACTCTGTATAAGGTATTGGAATGCATAACCATTTAAAAAATAATCGAACGCTTCGAACAAGAAATCGCATTAGGAATATTGGCAAGAAAAAGAACCCGCTGGAATCTAGCAGACGAAAACGAAACCACTTTTTGTTCTTTCCTATTCGGCACCACGTGGCGATGAAACAGCACCGGGAAAACAGGTTGTCACGCCGAGTCCATTTGTAGCCGAAGGGAGATCGCAGAAATAAGCTGATGAGCTTCACTGCTGTAACACTGAACTACTGACCCTCAAATTTTATCTTCTCAACGTTCGTTCCACTGGATGATTTGAACCAGTTTTCACGAAAATAAAGTGTCCATTTCTACCGTTTGCCCCCTTTAACCTTATCTGATGTGTAATGGAATAAAATTAGTTTAGTGTTTCTGTTCCAATCGACGTGGAAACGATGAACTAAAAATGATTGAATTTTTTGTTATCCAATTAGAAAATAGCGCAGGTTTTTTTTTTTTTTGGGGGGGGGGGGGTTACTTTCAATATCAATGAAATTATAATTACTGCAAAGAATTAAGTTAGACAAAATTATTCGTATATCTGGATTTAAATTTCCTAAGTTTTTAAGTCTCTGGCGTGAAAACTTCCCGAATTTATGATACGAATGGGAGAAACTCCGGGAACTACCACCTGGTAACCCAATAAGGATCTCTGCAGGCCCGTAGCCAGGGGGAGGAATATGGGGATATATCCCCTTCCGAAATTTTTCCTTTCGCTATTAGAGAGCCAAAATTAAAGGATTTTTTTTATTTAAAAGGGTATATTTATTTAAAATATTTTTAAATTTCGAAACATGCGTAGAAAATATATCTGCTATCATGATTGCTAAATGCATAAGGCGATATGTCAATAATATTAAAAATGATAATCAAGATTTTCGGACATAAATTTCATATCCCCTCCAAAAAAAATTCTGGCTAGCCCCTGGATCTTTGGTCTCGTCTTTTTTTTTTTCTTTCCTTCTCTTCGTACAAAAGGTGGCATTTGATTGAGCAAGTCCAGCCCCGAAATATCTCGGGGTTGTCGAATACACAATCATTACTTAGTAAGTAAGAGAAGGCTCTATAAATCTTAACAAGAGACTCAGTGCTAGAAGTGTGGGTAGACGCGGGGTGACGCGTCACCCCACTTTTCAAAAAAATACCCATGTGTTCCTCCACTTCTATAACCACTGAAACCCATCCCCCCTCTTCTAAACCCGTTAAAATTCATCCCCTCACTGTTAAAAACATCCAATGTGCCTAATAATTACTAAAGAAAAATAACATTAACCTTTAAATGTAGTGACACTGTGAAAAAATGATTCAAAGTTTTCAAATGTAAAAAAAAACTCGGCTATTTATGGTATATGTATCATACTATTATAAAAATGTATTATACTACTTTGTATTACGATATAAGCATTTTTATTAACAAAATATTAACATTTATCGCTTAGGGGAGGGGGGTGCACTTGTCACCAAGTTTTGGGCATGCCCCCACATTTTTTGTCTCCACTTCTACCACTGAAGAGACTAACTTCAAGTTTATAATCGATTTTGAGTTTATTATTGTTTATCAAAATTTAAATTCTCCTCTTGAAAAAGATAATACATCAACTAGAAGTATTTTTAATAATTTTTTAAAACGAAATTGGTAACTGTTTTAAGTAAAATTTTCTTTAAAATGCCTTTTTCTCAAAACTACATTATTCGTGTACCTTTTTCTCAGAAACTGTGCAAACCATCTTTCCGAAATTTTTACTACATATTCCTTTTATGTATCTGCATATATTGAAGTGAGATTTTGTTGTTATTTTAAAAATGTTTTTTGCTTTGGCCTTTTTCGGCAAAAAAAACTTGCGATTTTTAACAAATTTGAGTGCCTTTCACGAAAATTCATTTTTTTTTAAAAGTAAATGAATCACAATCAGAAGCTAACTTGAGTAGAATAACAAGTGTCTTCTTAATGGCATTGGAAAAAAAATTAGGCTTCTATGTCAAATACTTTCTGAGAAAAAGGTGCATGAAATATGCCAAATTAACATTACTGGTATAGAGGGTACAACTCCCCTTGGAATTTCAATGAAGTTTTCTACTCGAATCCATTAATAAAAATTAACTTTTCAGAATGGATTTTTTTTAACGATATCTATCACTTGTTTCTAACAAAACTACTTAAAATATTTTTTTATATTAAAAAAAAAAGGAATGGGGAGGGGTGGAATATAAATAAACACTTTAAATTAAAATTCACTTAAATTCACGCTGAACTTCACGGGGACGAACGAATTACGTCACGGGGAGGTCGGGGGTTAACCAAACAAGCGATGGTTGGTTGGTTGTATTCAGATTATCTGGCGCCGTCAGCAACACGAGGGCTATAATGCGCCGAAACATTCGTCATTAGACAAGCCAACATACATTTACAAACACATTAACACGGGACTCGAACCCGCAACCTCGCGGTCTAGAAGCTAGCACGCTAACCACTATACCGTTTGGTCGACAAACAAGCGATGGATAGTGACAAAGAGGGGGGGGGGGGGTAACTACTTACGTGAAATTCCATTTTACTTTTGCAGGAAAAATTCCAATGAAGTGTTTTTTTTATATAATTTAAAGAGATTGTTTTCTTTTTCAATCCATGCTCAATCAATTGACCAAGAATCGTATTAATAAAAGCTAATCTGTCATAAGTCGGAATTCATTTTATTTTAGCTATGTACTTTTTTAAACAAAATTTAGAAATAGAGGGGATGATTACATTTGTTTTTAGAAGGGGAAGGCACAAGAAAATTATGTAGTTTTAGGGGAGGGGGTTATGAAGGTGGTGCGGGTAAAATGTTGCGTGCGTACGTTCCCAAACGAATAATCAAAAATTTACAGCTCAGGGTCCGGCTTCCCAGGTCAAAAGAGCATTTGGTGGCTCACGACTTATAATGGTTGGTTGGTTGTTTTCAGATTATCTGGCGCCGTCAGCAACACGAGGGCTATAATGAGCCGAAACATTCGTCATTAGACAAGCCAACATACATTTACAAACACCCATGCCTAACACGGGACTCGAACCCGCAACCCACCACTTACGATGAGGGATTTTCAAAGTAGCTGGGAACTTCCTCTTTTTTGAAGGATCAAGTAAGCAAAATTTCTTCAAGATCGGAATGAAAGTCGGACGAAGATGGCACGAAAAACTAATGCACTTAATACGAATGCAATTCCATGCTACAGCGCTTTTTATAAACCAATTTTCAAGGCAAATAGGAACACTTTTTCCGTAACTAAACTGTTACTGATAATACCTGATTTTGCTTTTAATTAAATTTTAAATAATAATGTGTCTACATTTGAAGCTCATTTCTACAATTGTTCCTTCATTTTCCTGGTGATTGCGATTTACTATGCGGTTAATTGCAATTAGCAACACAGAGTGCCCATCTGATGCCTGTGTGGTTAGCGCTCTGGCCACGCGTGGATTAGGCATGGATGTTCCATGTGGTTCAGAATCCATGTTAAGCTGTAGGTCCCGGTCTGATTAGCCGTCATTGTGCATAAAAATAGGTCGTTGAGCGTACAAACCACCACCAACACAGAGTAACATTGAAGCCTATGACATAATACTCGATCTATGTTGGTTGGTTGAGAGTTGTCTGATGCAAAAGCAACAAAAAGGTTAAACTGTGCTTACTTGATCTAAGAAAAGGTTATTCTCCGAATTTTTAACTTATTTTTCAGTGCGATGAATGTAATTGAATTAACTTGTGCAGTGCTTCTACTATACAATAAAACTGTTTGGGCAGTTTGTTCAACAAAGTGCAATTTTGTTTCATTTCGAAAGAAAGTTGTAAAAACAACTGAAGGTCACAAAGTTGATTTCAATTAATTTCAATAAAGATATTTCCATTTAAGAATGCAAAACACGTCCATGAAAAAAGTGGGTACCGTGCGAAAATTCGGCCCAGAGTGTAGCTCTTGCATAAGAAAATCTTCAACCCAATCGTGCGTGAAAAAATTGTACCGCAGTATTTATACAACAGCAGATGGCAACGTTGGCTAAGGCCACAATAAGTGTCTTTGCCAAGCTAAGATTTGGATCCCATACCTATTGCTTGTAAGATATATTCCCATGACCATCAGATGGGCAGTTCCAGGTATTAACAACTCTTTATTTCTTCCTGTTTCAATAATTAAATCACATTAAAGCATCATATTTTAATATTAGAAGCATCGTTATAGACAGTGCTAGAAGTGTGGGTAGACGCGGGGTGACGCGTCCCCCCCCCTCCCCACTTTCAAAACCACTCATTCCATGTAAAACTTCTTATACCGTATAATGGGGTGAATAGGAACAGCGGGGTGAATCGGAACGAAACTTCATAAAATTACAAAGACATTATTATTTTACACAAATAAAGCAGTTTTATTAATTATATATTTATTTTTCATTTGGTTAACATGTTTTTAATCTTGGAACATGTTTTGTGGGGTTTTCAACACTGTCCTTTTTTTAAAAAAAATTCTGAAACAGCGTGCATACAATCCAATGAGTTTTAACCTCTCCAAAACTTATCCCGTAATTAATAACATGTACCAGTTATAGACTTAATCAATATATTTTTAGATAAGTATAAACATCCACAACAGCATGCCATACTTAATTTAACTTGGTTTTAAAAACTTTTTATTTTACGAATTTTTATGTTTTGCCTCGTCTCGATTTTGAGATTTGCGGGGTGAATCGGAACACTTGAAATGTGATATTAAAAAGCTGTTTTTGGCAAGATTATGTTCCACGCAAGATTCAACGACTGAAGATGAGTCTTACTCCTTTCAAGATAGTAATCAAGATTGCAGGCTTGAATAAATGTCAGAAGAGGAGCCTAGTTTCCGCATGGCAGAAAACCCGATTGTTCCAGTGGTTTTTTCTCTAAATGACTTCGTTATCTTTAAGTTTATATGAAAAAATGTATGAAGACTCTATGTGAGCAAAGTTTTATACCCACAAGATTATTGCTATATCAGTGTGTTTTACAAAAAGCGCTTATGAACGAAGAGATTTTCTGAAACAAATGAGGATGCTTTCCTCCTTTCTCAAGATATTTTAAAGAATTTGCAGTCATATAACACTCAAACATAAAGTAGATTAAAAACTATTTTTAATTTTAAAGACTATTTGGATGAGTTATAGGAGAGTTATATAAGGAGTTGATACGCTTTCAAACATATGATTTGTTTTGACAATAATAGACAAACACAAATTTTATCCTTCATATTAAATGATTTTTTATGATAATTTTGTGTTCCTATTCCCCACAATGCATTATTATTTGCTTTTGGCCACCCTGTAAACATTTAAATAAGATCAGACATAAATTGTAACGAGTGTTCCGATTCACCCCTTTCTGCGGGGTAAATCGGAACACCATGAAAAAATTCAAAATAAATTAAAGTCCTAGTTTTTACAAAAATTTTTGTGTTGATTCTCAAAGAAGAAGGCAAGACCCAAGGTTCTATGTCAAAAATATGTTCCTTAACGATCTTATTACAACCGATTATTAATTTGAAAGTTGAAAAGTGTTCCGATTCACCCCATTTTACGGTACTTTTTAAACTTTGTAACATTCATCCCATCACTTTTTTAACACAAGAAGGTAAAATATTCTTTCGCATTTTTTAATTTTTTTTTTATTTTCTATCTTTTAATCCACGATACAATACTTTTATATATAATCAATTTCAAAATTGTTGGGAAAAAAAATCATTTTAATATAGTCTTCCGAGTCATGCTCTATGCATATAGTTAAAAAAAGTATAACTTTTTAAAAAAGTTTGTGCCGACCAAACGGTATAGTGGTTAACGTGCTAGCTTCTAGACCACGAGGTTGCGGGTTCGAGTCCCGTGTTAGGCATGGGTGTTTGTAAATGTATGTTGGCTTGTCTAATGACGAATGTTTCGGCGCATTATAGCCCTCGTGTTTGCTGACGGCGCCAGATAATCTGAAAACAACCAACCAACTTTAAAAAGTTTGAGTTTTTTTCTTTTCTTTCTTCAATTTCCTATTATTTTTTCAACTTTTATCACTACATTTTGTTTTTAACTTTCTTAAAATATTAACCCTTTTTTGCCTTGGAGCGGCGCCTCTCAGGCACCACATGATTGGATGCCGCAACTCGAGAGGACCTCTAGGTTTGATGCGAGAATTCGATGCAAGGCCAATGACTGTGTTTAGTTTCTATGATGAAGACCAAACCAGAAATGCCGCGAATCTTCTCGAGTTGCTGGTATCTCGGGGCGAAATAAGGCCTCGAATGCAAAGGATTAAGCAATACTGGCCATGGAATATTAGATAGTTGTAAAATTAGATAAACATTGCAAAGAATGCAAAATGTAGTGACATTGAGAAAAAGTGATTTAAAGTTTTCAGAAAAATTCATTTAAAGTAAATAAAAAAAAAATATGGCATATGTATATGTACTGTAAAAGTAACAAATACAGGGGATGGGGGGACGGTTCCACTTGTCACCAACTTTAGGGCATCCCCCCCTTCTACCACTGGTTGTAGAGAGAAAAAAAAATTTTTTGGAAAGCAACAGGAAGTTACACTGATGCAAAGTAGCTTTTTTTTTAGTTGCCCAGCCGCGTTGCAATCCCTCTCGAATTTGCCGCCACTTGCCCCACTCCCACACTGCCCCATGTTCTTGTTTATGACTTTTGCCCGCCAACGTTTTTCAAGGCTGGTTTCGTGACGTCATTGAAATGACCTTGAATCTTGGAAACACGCGACAGTCAAGGAGGAAGGCTGTGATTGGCCGAAAAGGGTTCTTCTCCGAGATGTATTCATTTTTGCGCAGCGGACAAAGAACGAAACCGCGCTTGCCGGTAGAGTCCCGTGTTTTTTTTTTTTTTTTTTTTTTTAAATGTGGGTTTTGTTGTCATTTCGGGCAGGATTTGGTTAAAACTGTCTTCAAGAACTGTTGGGGGAGAGGTTTCAAAACATGCAAAGTGAAAATATCTAATGATTTGAATGGGGGTAAATCCAGTGTGTGATTTTGTCAGAATCCATTTGATTTGTGGATCAGAAATCGTATCGAAATTTATTTATTTTTTGCTGTATAAATGCCACCGGCAATGTATTAAGGCCGGCATTTTATAGAATATCTAGGCTTTTTATGTAATGCCTAGGTTAACTGACCAGCAAAGTATGAAGCTATTGAACATTTCACATTGCTGGCAACAGGCTCTCATGCACATAGGCGTAACTACAGCTGGTGAATGGGGGGGGGGGTCTTAATTGCGAAAAATATGGACTCACTACACCAATGGAAAAAAAGGGAGGGGAGGGGGAGTGAAAAAAAAGAAAAAAAATCTTCTTATTGAAAAAAATTTCAAATAATTTTCCAAATCTACGGGATAAGGAAAATTTCTTAAGAATCCTTTTCTTCAAAAAAAAAAAGAGAAATACATGATTGCAATATTTTCGGAGAAACTTTTCCAGGCGCAACAAATAAGATAGAATCAGTGACGGGATCCCCTCGAACTATACACTGCCAAAAATAAGCATTAAAGAAACTTCCATAAATATTTAGATATATTTTTTTCTAAATAGATGTGTTTCTTAATGTTTATATTGCATTATTGTTTTTATATACATAATGATACCATCACCCCCCCCCCCCCGAGTCATTAAATCTACGGATAAAATTGTTATTTTTTCTCCCTCATCAACTACGCTACCTGGGGATTCTTTCTCAACTTGAACATTAATTTCACCATTTATTTTTCATCTTTTGCAAAATAAAAACAGTTTCTTACTTTGTGCGTTTGCTACCTGCATTCATTTTAATTACTTTCAATTACCCATACGTTAACATATGGTAATGAAAGTATTGCTTTCTGTCAAAAAAACTTTAGATTGTTTTGCATTTCTCCACGTTTTTAAACATCATGACAGAAAAAAGTGGTATAGAAAAATGTCTGTCCGTGTGTCAGTATGTTCGTGGTCAGCATAACTCCTGGACGATTTGACGTACGATGTTAAAATTTGGAGTACAGGTATGGGGACCATGGAACCTGTTATTTGGCCTTCCTGGTAGGAGTTTGGGTTGTTTACCACCATGCAATGGTTTTTCTCCCATTCAAGACGCCATTACAGGGCAGTTTCCTCTTGGAAAATCTCAGGAAAGGCATATAACTTTAAAAATTCAGAAACAAGTGACGATGTTTCGGCGAAATTAATCTTCTCGTGCAGCCGCCTACCAAACGGTATAGTGGTTGGCGTGCTGGCTTCTAGACAGCGAGGTTGCGGGTTCCGAGTCCCGTGTTAGGCATGGGTGTTTGTTAATGCATGTTGGCTTGTCTAATGACGAATGTTTCGGCGCATTATAGCCCTCGTGTTGCTGACGGGGCCAGATAATCTGAATACAACCAACAAACCAACCAACTTCTCGTGCAGCCCTTGTTCTAGGAAACTCCAACACAACATCCGAATTTTCTTCTTTATGTTGCTCTTGCGCCATGAAAAACCAACTTCACTTCCCTTAACGCTGTACTGGAGGAATAGTTTTACGAAATTATCTTTGGCTATGTGTAAACTTGTATCGCTTCTTATTAACCTTTAACTGCTGTTGTTGGGTGGTTTGATGTTTTTAGTGCCAAGGGCAACAAGTGGTCCATACTGCACCAAACAAATTGGTGAGCATCAGTTTAAAGTTTAAGAAACATAGTATCAGAAAAATTAATGTAAAAGTCAAAGATGAAATATTTTAGGGGGTGGAAGCATTCCAAAAAAATGACCCTCGGTCTGTCAGATCGCATGCAGCAGATAAAGGTTAAGAAGGCTGTCACCATACAAAATTTTAATGTTTCCGCTTTTGCTTTAGAAGTGCAAAAATATGCATGAGATCGTGCATTTTTACTTTCAATTACCCATATGTATACATAGGGTAATGAAAGTATAGCATTCGGTCAACAAAAAAAAAAAAAAATCGATTTCTTTTGCATTACTCCACATTTTGGAACATCCTGACTTTCAAAAAAGTGATCTAGAAAAAATGTCTGTCTATGTGTATATATGTGTGTCTGTGGTCAGCATAACTCCTGAATAAATTGACTTACGATGTTAAAATTTGGGATGAGGGTTAGTGGTGGCCATGGGACCTACCATTAAGGTTTTCGTCAAAATCGCGCGTGCGCATTAGGTAGCTGCCATTGAAAAAATCATGTTTTTCAATTATTGCACAAAAAAACGGCTCCTACGATTTTGATAAAAATCGCTGTGGTAATGCCTCTTAAGGTGTTCTAAACTTCCCCACCTCCTATATTCCCTTAAAAATGTTTTAGTGGCGTAAAAAATTGAAAAAAGAATGCTTCAAACACAGAGTTCTCTTGCCTTGAGCATACCTCAACAAGATCTTTTTTTCTTCTCACCTCAGTTTCGCTTATACAGTGGTAGAAGTGGGGGGAAAAAAGTGGGGGGACGTCCAAAAGTTGGTGACAAGTGCACCCCCTCAACGATAAATTATATAATTTCGTTTCTAATAACAATAAATTTATAACAATTAACTAGTAGAAAGGAAATAATTTTCAACACGATCAACGGTCCAAAATTTATTGTTATTTTAATGAATATTCTGCGACTTAGTTTTTTTACTAGGAAGTAAGAGATGAAGTGAAGTAATAATTCAACATTATATACATAAATGTTTATTTAGATTTAAATATTGCCTCTAAATAAGCATACTTTCATAAAATTAAATTAATAAAGAATTCTAATTTTTTTTTTTTAAATACTTTGTCGTTATATTTTTTTCTAGTTCCTCCAAAGTTAAAATTTGACCAAGTGAAAATACCTATATCTTTATACAAAGTAGTATAATACATTTTTATAACACTATGTCATAAATACTTTTTTTTCAGTGACTTTTCTCAGTGTCATTACATTTCGCATTTCCCTACATGCTTGGTATATTTTTTAAGAAGAAAATCTATGCTTAATTAATTTTAGTACTATCTAATATCCCATGCCCAGTATTGCTTAATGTTCAAAGAAATTTATAAAAAAAATTAGTGATAAAAACTGAAAAATATAGTCAGGAAAAAGTAAAAAAAAATTATACAATTTTGAATTACATGACTCGGAAGACATTGATAAGATGAATTTGTTTCAACCATTTTGGCAATGATAGTATATACAAATATTGTATCGTGCATTCAAAAATTGAAAGTAAAACAATTGCAAAATGATATTTAATTTCTTAAAGGAAATGTTTGCATTTTTCAGCTTTCTCGTTTGGCTTCATGGATAATTTTTCCTGCACATTTATGAGTTTTACTGATTTTGTGTTTAAAAATCTGCTTTCCTAAGGATTCTCGTTAGTCAAATTCCTTGTCTCCATGTGGCAAAATGTTACACCCTACCCATTCGTTATAAAGTTTCAAACCTTGTTTTTTTCTGGTTCCAAGCTTTTTAGCAGCCTTTTGTATGTGTTGCATCCAAGTTTTTGTTTTTCACAAGTAAGCCATGGATACTCGTTGTATTTCTGAAGGTGCGTATCATTTTGTGTCCAATACTTTGAATAATCATTACTGCAGTGCGTTTTTGCTTACTGTTGTTGCCACGTGCTAGATTCCCTCTCCACGTGGTCTCTTCAACTTGATGCACTTGCACATTTTTCACTGCTCCTTCCTTAACGTTCTGTAGTGTATCGGAGTCATTTGTCTTACAGTTTTGAAGCTAAATATATCAATCTCATCTTGTTTTGTACTAGATGGATTACGAATACAAATGCCGTTTAGAATCAGAAGTAAGAGTTAATGGTTAAGTGGGAGGAATACACGGTTTTCTACTAATAATCAACAAAACGCAAAACATTTTAAAGTAAACAGGAAATGATAGTGCAATAAATATGTCTTTTTCTATCCACTCCTCAATAATCCCAGACAGCGGGCACCAAAACTCGCCGCGCATTTCCAAGAAAAATTGACTGAATCTGCTTTAAACAAAACAAAAATGAAAGTATAAAAAATAACAAACAGCCAGAAAAAGCAGAAGTAATGAAAATGGTTAATTCTATTTTTCCCCCCTTCCCCTTTTAGTTTTTAGACGGATTGAATGTTTTTTAAAATTGGGGGAATAGATTTCGGTAGTTTTAGAAGTGGGGGGATGGATTTCAGTGGTTTTAGAAGTGGGAGGATGGATTTCAGTGTTTTTAGAAGTGGGCAGACGCATGGGTATTTTCTGGACAAGTGGGGGGACGCGTCACCCCGCGTCTACCCACAATTCTAGCACTGCGCTTATAACAAAGGATAATATAAGGATTATCTAAAAGTATATCGCCAAAATCACCATTTTGGTAATTTTTTTTTTCTCCTTAGACTCCTACTATAATTATCGCAAAAAATATCGCCAAATTAATCATTTCCTCTAAATGAGTGATGAAAATATAAAAATGGTTACGACACAAACCCACGACAGTATTATAGTGTAATTGAAAGTTGTGCGATGTTCCACACCCCTATTTTTTTTTTACAGTACACAGTCATATAACTCAACTTCTAAAACACATCTCTATGAAAGGGAATGCCTTCCGAGAGATCTTTTCGAGCATTTAAACCTTATATACGAGGCTTCCTGTGTGGTCATGGGAAGTTTGAATTCCGCTCTTTCCCTTTAAATCCGTCTTCACGTTTCCATAAAAGCTAAGGTCGCCCCCTACCACCCATAAATTGTCACTGTCTAGGTGGGGGGGGGGGGTCCGAAAGATAACAGAAAAGAAGCACTCCCACATTCCCAGACGAAGGCTTATTTTGCTCTTGCCCGGGTTAAGCATAGATGTTCGTTGTGGTTCGGAATCCACGTTAAGCTGTAGAAGGGGTGTAACATTGATTTTTTTTTCGCGGGGATATATACTCCTCCATATTCAAGAATTGTTTGCAATAGTGGTATTTATAAAACTCGAAAATATTACTTTTAAATTAAATATATTTAATTATTTAGTCAATTAATTAGTCAATTAAATCTTCGGCACTATTTAGCAACTTATGATTTCTTAGTAAATAAAAAATATATAAATTCTATTAATTAACACCACTCACAAAATTTGCAGCAAATGAAGTTAAGTACATATTTTGCCTCGTAATTCATAATAGAAAACCGAACTGGCGAGGCTTTTTGGAAAGTTCAATAAGCATTTCTTGGATGTCAATTTCTCTATGGATGGATATGAAATCCAAAACATTTAAGAGATTTTGGGAAGTAGAATTTCTCGGGTAATTTTTCAATTGCCTTAAATATTAGCAGGACCTATCAGCAATGGCAAATGTAAAAGACAATGTTGCCGATTACAACCGTTTACTATCCGTTTCTTAGATGAGAAGGGTATAAGAATAGGTAGAACTAAATAATGAAATATACTCATTCATAGTTTTAGAGTTGGCGTGAGCCAGAGCAAACTTATTTTTGACCAAAAGCTTTGTCGAGTTTACACAATGCTACAAAACCTGTTGTACAACAGTAATGCCAATGCGTACTTTCAAAAAGTACTGTGAAAAAAATTGAAGCTACAAAGGTGTATAAAATAATTTCTTATATTGAACAAATATTAGTTCTGTTTTCTTATATTGGAAGAAATATTAGTTCTGTTTTCTTATATTGAAGAAATATTAGTTCTGTTTTCTTATATTGGGGAAGAAATATTAGTTCTGTTTTCTTATATTGGGGAAGAAATATTAGTTCTGTTTTCTTATATTGGAAGAAATATTAGTTCTGTTTTCTTATATTGGGGAAGAAATATTAGTTCTGTTTTCTTATATTGGAAGAAATATTAGTTCTGTTTTCTTATATTGGGAAGAAATATTAGTTCTGTTTTCTTATATTGAAGAAATATTAGTTCTGTTTTCTTATATTTAGGAAGAAATATTAGTTCTGTTTTCTTATATTGGAAGAAATATTAGTTCTGTTTTCTCATATTGGGAAGAAATATTAGTTCTGTTTTCTTATATTGAAGAAATATTCGTTCTGTTTTCTTATATTGGGGAAGAAATATTAGTTCTGTTTTCTTATATTGGAAGAAATATTAGTTCTGTTTTCTTATATTGAAGAAATATTAGTTTTGTTTTCTTTTCCGATAAGCTACTACTCAGTAGTTGATATTCAATACTATTTTCCCAGTACTTGCAAACAATATTTAAAGTGCTGACTAAATACTAATCAATGGTGCATATTTTAAATGGATCATTATTTTTTTTTATGAAGGAATTAATTAACACAGTGTCGTGTTCTTTGTTAAAATAATTTTTTTTTTACTTACTTTAATATTAAGAATCTAGCTTGTTTTTCAAGCAAAACCTCGAGTGCAATGCAACACGTTACGCAACTCACAGTACTGCACTGTCGGTCAGTACTGCGGAGGGCCGACCGAACGGTAGAGTGTTTAGCGTGCTAGCTTCTAGACCGCGAGGTTGCGGGTTCGAGTCCCGTGTTAGACATGGGTGTTTGTAAATGTATGTTGGCTTATCTAATGACGAATGTTTCGGCGCATTATAGCCCTCGTGTTGCTGACGGCGCCAGATAATCTGAAAACAGCCAACCAACCAGTACTGCGGAGGAAAATATGCAACTGTCTGTGAGGAGCTTTCTGAATCATGTCAAAGGTCAATATGGTGCCAAGTGTCAACCCCAGACAGAAACGGTATTGTACCACTAATTGCTTGTAGACAACAGACAAAGGAAGGAAAGACAGCAGGTATGAAGGAATGGAATTAACCGGGGGGGAAAAGGTAGAGGGGAAGGTTTTTCAGCCCCAATTCCTGGAAAGTCTCCCTGAAACGAAGGGTTCTCAACATAAGCGGACAATTTCACTACATTTTAATATGAACATTTGGGGGGGATTGGTTAATTTTATTTCGGTTTTAAATGTTCTACTGCTTTTTCTTCAATCTAAAAATTTCGGGAGACTCCCCCCCCCCCCCCATCCCCCCTCTCCTCCCTGCTACGCGCATGAGCTGTAGGTCCCGATCTGAATAGCCATCATTGCACATAAAAATAGGTCGTTGAGCGCACAAATCAACCAACTTTGCTCTTGATTCCTCGTTGTATATTCCTCGTTATGGTTTTCTTTGCCCAAGCCAACTTTTACAGATTATCATTTAATTTCTGAAATTTTCAGGAAAACAACTTAAGTCATCTTTCTGATATCAAACTCTTTGTTCTTTCCAGTGGCGGCCCGTGGTTAGAAATGTTAGTGCAGCCAAAATATGCGACTTCCCCAAACCACCTCCCCCCTCCCTCTCAACCAGGGCCTGATTTATAATTTTTTTTACTGTAGGCCCAACATTCAGAGAGGGGCCCCCAATTGCAAATATTTATTTCCTTACGTCACAATATTACCAGATCAAGCTACATTCGTTAAGACTAACTTTTTACAATTAAAACTCATAGTTTACTTTCACACGATTTTTTTTGTTATAATTAGAATGATCTTAATATCCTCAAAACTTTTGAATTAATCAAGACCCCTCATGAACACTGATTTTATAGCACACTTTCCTGTATTTTAAACTTACATTTTACCACAGGGTCCACAAATTATATAATAATAAAGATTACTTAATTTTATAACAATATTTATAAATAATACAAAGTAACCTTTCCACTGTTTCCACGATCTCACCAAAAAGAAGGGCCAAAAAAAGTCCAAGGAAGAGCCTGCAAACCAACCAATCACAGACTCTTTCATTTCATAATATAAGAAGTTGTATATGGTTGGTTGGTTGGTGAACATCTCTTTACAAGAGGCGAGAGAAGGAGAACAGCGGAACATATGAAGAAATTGTATATGATTGGCTGAACCGGAAAGATTTGCTTAGTTAGGTTTTATTAGGTTGATCTATCTAACTTAACTCTCTGACTGTAAAAAATATGGAATTTGCGGATGTGTATCTAAAATTTTTTTATTATTTTTGTTCAGTACTTCCCATTAAAAGACCATTATATTTACAATTTTCAGAAAACTTTCAAAATTTGGGGGCCCCCAGATTTGGGGGCCCCTAGGCCCGGGCCTAGTGGGCCTAATGGTAAATCAGGCCCTGTTCTCAACCATATACACCGTACAATCACACTTGATTTTTTTTAAATCATAATTTTAAAAAACGGATTTTTTGCACAGCCCTAATAGCACACATCCTCCCAGGGAGGTCCCTAGGAAGTCCCCAGTCATCCCCGGGACTACGAATGACTTCCCAGAGATCTCCCTGGGAGGATGTGTGCTATTAGGGAGTTTATTTTACATTATTTTTTTTTTTTGTAAATAATTAGTAATAATGTTTTTATGAAAAAAATTTAAGTATTCTCAAATTGACTAATTAACGTTTAACTCGTTATAATGAGCATATTTTTGAACATCAGTTACTCAAATTTTATGGAGTTAAGTTGGTTGGTTGTTTTCAGATTATCTGGCGCCGTCAGCAACACGAGGGCTAAATGCGCCGAAACATTCGTCATTAGACAAGCCAACATACATTTACAAACACCCATGCCATACACGGGACTCGAACCCGCAACCTCCCGGTCTAGAAGCCAGTACGCTAACCACTATACCGTTTGGTCGGCTTATGGAGTTAAGAAAAGAAATTATGGTTGGAAATTGTTCGTAATATCATTCTTTTTGTTTTGCACCTCCACCTAGTTTCTAGAATACATAGTTTTTTTAATAATTTTTTTTTTAACAGTGTAAGTATAAGAAATCGCAATTTTTCTAAAAACTTATGCATTTAAAAATCTAACAAAATTCATTTTCTTTTCCAATCAGTTTGTCTGAGGTTCAAAGCATCTAATAGTTAATGCAGATTTTAATTCTCAAATCATTTTTCAAAAAGATTATATCAAACTTCAATTTTCACTGTTGAAATGAAGTTTCACGTGCCAAAAACACCATCTTTTAGATAAGTTTAAAATATCTATATATTTAATAGGCAATACGTTTTTTGGGGTTAGTCCGTCCGCCTAAACTACTCAACCAATTTCAATGATCAAGGTGTCATTTTAAAGGAAATAAGCTGTAGATTTGCCAAAACGTGCCAAAATAATTTATTAACACTTTATTAATTAGTTAAATTTCAATATTTTTCATCATTAAGCTACTACAAAGCCTCAATGATTTTGAATATAAGAATGGCAACATCCTTAAGTAAACAAACCCGCTGCTCGGGGGTTCAACCAACCAACCAACCGTTGCTAATTTTAAAGCTCTTTTTAAACTCTTCGTTTCAAAGTAGATTTTTTTCTGTTTTTCTGAAGCATTTTTGTATTAGAGTAATTATTATTTTGAAGTATTTCTATCCAGAAAATGCCTCGCGTTGGACGTCGTTCTCTAACGGGGCGACTTATGAGAATAAATAAAAGATATTGGGACTTCAATGTAAGGGCATAACTAATGAAGTTTTAAATCAGAATGTTGGCGGATAGTATATTTAACTTTCTATTATGAAACTTGCAATTTGGGTGTTTTCTCTATTAGGCCTTACATTAAAGTTATAAAAATTTGGTTAAATTTTTTATGGCTGGCAAACCTATTCGAGCGCAGCAAGATGTTTTAACCACAAATTCGAGCGGCAAAGCCGTTCAATCCGAGCGCAGCGAGGTGTTTGGGGGTTGGCGAGCGTTAGCGAGCAGGGGGCGAAGCCCCCTAGTGCATATTTATTTTCGGAACAAAATAGTACTTGAAACTAATAAAATAATTTTCTAGCCTTCAGATGATACCATTACCTTGCAAAAGTTCCATCTAGAGATTATTTTAAAGCAGAAAAAGTATAAACACATTTGACCTATTTTTGCGATATTTCAAGTGTGTACATCACAAAAAAATGAACGCAAATTCTTTATTGCTCAAATCGAAGTTTCGTTTCAATTTGTACAAAATACTAAGATGTATAACATAACATTATAAAATAAGAACAATTAATCAAATCATTCTGTATAGTTTTTGATTTAAAAAATAAAATTAAAAAACAACATATCTCTCGTTTTGTCCTCTAAATGTAAGTTTTTGTTTACTTAAAAACAATACTGCTTTTTGATGAGTAATTACATGAGCGTCTTATCAGAGAACTACCTTTTTGTTTCATCCACTATTTCCAGCGAAGTTAAAACAAATTCCTGAAAGGCAACGCCGCTATATATTTCGTGGAGGGAAGGCTCTAATGCTTTCACTTGGTTACCATGGCAACGCTGTGACAATGTCGCAGCCGGACTGCGTTTTAGGAACACACGGCTGCTGTTCGGTGGAAGATCACTTTGATTGGAAGCGAATTATTCAGGCAAGAAGATTGGTGTTTGTCCGATTTTTTTTCACTTACCGTAGAAATTGGATCTTCATTTTAGAAAACTGTAAAATATATCATTTTAGTTTTGAACTAATAAACTTAGATTTCAGCCTGGCTGTACTGGCTGTAGTGCACGAACCGCCACTGGTTCTTTCTTGTCTCTTACGAGGGATACTTTAAAGGTATGCAATAAGTTTCTAAACAAAAAAAAAGTCATTTTACACTCGTAGAATAAGTCACAAGAATTATTGTTAAATATTTTATATTTATTTTCGATTTCGTACACTTGTGGCGGGCAAATCTTATAGGAGGGATAATTAACCCACTTTCCGTCATCCAATCGATCTGAAACTTGCCAGATAGACTCATTGTCGATGACAACTATTCACTTTTTGGGTTGTCACTAAACACACTTCTATTATCGCTTATGAAGGGCTATTTAACCGATTTTCAGCTCAGATCGAGTTTGCATAGTGTTTGACCACTACGAAGAAAACCATCAATTTCGTTCAATTGACTAGCTTTTTTCCCCCCACAATACTTGATAGAATGCACTGTCATCGACAACCAGTCTATTTGCCAAGTTTCAGATCAATTGGAAGACGGGAAGTTGGTTAAATTATTTGCAACTGCGCATTTAATTGCCAATGCATATAATGCTTGGGTGTTCGATTCTCAGAACATCCAAGCAGATCTAAGAATCGAACTCATCTCCCCGCCACCAAAACCCTAACTACTAAATTGCTTATTGTTAAAGTCTTTGAAATGCGAGTTGACCACAGTGGTTCAGGAGCGAGAACCATTCGATCATTAGAGCAAGCATTTCTTTCTGAAACATCGAACAAATATGAGAAATTGTGTGTGTGTGCGCAGAAATGTAGGGGTTGTTGTGCCATTGACTTTAGAAACTGATCAAACTCGCCGATTCTCTGAAAAACCGATTCGATTGAACCTTGATCTTAGCAGAAGGTATTTCGAGCTCCAAATGAAGTTGGACCAGACGCGCGCGTGTTGACATAGCTGGCAGCTCGTTAAACGCTGCAGGTACACTCCGTGAGGCATGATTCATGTCCTTTTGCCAGATACTTGATTTTCACAGAAAACGGTGCATTTGGGTTGGAATAAGGGTCAGAACAAAAGGGGAAATTATTGTATTGCTGAGTATACTTAGTATTTGATTGCCCAATGGATTGGTGCAAACGGTATAGTGGTTAGCGTGCTAGCTTCTAGACCTCGAGGTTGAGGGTTCCCAGTCCCGTGTAAGGCATTGGTGTTTGTAAATGTCTGTTGGCTTGTCTAATGACGAATGTTTCGGCCCATTATAGCCCTCGTGTTGCTGACGACGCCAGATAATCTGAAACAACCAACCAGCAAACCCAATGGATCGGTTGGTTGTTTTAAGATTATCTGGCGCCGTCAGCAACACGAGGGCTATAATGCGCCGAACATTCGTCATTCGATAAGCCAACAGACATTTACAAACACCCATGCCGTACATGGGACTCGAACCCGCAACCTCGTGGTCTAGAAGCTAGTATGATTGCCCAATGGAACTCGTCAACTCGTGTAATATTTTACCGAGCTTGAGATCAATCGAAGTGTTGATTCCAGACATCAGAATATTTCCATAGCAAGAGCAATGCCAGTTTAATAAGGATTAAAATTATAATATTCTTTATCACTAGATCCTTTTACTAGATGTTTGATTTTCTTTGATCTTTATGTCAGATATGCTTAAGGTTCGAGCAGAGGGCAGATATCAAATATAAACAAATTTTAGTTTTAAAACTGCTTTGTTTAATTTTAATTGTCCACCAGATGACAGTGTGGTTAACGCTGTGGCTTCGCATGCCAAAGGTACCGGGCTCGAATCCCTTTTTCGACATTTCTGTTCATTGTGGCTTGGAATCCACATTAAGGTATAGGTCCCCCGGCCTGATTAGCCATCATTGTGCACAAGTTTATTACTTAAATTCAAAATAATAGAATAACAGAACTTTCTAAACAAAACTTGGCAATGCGTCATGTAAAATGAATGTATGCAAATTAAAAGAGTGACATATGTTATTCAGGAATCGGCTAAACAATTTTCAACAACTATACAGATATTATTTTAACAATTTAAGGGTCGTTAACACATCTAAAAATTATGTCGATTTTTTTAAAGGAGTCAAAATATTAGCATAATGAATTCATTCAATATAAATTTGAAAAGCAGTAAATATACTGTAAAATATATAATTTTAGTTTTGAACTAATCAATTTTGATGCAGCCCGGCTGTACTGGCTGTAGTGCACGAGCCGCCACTAATGACGTTTTCGAATCGTGGTTAAGGCATGGGTGATCGTTGTAGATCAGAATCCACGTTAAGCTGTAGGTTCAGGCTTAATTAGTCGTTACTACAATCCAACCAACCAAAGAAACCCTTCTCTTCATTATAAACAGTATAATAGCTTTATTTCTCCCTCGCACGAACCTTCAATGACAGTGAGTGGGCAAGCTGCAAAATCGAAACAAAATCGTGACATTGAGACACAAAGGCTAAAATCTCGATTGAATGACTCAGCGAAGTTTAACAGTGAATTAGAGAGAATAGGTTTTTAAAATAAAATGAACCTTAAAAAATGAAAATTGAATCTCTATAAAAACTAGGAGTGTGGACCATCGCGCAACTTTCAATTACACTATAATACTGACATGGATTTGTGTCACCTGTCGTATTTATATTTTCATCATTCATTTAGTAAAAATGGACAGTTTTTATGGGTCTTGTATGGGTCTTTAGAAGAAAAAAAGAAGAAAAAAAAGTTGATTTTGGCGATGTACTTTTCGATAATTCTTTTATTATCCTTTCTTGGTTGGTTGTTTTCATATTATCTGGTGCCGTCAGCAACACGAGGGCTATAATGCGCCGAAACATTCGTCATTAGACAAGCCAACATACATTTACAAACACCCATGCCTAACACGGGACTCGAACCCGCAACCTCTCGGTCTAGAAGCTAGCACGCTAACCACTATACCGTTTGGTCGGCATCCTTTCTTGTAAGTGAAACTGAGAAGAGAAGAAAAAACGATCGTTGATGAGCTATGTTCAAGCTAAGAGAACTCTGTGTTGAAGGCATTCGTTTTTCAACTTTTAAAGCCAGCAAAAGCCTTTTTACGGGAATTTTGGAGGTGGGGTTATTTAGTACACCTTAAGAGATATTACCACAGCTATTTCGATCAAAATCGTTAGAGCTGTTTTTTAGCAATCATTGAAAAACATGTTTTTTTCAACGGCAGCTACCTTATTCGCATGCGCGATTTTGACAAAAACCATAATTGAAGATCCTTGTGCCATCACCAACCCGCACACGAAATTTAAACATCGTAGATCAATTTGTTCGGGAGTTATGCTGACCACAGATACACATATATACACATAGACATTTTTTCTAGATAACTTTTTTGAAAGTCGGGATGTTCCAAAATGTGGAGTAATGCAAAAGAAATCGATTTTTTTTGTTTTTTTGTTGACCGAATGCTATACTTTCATTACCCTATGTATACATATGGGTTATTGAAAAAAAAAAAAAAAAAATAATCAGTGTAAGCCTTTTGAGTGTTAAAATCCTTTTGGTTGTGACTGAACTGAGCCGTAAAAAGAAAGGAGCTGATGCTTGGCTACGTCATAATCTACTGCTATGTTTGCAGGAAAATGAAACGTGCATGATGATTGGATAATGGTATGTGAAAATTCGATTTTCATTTTAAAGGTGTATTTTTATTAGCCATGAGCACGTTATAAGTGTTGCCAAACGATGAAATTCCACCCAAAATAACTCATTGCATAAAGTTTAGCAAATTTCATCGCGAATAAAAAAAATTAATAAATCCATAAAAAAAAAAAAAAAAATAGAATTATGTACTGGCAGCAACATAATTTATCGTAATTTACGAATGGCATCACTAATTTCATTCTGCAACACAATATTATTCCTCTTATTCTATATGTGTTCTTTTTTCACTATACTTTATAATGTTATATTTTGTACTTAGATTTGAAATTTCGCATTGTATAGACGTCTTTTTCGTGATCATCGTCGGAAATGTACGAATGTGATACAACTATATTTCAACTGAACGGATGTGGTTTTGGTCCTCAAACAACTTTCCCATCATCAAATGTGAGTGAAGGATTTAAGCATGCTGATTAAACAGCTATTCTATGTTTTATAAAATTCAAACAGACGAAAAACGTGCTAAAATATTAAGAATGTTCCAACTTCCGTATAAGCTTTTATAAATATCTAAAATAATGATTTGTTTCATGCACAATGAAAACTCAATGTAAATCAAATTTATTGAAGAAAAAATACAAAAAATTTACAATCGAAATAATTTCTAAATCTTGTTTTAAAACTAAGTTCTTTTTCCTTAGGTAGAAGATGTGATATATTCCTCGATTCGAACATCTCTGAATATGTCCAATCTACAAATTAAGAATGCATTCGTTAATAAATGAAAAAGCTGCGTTTCGGAACAATTCTTGTAAGTTATATTTTAAATATCATTTACGTTCGTACAGTAAACTTTTTTTTTTGTAATATTAATCTAAACTTGAAATGTTCTTCAACAATATTCCATACTAGATGCTGCTAGTGAACTGAACTAAGAATGTTTAACCCTTTGAGGTCGTATGTCTGCTCTCAGCCACCATAACAAGGAACCATACTAACATGGTTCCTGGCTTTGGTGGCTGAGAGCAGACATATGACCGCAAAGGGTTAATCTTTATACCACGTCTTCTGAATGAGTTGAAGTCCTGTAATTTTTAATTGTTCTTTCTTTCGTGTTTTAACCCTTTGCACTCCAGTGGCGCCTCTCAGGCGCCACACGATTGGATGCCAAGCCACGAGAGGACCATTAGGTGTGATGCAGAAATTCGATGCAAGGCCAATGACTGTGTTAAGTTTCTATGAAGCAAATCCATAAACACCAGCCGAACCTAAAATGTCTCGAGTTGCTGATTCCTCCGCGCGAAAAAGGCCTGGAGTGCAAAGGGTTACATTATTTTAGCGAGGGTTTGGTGTAGCATGGCCCTAGTGTTGCTTTTGCGCTACAAAAACTAAACAACCAACCGACCTGAATGAGTTGGCATAATGCAATGGATCGAATTCCTGTTGCTCTCACCAGCAAAGGGTTCAAAACCTGAAGGAGAAGGGGGAGGGGAGTTGATGCTAAAGATTTTCATTACAAAGAATGCCAGATGATGATTTTTTCTTTTCTTTTTTTAACATTTTTAAACGCTTCATATTAACCTTTTGCACTCGAGGCCTTTTTCGCGCGAAGGGACCAGCGACTCGAGACATTTCGCGGCATTTTTTATTCTTTTCTAGGTTATGAATTCGCTTCATAGAAATTAAACGCAGTCATTGGCCATACATCGAATTTCCGCATCAAACCTAGTGGTCATCTCGTGTTGTGACATCCAATCATGTGGTGCCTGAGAGGCGCCGTTCGAACGCAAAGGGTTAACTTTCGATTTTGTATGAATGTGTGTTGGTTTTCAAATCTGAGGAGGGCTATTTAAAACATTTGGCATCGTCCCCCCAAACCAAAACTTGACACATAGATTCGACGGCAATGCATTTTATCAAGCTTTGGCAACTGTTACTGTCACAAAATAGGCCACTTTAACACATGCTACTATTGCAGCTCCGAAGGACTAATTAACCCACTTGCCTTTATCCAATCGAGTTAAAAAGTAGCAGATACATTCGTTATTAATGACAGTTCTATCAAGTTTACGGGGTAAAAAAAAAAAAAAAAAAATAGTTCACAAATGATAAGGAATCGATAATTTTCTTAGTGGTAAAAAAATCAATCTGTGTTCCAAATCACTTTAAATAAGTTGATAATTGCACATAAAATTTGGAAATGCATCTACAAATTAATAGTAATAAAGTTGTTTTTTATCAATTAATGTTTTTCGTTTGCCTGTGTTCTTGTTTTGAAATCTCATTCTATTTTTTTAAAAAATCTAAACACTTTTCTGTCCATACAAACAGCGTCTCTGAAAGATGACAACAATAACATTGCCTTCGTGAGGTTCTAAAAAATACCTCTTCCATTTGTATGCTTCCTAATGCTTTTCGTATTCTTCTAAAATACATGGATCCATCGAGTACTCAGCTGTTAAATCTTACACCTGTTGAGCAATCAGCTGCGAGTCATAGATAATTATCCTCAATTACTTCATCTGTACGTAGTTTATATCCTCAATCTGTACTGACGTTTAGAGATCGTGACGTAGTAGAAAGGTGTGTTTAGATACTTCTTGTACTGAACGAAATAATGGCATGCTTCTGTATTTGGCAATTAGAGTACACCCGTGTATAAATAATGGACGTTTTAAAAGAAAAGTATACATTTAAATGCAGCTTTTGTTAACAATAGGACATTGTAGACAGGATTGTGTTAATTTGATGTCAAAACTAGTAGAAGAGAGATTACTAGAAGTCTTGCTTGTGATATTTATGTATAGAAACGAATCTGGCAGTTAAATAAGATTTGAAGTGTGTTCTAAAATAGATTTATTATAGAGTGTAAACAATTTCAAGTGCGGAATATCAAGGAACTATATTTTAATAAATATGTATTATATGAAATAATAATGGATCAAAATTATTAAGTATTGAGATTTTTCACCACTTCGTTTTAAATTCACCCTTCGTTTTTAAAATATTTTCCGAAGAATAAATTTAAATATATGAAAGTCTACAATACCAATACATTCGCTTGTTCTAAATTTTAACTAATTTTTCCAAAATATTCCCAGAATAATACTGCTTTATCTTTGAAAACAAATGAACTTTGGTAAATGTTGCAATGCAAAGTGAACACAGCTCCAATTTTTATGTAAGCGATTAACTAAGTTATGAGAATTATAACTGGAAAATGGCAATATGATTTGGTTCTATTTACTAAGAGTTGAGGATAATAACACTTGATTTTTTTTTTCTATACTTAAAAAGTTTACTTTTTTACTTTCTGAAACTAATTTACTTTAAAATGTATTTTTTGGGATATAAAACGTATTGTTCAAATAGTTTAGAGCATTTATTAAACATACATTATTATGGAAATATTATATGAAGAAAATATAGATAAAACCATGTAAATGTCCTTTATTTATTTTAAATATATTAAAATTGCTCCATCTCACACACTGGGATGAGATTATACAAGGATTTTCTCGTTGACCAAAATGGACTTTTTACACTAATGTTCTGAAATTTTAAATATCTTTGGGACAATAATATACGTACCAGAAATTTGATTTGGAAATGTTCTTATGTTATTCAGTATTCTTGAAGAAACAGTATATCTGCATTTAACTTTCTTATAATTAATTTTTTTTTCCTACTATTGTTTTGTTTCGTTGAAACGAAGTGTAAAGTTGTGGATGGAATAAAAGTGCTTGCTGAAAGGTAAAATTAAAACGCAGACTTCAAATAAATAAAAGCATTCCTTGATGGATAAGCTACTTTAATGAATATTAAGATGAACAGCAAACATTATATATAGTTACATTATATACTATTTACAAAAGGAGTGCCTACGTAACTGATTTCTTACATGATGAAAATCCAGTCGAAACTAAGCCATATAAAAAAATGGCGTCATTTTCCGAACATTATCTATAATACTCTCGCTCTCAGTTGACTTTCTCGATCTTAAAATAGCGTTGCAATCTTTTCTTGTCGCGAGATTTAACATCTATATTTATCTCAATTCTAAATAGTGTACATAACACAAATTTTAAATAGCTTTCAAAAGAGGTCTTGACACGTTAACTGCCATTTACGAGATATCTCGTAGGTTGTTTACTCGCCCAGGACGCCTACTACGAGTTATCACGTCCCTTCCTTACTTGTCATATTTGTACAGCTACGAGGAAACTCGTAGCATAACAGTGTAAATATGAATTTGATGTCCTCAGGAAAAAAAAAAATGGAAAAAAATCAGATTTGGCTTAAATGAACGGAAAATACAAAATTTATTTGAAAAGAAAAAATTAATACAAGGAAATAAATTTTTGTGTTTTGTGATACTTTTTGAAATAATCTTCCAAGCAAAGTGCTGGCTTCTCTTGGCAATCGTGGGCCGAAATCGTGAAAAATTCCGTGGTAGTCAACGTGTCAAATTAGATTTTTTGTTATCTCTCATTTTAAAATGTACCCACCTTCGAATTAAAAAAAGGCACGAACATTTTGAAACACTTCAAGAAAATGTCCGCCTATTTCTTTCAATTCAATCCCTCCATTATTATTTCGCAAAATATGTAGCGAGGTCGTAATTTATATCTTCAGAACATTTCATCGCCCGTCAATCATTTCGAACTGTCAATAACTCAGCAGGTAATGGGAAATAAATCGCCGATTTATGCCCTCGATTTCCAACCCTTGATGATAATGATTATTGTCAAGCGGTCGAAATTACATATTCTTCTGCTTTCATATTTTGAAGACCTTTGACAAAGACGTGAGGATTTTGAATAATTTAGAGAAGGGGGGGGGGGGGGATATTTTGCCGGAACATAAACGAATTCCAAGGTTGACGAATGATAAATTCTCTCTTTTTCGGGAGGAATGTCTTCTTCCACCGATTAATATAATTGTAAAAAAGTGCTCTGGAGACCGAAGAACGCAGTTAGACGTCCTTGCCCAGTGCAAAATGAGCATTCGTTATCCAAAGAATTGGGCCAACGTCTCCGAAATCAAAATAACACATTAAACTTAATTTTTTGTTTTGCTGCATGTGTTTGAGGAAACTGTTATTCAAGATTTGTCCCGTTGGCAGTGAAGATAAAATCTGGGTTTATGAATCTTAAAGAGACTGATTTGTTAAAGAAGGAACGCAATGTAACTTTTGATAAAGGTTAAAGATTGTTTCCTCGTTTTGGGATCGGTAACCAAAACCAGACAGCTTGTTGTTAACGTCGTCTCTTTTCTTACTTTTGAAAGATTCATTTGTTGTGTGTACTGTAATATTAAGAATACAAATTACAGTATACGGGTGTCCGAATGCAATGCCCCTATTTCGGAGAAGCCGCTATACTTAATAGAAAGTTAATGAGAAAAATGCAAAGTTAGTTAACTGGACCTGCAAAGTTTTTAGGAAAAAAAAATCGGTGCACTTCCACAGTAGGCCAGGCTCCCTTAGTAGCCTTGTGGATATCCAACAGGTAATCCAGTTCTATACTAAACTCCAACTTAAATTTACATCACTAGATGGTAGATCTTCACCATGCTCGTAAGAAATTCATCCATTTTGGCGGCGTGAAGGCATTAATGCTTGTCAAACCTTATAGCCTTTTCTTGTCTACAGGGTTGCTAGACTGAGCTTCCCATCGTGCCTTCACGCCGCCAAAATGGATAAATTTCCTAGGAGCACGGTGAAGATCTACCGTCTGAGTGATGTTAAGTTTAGGTGGAGTTTAGTATAGCCATATTCGTTCCAGCTTTTCCGCAGTCACAGTAACGATAGTAGCGGTTAAGATACGAAGATCTTTAGCATCGCGAATGTTTCTTCAATAGAACTTTGTCTTTGAGGTAGCCCCAAAATAAAGAAAAAAACCAGTGGAGAACCATCTGAAGATTTTGATGGCTAGGTAATTGGGCTTATGTCTTCGAAACCGCGCTGGCCAGTAAATAAAAATTGTTGCTAAATTCGGAGAATTAAGCAGCCGAGTTGGCCTAATACCGCCAACATATCACTAATAGATTTTTTTTAAATCAACTATTGGAATTAGGGACATTTGATTCGGACACCCTGTAAATTAATAGTTATTTAAGCTTGGCGTCCACTATCGCTAAGCAGAGCAGAGCAGATCAGAGCGGAGTGGATTAGAGCCAATTACAAGGCTGCCAATGTCTACTATAGCACGAGCCTCGAGCTACAATGGACGTTGACAGCCTTGTAATTGGCTCTAATCCACTCCGCTCTGATCTGCTCATCTCTGCTTAGCGTTAGTGGACGCCAAGCTTTATACAACTAGTTGGGAAGGTAATACTTTTTCAAACGAAGCAAAATGCTTATTTGACGTGTGAGTTAGCACGTGTCCAATAATTTACCGAGTTCGAAAAAGTATTTTCCCAAGTGTTGCAAACAATATTTTTAAAAATCACGTGCAAAACGTATTTTTAATACATATATACACTAATGTTGGCAACTTCAATAAATAAATTTCTTCTTAAAATGTAATTTCTATACCAAAACTATATAAAATTTGAGCACGAGGTGTGTGAGATAGCACTTTTTCACCATTAGTAGAGAAAGTTACTTTTCCGCACTCCTCGCGGTAAAGTGTTACTTTCGCCAAGATTTCTGATAAAAAAATGATCAAATAAAGTTATATTTTTTGCACATTGTTATAAAAATATATTTTTACGATAAATGGAAATGAGATTTTTTAATGTTGACTTGGTAATACAAACGAGAGAAAGCATTTAATACTGTCAACTAGTATGACATATTCACGTGATAACCAGTACCACGTGATCCCTGAATACTCGTGTAATCAACAGATTTCATACTTCAGATCCAATCAGAAGGGCAGAGATAATTTCTTCATCTCTATTACCAACTTTCTAAGGAGATTAAGTACGGGAATTTGGCGTGAGTCTTGCTATTTAAGAAACTCGAAGCGCTTTTGAAATATTACGAACTTGAACGATATTGAATCTCGCTTCAATTTCAATAATACATGAAAACAGATTACTCTACTCCAATTATCGAGAAATTTCAAGCTAATTTACGATGAATTTTATGTGAAATTCCCAGGAAACACCTCCAGATTCATTTCTGCATCGTGCAAAATCTACTTTATCTTAGCTACAAACTAAGCTAAATATATATGTATTTTTTTATTGTAAATAATTCATTCCAACTCGAACAACCTTGTTACATGTTTTTGAACGAGATTTCTATCCATAATAGCAATAACTGCTGCAGCTGACATTCTTTTAAATTATTCTACTAAATTTTTTTTATTTGTTTTACATTTAAAGTACACTTAACAAAATTACTCGTAAAATATTCAATTAGGTTAAATATGGTCTGTCACAACAGTCTTTGCAATATTGAATTTGAATCAATTGCATTATAAAAATGAAAATAAATAAATCACACATATATTCAAATTCCAAGGTTAAAATATTGTTTGATTTTGAAGTGTTCTACTTTTCATCACGTGCACCATGACACTTGTTATTCTTTGCGCTATAGAAATACATTCGAAAACTGAACCGCTTAATCCGAAATGTGGGCATTCGAAAATTCTTTTTATGATCCGCTATTTCGCAATGAAAAAAAGTTAATCCGCAAAAGAAAAGTTTTTAATATACATCCTTTATATGAATTGAGAACTTTTATGTGCAGTTGCAAATTATATAAGTGATTTTGAGCTCAGGTCGACTTTATATAGCGTCCGACGATTATGTAGAAAATCCTTGAATTCTTACCTTCATGGCAAGAAATATATGATTTTCTTTAAGTTGTACATAAGTTGTCTTTAAATACATATACAATTGAGATGATTTTCTTTAATTTTTAAGTTATAATTTCAAACTTTTTGGCAGTATATCAGAATTAAAAATGATGCATTTTTATATATAAACTTTTATTTCCGTTAATTTTTTAATCAGATAATTGCGATTAAAGTTAATAATTAGAACATTATTAGAACAGACTTAGAGGTATGATTTTTATTGCAAATAAAAGATATATTGACGCATGTTTCTATGAAGAATTGTGAATTTGGCTTCAATATTTTATTTATTATAAGCTTTTAAGTAAAAAGTTTAAAAAAATAGAAAGTTTCATCCAAAAATTAAGATTAAATTACTTATAAAAAAAATTGTTTATGACAATATATAGTATTAGATTCTAGTAGGAAACGCATTCAGAACTATTGTCTACAAAACAAAATTAGAATTTTGTAAATCTGACCATTTATAATGAAGTTATAACCGTTGGCGCAAAGACCTATAACATCAAAATGTCATTCTTCAGAAAACGCGTTTAAATTTAATTACACTAACGAACTTGATACAAAACAGGTTCATAAAACCCACTGTAATTTAAAAAGTAATTTTAGTCTTAGAAAGAAAATGGTATCATTTTTAAAGGTAACGAATTCGGGATTATTATTTAAAAAAAAAAAAAAAAAAAAAAAAAAAAAAAAAAAAAAACGCAGACTTGAGTCAAATTTCGCAATTCCTAATGTATATTTATACCTTGTTGACTAACTTGAAATATGATCGAATTTCAACTTTTGGAGACAAAGAAGACAATCATCATCGACAACATCATCGTCATCGAATTTGTTTGCCAAGTTTAGGCTCGATTGGTTGACGGCAAATGGGTTAATTAGCCTTCACAGATTTGAAAACAAACGCGATCAGACAAAATCGAAATTAATATAAAGGACTTCGAGTTAATGAAATGAGTGTTAGGATGTTTCGTGTCGAAACGCTAGTTTATTTACAAGTTAACTCGTAAAAATCTACCTCAGCGACCTAGCATTTTATTTCTCGGATTCGTGAACTCTCCGTTTCTATTAAATGAGTGAGGATATATTGAAATAAATAAGTTTAAAAATAAAGATTATACTAGACAAAGTATAAAACCGCGATGGTTTTTAAGATAAATAATCGGTTTAGGGCCGCTGTACAATTTACTCTGGGCCTTAAGTTCATGCCCATTACAAAGTTGTTGTTTTTATTTGAGTATTATAAAACATCGATAAATCAATACAACTGAACAGCATCAGCATACATCTCTTTTTATTATAAGCAGGCGCATGCCTAAACATTAAGTGGGGACGGACACCCGATCACACTTTTTGACCATTTGAGAACAATACCCTTGGGCTTAAGTTTTAAGTCCCAAGTTAACACTAGATTGCCTAAGCAAGTCATTTTGACTGCTTTTGAATTTCAATTAAAAAAATAATTATTTAAATAATGACACAGATTCTTATAATTTTGTGACTTTTTCTACAACATATAAAGGGGTTAATTAATCATTGTTGTTGCCCCCCTCCCCCCTCCTTCACTTCCGGTATATATATGTGTGTTATACCTATATTGCCGAAAAGCAGTCATTTTGACTGCTTGGAAAAGACCAGTTCGGCTCTGGATTGGAATAACATGATAACATACAAGTTCATGATAAATTGTCGATTTCGACATATACTTGATAAGTTGCAGTTGTTCAATAACTAAAGTTATTGTTATTCGTACTTGTTATTCGAATCTTTATGCCAGGCCTGGCCACGCGCTTTGTTCCCTTTGAACGCGCTGTAACGTAATTCAGATGGGAAGGAGGATCACTGAGTATATGATCTCATACTGTAATCGATACGGCTAAAATGTCCAGATAATGTATAAATTATTTTTTTTCGAACTGAAATAAAAAAAAAAAAATATTGTTAGTACTTATTAATAACTTGTTATATGACTGTAAGTGATATAAAATATATTAAAAATTACTGTTAAACAAATTTCTTTGCACATTAGTTATTTTTTCACAATGCAGTCATTTTGACTGCTTTCAGGCAATATAGGTATATACTAAGCTCCCGTCTTTCTAGTGTTAATAATGTACTTCCAAAATTGTATTGTAAAAATGTGAATTCAAAATGTTAAATCAATTAAGATATGGATAATCAATGTTCATTGATATCGTTTCTTGTATTATTCATTCTATATTTAGTTGCATCAAATACACCAATCCGCATCCCCCCCCCCCAACTATCAATTAATGCTGTCAGAAATGGTTTCTTTTGTTTAAAACATATATTCTTTTAAGAAAGAGAAAATTAAAAGTAATATCTTTAATTCAAGCCAAGTTTAAAAAAACTTAGCTCCTATTGTAGCAAAATTTCGGTTACAAACAGAATTCGGCCGACCAAATGGTATAGTGGTTAGCGTGCTAGCTTCTAGACCACGAGGTTGCGGGTTCGAGTCCCGTGTTAGGCATGGGTGTTTGTAAATGTATGTTGGCTTGTCTAATGGCGAATGTTTCGGCGCATTATAGCCCTCGTGTTGCTGACGGTGCCAGATAATCTGAAAACAACCAACCAAACAGAATTCGCTCACTCCAAGCAAACCAAGTTAAATTGGCAAAGTACCACGGTCATTAAAAGTCTATTTTACAACGGTAATATATAAACCGTCTCAGTTTTTCTTGGCAGCTTGGTTACCGATGTTTTTACAATCTGTTCTGCCCAAGCCACATTTTCTCACAATTTTAACTGCCTTAAGGCTGTTAATATTTGTCTTCTGTATTTTTGTTCAAGGTTGCGTCAGTGTTGTACCTCACGTTGTTTTTCTTGCCGAAGTGTTAACGGAAAAGGTTTTATTTTTAAGTGAACTTTCGAAAAACTTCTATCTTAACTTAACATCATATATATTAATTTTCTTATTATAACTATTGTACTTCATATGGAAAAGAATTGTTTTGACCTTCGCTATTTTAAAGAAAATATTAACTTAACGTAAGCATCACATATAACGCATGAGCAATCTTATTTTATAAGAAATATAATTTACAATGAAATATACATTTTTAAATAGCATTAGCTTAAAAATTTCATTTACGAAGTTTTAACATTCTACCAAAAAAGCAAAATCCAGCTTCCTAAAATAAATTTAACTCGCAGATTTAAATTCACTCTCGTGTATAATCTTTATATTCGGATTCTATCCCGATCTCATTATGAGCCATCCCAGATTTATTCTACATTTTTTTTCTAGGAATATTGAAATATTCAGTCATTAATTCGATTTTTTTTTCTCGTTATGGCAACATATTTCTCATTGAATATTCCAGACATAATAATGAAGCAATCGGTATGTATTAATACAATTTAGTGATTCCCTAAGTACACCATGACCTCCTGATGCGCTTCCAGAATCAGCAGGGGTGTCGCGGATGCTTTTATAATGCAACATAGTTATAATTAATGTAGCAATTAAGGATTGATACCGAACAGTTTTGTAAGCAATCGTTTATCGTGTGTGCGAATCTTAGCTTCGTATTTGTGTTTGTAACGCAGTACCTTCAACAAACACAGTATTAAGGCGCTTTTACCTTCAATTACCCATTCATTTACGTTGGGTAATGAAAGTATAGCATTCGGTAAAAATAATAGATTTTTTTTTTGTATTTCTCAGCGTTTTGAAATACCTTGATTTAAAAAAAGTGGCCTAGAAAAAAATGTACACTACTATGTGTACGTCATAACTCCCGAACAAATTGAACTACGATTTCAAGTTTTGTGTACGGGTTAGTGGTGGCCGTTGGACCTACTATTAAGGTTTTCGTCAAAATTGCGCATGCGCATAGGCTTGAAATCATGAAAAAAAAAAATGTTTTTCAGCAATTGCTACAAAACGGCTCTGACGATTTTGATTAAAATCTATGTGCTAATGCCTTATAAGGTGTTCTTATCGTCGCCACCTTAGAAATTCCCGTAGAAATGCAATAAAAGCGTAAAAAGTTAAAAAACGAGTGACTTTAACACACAGCTCTCTGCCTTTGAGCATCGCCCATGTACGATTGATTTATTTCTGTTTCATGCACAAGAAATTACAATGTAATGCTTATAGAATAACATCACCAATTTCACCATCTTGGCTAGTTTTTTTTACTCGAGTAAAAATTATTGCCAAAAATATCACAAAACTGGCTATTTTTATTTAAATGACTGACTGAAGAAATGAGAACGGTAAATAACATCATAAATTTGAATGCAATGGTCAATATTGTAGTGTAATTGAAAGTTGTGCGATGTTCCACACTACTAGTTTTTATAGAATTGAAGGGATGAAGCTGGTAGATTTCATTCACAGTCAAATTAAGGCAGACATCTTAGCTGGCACCTCATTCTATTGTCTTTAATTAACTTTGAGTCTTCGGTGGATTCAAGGTGCAGAAGTCGCATCCAAAAGCATTAAACTGCAATAGAAAAATAAGGATGAGGAAAGACGTAATGTTTAATAAATGCTCACACACCAGCTAAATTTTGTAATTCACAAGTTACACATTAACAATTGCAAAACTGCGAAATAGAGGTTTTACAAAGGAACCTTAAAATTAGAGGTTAAAATTAGAAAATTTTAAAATCTAAAAAGAATTCAACAAATTTTTTTACAATTATTTTTGCTTTTAAAAATATTTTTAGAGTATTTTTAAATTTCACGTTCTTGTTACATTTTTTTTAAGTTAGGTGGTAGTTCCATTTTATAAAAAATACATTTAAAAGCTCAGTCAATACTTTTTTTTTTCGTCGTCTGTTTCTTTAAATAAAGAAATTATACTAATTCTTCTGTAAGCAATATAACATTTAGAAAAATATTTCTTTGAGTAATCGAAGTTGGTAACATTCAACTTGGGCATAAATTTATCTGAAAATAATTGAACAAAAAAGATAGCCTTAAAATGAACTCTACTATTAAAATTATTGTATCATAGGAACAGAGAGTCTCAGTGTTCAAAAATTTACAGGTCGGAAAAGACAACTGATAACACTGCTACAGTTCGGCTTCTCTGCTTAAAGACGCCTAGCGCAGTAAAAGTAGTTTTACGGAATGAAAGTGATTAATCTAATAACTCTCCTTTTTACTGGTGTAATTGAATTGCCCTAAAATTATTTTAGTTTAATATTATATTTAAGTTGAAATGTTAATATTTAAAAGTGTTTTTATTAATTTGTTTGTATTAATTTTCAATGTTTTTTTATAATTTGTGAGTAAATTTTTTTTTTAAGAAATTGGTCACAAATTAATAAAAATTTTGTAAATGTTTTTTCAAAGCACTTGCTCCAATAAAAGTAATTTTTAAGCGCTTTTTGTTGCCATTCAAATATACCAAATTCTTCAATTGGATAAAAATAGCCAGGGTATAAAATCTCCCAGTTGCAAATAAAGCAGTAAAAGATTGTTAAGTTTGCAGTATTATAATTATTAGTAATGCTTGAAACAAACTACAAATACGCCGTTAACGCGAAATCTCTTAACACGAAATCCCGTTTAACGTAAAATCTAAGTAATTTCCGTAAGATGAAGCTTATACTTAGCGCTAAGTTACTCGTTTAACACGAAATAGGATAACATGAAATCCCGTTTAAGATGGGGGAAAAAAATGTGCTCTTTAAACTATTTTTTTATGGCCTTCATTACTTGAGACGAAATTTAAAAGTGTTAAGAAAGCATTCATCAAGTTGAATGCTTTCGTAGGGTGATCGAATCAAATGTGATCGAATTTCAAGATAAACGCTGTGAAATAAGCTGATTTTGGTGGTGTATCTCCGTAAACTGGTTTAGTGACGTCATGTATGTATCCAACATTAGTTAAGAAACTCAGTCGCATTTGCATACTCAATCGTCTCAATATGAATCTTAAGCAGCAGTCGTTATTTATATAAACAAATGAAAAAAATGTACAATAAAATTGATACTGAATTTTTAAAAAAAACATGGGTGTGGAAATTTCGGTGGTCCCTCCAATTTCGTGTTATCCAGGTTTGACAGTATTTCGATTTCGGTATGGACGGCTTACAAACGCGTGAGATGCAAAATCACTGACGTTAGTAATTCAAAAAATTTTAACATCCAAAATTTATTTTAAAAACAAATTAAACGTAACTTTCTATTTTTTTCTTAATTACTCTAAAACAAAATTTGATATAGCAGATAACAAAAATTGCACCCCTTGTGAGACCAGAAATCGTTTTTAAGCTAATCAAGTAACTAAAAGTATAAAAGTTCAAACAAACAAAACGATACCTCGCAGCAACCTTATCAATTGAAATAACTTCTTAACTAGCACTCCGACTCCACAAAACGCGTGCGATGCAAAGTCAGCGCAATTGTTTCAACTTTTGAATAACTTAACTATTGTCTTCGACGCATTTGTATTCATTCGTTTAGCTTCTGGTCAAGGACCCATAGTTAGAAACTTTTTTTGTTTTGTTTCGGTCGCTCATGTCTAGAGTATATTGTTTGTTTTCTACGCGTGTTATCTGACAATTAAATCCCTTCATATTTATGGGGTGAGTTTTAGAAACGAACGATCGAAGACGATATGTCTGCTGACCCTTTAGGGATGGTTTACGAGGTTGGCTTTTCTATATTCATCCCTTCTTATCAGATGGAGTAACTGAATCAGGTAAGGTTGGTAATTATCCTAAGGAGGAACTGCCTTACTTATGTGTGGACCCAACTTCGAATTGTGCTATGGTAGTGATGGTTGATAGGGATAATTAACCTATCTCTAACCCAAAGACTTAAGGCAACATTGTTTTGGTCACAATATCACCCAAAGTATTATTTTAAAACACAGAAATTTTCATAAATGTAACATTATTAACCCGTTAATGACTGTTTGCAAGAAAGCTTGCCAATCTAAATTTTAGTTTTTTTCTTTCTTTGCTAATAAATTGCGATTATAGCTCCACTTAATGTTTTTTTAAAAAATCATAAAAATAATTTTCCAGAAAATCTGAAAAATTCAAAATATACCTTAAATGATCTAAATAAACAGGGTAAAAGTTAAAAACAATGACTGTTTATCCATTTTAAAGTAGGCGGCTTTAATGGGTTGATAAAAGCTTATTAAAAACTAGGTATCTGGAACATCGTACAACTTTCATTTACACTATGATACTGGTCACTGAATTTAAATTTAACGAGGATTGGTGGTGTTATTATCGTATACATATTTTCATTCATTAAAAAAAAAAGGCGTAATTTGTCGATATTTTTAGCGATATTTCTTACCTTTACTACGATATTACTTACATTACATTCCTTCCCCCCCCCCCCTAAACACACAAAAAAAAACCCCACTCCTAAATGGTGAATTTAGCGATATTTTTTTCGATAATTATTACATTATCCTTTCTTGTAAGTGATACGGAGAAGAAACCGTCGTTGATGGGCGATGCTCAAGGGAAGAGAAGCGTCTTAAAGATATTAGTTCAACTTTTTACGCCTTTATCACATTTCTACGGGATTTTGGAATTTAGTTGGTAGAAATATTTTGAACACTTTAATTGGAAACCCACAGTGATTTTCATTAATCGTTATAGCCGCTTTTTAGCAACAGTTTGCTTGAACTAATTTTTCACCGACAACTACAGTCAGCTCGCGTACACACAAATAGATATTTTTTTTACACCACTTTTTTTTTCTTCCGGTACATTCCAAAAACGATTATAAATATAAAAATAAATTGATTTTTTTTTTTACCGTATAATAAAGTAAGATAATAAGGGTAATCGAAAGTAAAAAATTACAAAAGAAATACTCAGATGTTTTTTTTTATTTTTTATTACCCTTTATGTAAGTTTTTAAGGCAGATTATAATTTAAAAATATTAATATTTCTCTACTAATTTTTTATCAACTATTCTTTGGTATTCATAATCCCCCAAAAAAACACTTTTGAAAAGTAGAAGAACCACCAACCTCAAAAACACAAAAAACTTTCTTACAATAAAAAAATCATAAACATGTTGAAAATTTTCAGCTACAAACAGTGATATAAAAAAATGACCAACCTCTGATTAGAACTCTCGGTTGTGACTCGCTTACGAATGTATGCTTACTTAATTTATTTTTAACATTTAAGTTCCGCTCCCATAAAAATTTACGCTGCTTGAGGTTGGCGCCCGTCATAGGAATATTAACAATGCTTACGTTTAAACTAATTTATGGATGTTTGCACGAATATTTGAGTTTATGATTTCATTTGGATGGGGTAGGAAATACAAAGTGGTGTAAATATTCATGCTCGTGTAATTTTCAAAATAGTATAGAGAAACTGTGCTCAAACGCTTGCATTTGAATCGTTATTAAGAATTTTTTAAGTAGGAAACTAAAGTGTTTCTGGTAAGCTTTTGTTTGGTTGATACATACATTTTGGAAAGTTTTTATGTGTGGGGGGTTTTAAAGGTCAGTAATTAAGACCGGCGCCATCCTCAAGCAGCGTAAATTTTTATGGGAGCGGAACTTAAATGTTAAAAATAAATTAAGTAAGCATACATTCGTAAGCGAGTCACAACAGAGAGTTCTAATCAGAGGTTGGCCATTTTTTTATATCACTGTGTTTGTAGCTGAAAATTTTCAACATGTTTATGATTTTTTTATTGTAAGAAAGTTTTTTGTGTTTTTGAGGTTGGTGGTTCTTCTACTTTTCAAAAGTGTTTTTTTGGGGGATATCATAAATTTTTTTTAAACACTGATGACTTCTCTTTTTTGAATTTGTCCGTTTCATCGTTTTTCTATTTATCCCCTATGGTAAACCTGGTACCAGGGATATTCATAATTCTTCAAACTGAGTTCGACGATACCTTACATGCAATAATTATCTTTAAAATTGATAAACCGAAAGTGGTACCAATAGCATACCTGGTACTTTAAACATTCATAATTCATCAAAACAAAAGTCCAACATGCCATATTTATCTTGGAAATTGATAAACCGAAAGTGGTACTACCTATGCTATACCTGGTACCCTCCTTAAACATTCATAATTTTTTAAGACAAGCCCAACGACACCCAACATGCCATATTTATCTTCAAAATTGATAAACCAGAAGTAGTACCACCTATGGTACACCTGGTACCATGAATATTCATAATTCTTCAAGTTGAGTTCAATGATATCTTGCATGCCAAAATCTACGTGAAAATTGACAAATTGGTTGAATGCGGACGGCAGTAACCATCAAAATCTACCACGAACGAGTACTAGAAACTTGTGTATGGCAACTCAACTCCCAAAACTTAAAGAAATACGTTGCCATTGACAAAGATCCTGTCTGCCAAGTTTCAGCTCGATTGGTTAGTTTGTACGCACAACGACCTATTTTGGTGCATAATAACGACTAATCAGTCCGGGACCCACAGCTTAACGTGGATTCCGAATCACAACGAACATCCACACCTAACACAGGAATCAAATCCGGCACCTTTAACTTACAAGACCAGAGCGTGCATCCCATTGAAAGTTTATACTAATAAATTGTTACAAATAAATATTACAAGTTTTTTACAGTCTAATAAATATTGCAGTATAAATTATTTTTATTATACCAAGCATTACTTTGGTTCACATAATTACCCATTGATATTTGACAAAATTTAAAATATTTTCTTAACAACAATTTTAAAATTCACTATGAAATTACAATTTTGATGATATATGATTCTACAATTTCATTTTACAACGGAAAGTAAAAATCAACACATCTTTAAAAACGAATGACATTTTTGCAAATTCCATTAGCCAATCGCAATGCGTGGTTCATTTAGTCCTCTGTAATGAGTTGACTGTGACGTCAGCTCGTATAACATCCACATTTATACTTTGCCCATAGTATTTTGCAACAAAATGTGATTGTTTTCATTTTTCAATGGAGATTTCCCGAAATTAAAAGGTTTTTGAAAGTTAACTCTCTCTAAATTGGTCATACAGTTCAAATAACACATGCAACTTAAAGAACAAATATTTCTCTTTAATTCTGTCTCTTCAAAAATTAAATTATTTAAATTTTAAAGATGTTATAAGCCATATAATTATAGTCCAATTCGTTCTCCTATACTTTAACATTACGTTAAAACTCACATAAGCCTAACATGTCGGAAAAACTAACTTCCAAATGATAGCAAACCTGTTTGGCAACTTTTGGCATATATATCTGTACCTCAATTACAAGCTGATCGCCTTTATCTGTCGCTAAATTATGAAATGAAAAAAAGTGGTTTTAAATTAATTAAAAATAGAAAGAATTTTTTAATGAAGTTCAAACCAGCGTAGGATTTTAAGTTGAAACATTCCGCATCCTATAATTCAATCCGTTTGAAGATCTATAGATTAGTTAGGGCTGTACGTTTGTCTAAATTTTTACATCAAAATCGGGCTAGAACTCGTTTTTTTATTTCGTTTTTTTATTTCGTTTTGGAATTTTCAATATTTTTTTTCTTCGTTGTCTTTTGTCCTAGGTACTCAATTTTTTTTTCTTTGAAAGATATAACCGAGACGAATCTATGGTATTTTTTGTATAATTATGTGAAGTTTCGTAAGCGCGCTAGAAAATAGTCAATTTCGGCTTTTTCGCTGGAAGTTGTGCAGAGAATAGATACTTACTGTCGTTTCTGCCTTTTTTAAGGTTGGCGGCGAAACGACCGTTTCGTCTGATTATTTGGTTAAGCACGAAACGGTTCAGTAAAACTTTGGAAAGCGCCATTTCACCACCAAAATTGCGAGTGTGTTATAGCATCACATACTCTTCCAGACACTTTTTAGCCACTTTCATCCAACCATAGACTTCTTGGCATCTCTTAAGGTTCATTCAAATACAACCCTTTTTTCCATCCTTCTCCAAAAACTGAACATGTGCCAAATTCCTCAACTTATCTCATCGGTTTATCTGGGATCTTGTAACATTTTTACAACTCGGGATAACATATCAGACACTTGGCGTGTTTTCTGGCGAATCCGCAAAGTACTTTCATCTAAGGCCTCGCTTACTTTTTATTCTTCAGAGATATAAAAAAAAAAAAGACGATCCAGGTCAATGTCGACATCCTCCCCCCCCCCCCCCTCTCGTTTCAGAATGAGATATGTGTGTTCTACTTCGGTGGCGAGAGAATATATTAAAAAAAAGTTGCTACAAAGTTAGTAGAACGAAATAAATTTTCAGAGTTACTTTCCATGAAAATACTGATCAGTGGTTTCGATTAACTTTCGAAGATCCGCAATTTCTAGAAGTCAAGCTTTTAATGCAGTACGTTGGTAAAATATTGAAAGTAAAATGAATGTTTTAGAGATCGAGTTAGATTGGACTAAATAATTATTTTGAATATTTTGGTGGGGTATATGAGACAGTTTTAAAGAAAAAGTCACTGAAGTGTTTTTTTTTTTATTATCACGAAACCCATTGTAAACTTTAAATAACCCATAAAAACAAAGTTTTTAATATAAATCCTTTAGACGCATTGCCAATTTTTATATTCATTAGCACAGTGCCGATTCTGTAAACAGCGTGTGCTTTGGTGTTTGCATCTAATTTTAAATATCAAAAACATTTCTATCAGCAAAATATGCGACAAACTACGTTTAAAAATTTAATTATTAAAAATGAACGTCGCACTCAGATCCACATCCGAATATCTTTAATTTATTCTAATTACAATTACTTTATTATTTATTGAAAAAAATTGGACACAGGAAAGAGTTTCTTCAATGGTTGATTAAATGCTATTTTAAAGCGATTGGATGACGGCAAGTTGGATAATTAGCATTCCGTAAAAGCGACCTTTTAGTGGCAGTAACAGCCTCAAAATTTGATAGAATGCATTGACATTGAACTTATCTGCCAAGTTTCAGCCCGATTGGATGACGGCAAGGGAGTTATTTAGGCCTCTGCAGATTTGTCCGCCATCGCCATACCCACCCACCCACCCACCCACCCACCCACCCACCCACCCACCCAGCCAGCCAGCCAGCCAGCCAACCACCCACACACATACAGACAAAACCGAAGTTGATATAAAGGATTTAAAAATCACATATATTTTAAAATAATTCTTCTAGAATTAACCTTTGATTTTCTGATCATTTTCTTTATAAAGTAATATTAAAAAGACTCCATCTTATCTCATGCTTTTCAATATCAATAAAGCTTCCGAGAAAATTCTCTGGATTAATTATTTTCTGTACAAATTCATGTATGATATCTAGTTCTCTCAAAGCAATGATAGGTCAACTTTTGTTTATGCAATCGAGCAACAAGCATTGCAAAGGTAACTGAGATATTTCTTGAATAAGCAAGCAAGCGACAAGAACCTCACTAAATATTCAAACAGCAATATCAAAATATTTTTACGACCATCGCTCCACTTATAATCCAGGTTTCCCAAAATAAAATCCCGCCAGTTGGACGATGTCGAATTAAAAGTGCCATCTGTTTGTGAGGACAGCGACGTCACGGCGAAACTATTTGTCGCACTCATCTGTTTTCTGATGTGGCCGATCTTTCATTTCATCTCGTACACAGGTGTTTGGTTCAGTATTTTGTCAGCACAGCTTTTTGACGAACGGCGCGGTGTCACCTTGGCGGTATATTTTTTACCTTTTCGATTCTCTCTGGTTGTCAGTTGGTTATATAGGATTTTTAAGATCGCAAGAGATACACGAGAGCTAATACTGCTGCAAAACATTGTTAAAGGGCATATTTTTCGGAAGAAAATAAATCCATAAAAACAAAGTTTTTGCCATAAATCCTTCAGTTTCAGCTCAATTGAATGCCGGCAATTAGGCGAGTTAGCCCTCCGAAGATTTTTCCCACCACAAACAAACAAAATAAAAAGTAATAATTTACAGAATTAAAAATGAAAACCTTAATGTTCTACTAAGTACCCTGACAATCTACTAATCCTAACCGTCACATCTGTCACAATCCCTGTCGTGTCTACACATT
The DNA here is from genome assembly GCA_963978545.1 of Linyphia triangularis. Taxonomy (NCBI): domain Eukaryota; kingdom Metazoa; phylum Arthropoda; class Arachnida; order Araneae; family Linyphiidae; genus Linyphia; species Linyphia triangularis. The sequence continues at coordinate 13,837,212 of OZ021727.1, forward strand.
TTTGAAATCGGATATTGCAGAGCCCCAACAGGAATACTTGATCTTGAAAACTGTCTGCCAACCTGATTGGCTGTGGGGTTAACGCTCTGGCCTCGCATAACAAAGGTGCCGGGTTCGAATCCAGGGTTAGGCATGGATGTTCTTTGTGGTTCTGAATCCACGTTAAGCTGTAGATTCCGGTCTGATTAGCCATTATTGTGCACAAAATAGGTCGTTGAGGGTACAAAGAAACCCTTGAAAACTCTCATGTTAATAGACACTTATTCAGTGTCCCTAATCTGGTCTTTAGATGCTCAGATGTAACTCTTTCGTATAGGCAAGAAACTGTAGTTTTTTAATTTCGGTTTTTTTCGAATTAACAGGATTGTCTTAATATAATTTCAAATTAATATGTATCCTTGGGTAAAGTTTATACATTTTTCCTCTCCGACATATCAGCGGGTAAAGGTGCTTCCAGACAACTTTCTCGAATATATTATCATTTCAGTTAGAAACTGATTCCAAAGTTTTATTTTTGGTATAATCTTGTAGGTTAGGTCAGAAATAACAGCTTATGTTTGAGTGAATACCCCCATGGGGATATTTGAGGAACCAAATCCCATAGAAAAGCTGTATGTTAGTAAAATTAAAACTTCCGTTTAAATTACCCACAAGGGATAAAAAAAAAATTCGCAAAGAAAAGTAATCGAAAGTTGTTTTTCTCAGTGATGCGATATCATTAGTTTTTCTCATACAAATTCTATACAAATAAAGTTCATTTAAACTATTCCAGTGTACTGTTGCGTGGATGGTTTCGAAAGATTTGAAGTCAAAGCAGATCAAGTCTTGCAGAAATTTATTCCAATACAACTCTTCAGATTCCTTTACAACTCCAGAACTTCTCGTTCTAGTAGACTCAATACAGCTCTTTTCACAACAATAGAGCACAAAACAGCAGTTAAACTTGACACACAACTGCTAAATCGACGCAAAAGACAATAGAATACAGTTCGCTTTCGGAACTACTCTGAATGATCACTGAGACTCAGTATCTCAACTCAGCAATTCCAGTCAACTAACTGACTCAACTCAGTCAACTAACTGACTAACCGACTCAATGACTCAACTAACTCCAGTCAACAACAACTAACTCCCCGCTCACTTGGCCGGTCTTATATAGAGGAGGCGAACATTCTTGAAACTTCTAGAGGTAGATATTTGGAGAACTTTCCAGCTCATAGTCAAAAAGTCCTATACATGTACATGGGGACCGAAAATGTCGCTAAAACCGTCTCCAACATGGCTCTATTTCGCCAATTTGGCGAGATTGCCACTACCATAATGTTAAATGCCCTGCTCCTTGTAAAACTCGCTTCCCAGCGTTACCTCTGTAAAACTCGTTATCAAGCATTAAGACCCATATTGCAGGGAAGCCAACTTAAGATGAACTATTGCACTGCCTTATGCAAAATGTACATAAATTTTCCTATTTACAAAATTAACACTACGAAATATTTACAAATACACAAAAATTCGTAACAGTACATTTACTTTAATTTTCATATATCTAAAATTAAAATACATACAAAAAAAGCTCTCACGCATAAACACATTTAAGAAGAACTCCTAGTACGGATCATTACCTATACTCCCTATATTACAATCTTCCAGCCCAGTTCATTTAGAAACTACTTTGTATAAAACCTCGAAATTCGGTGAGTAGGTGCGAAAATGATCCCTTAATGAAATGACATAAATTAAAAACTCGAAAGTAGCGTCTAATATATTTTATTTTATATCTGAAATCCTTTCGTCAATGCCTATGCAGTGGAACCATCTACAATAGTCTTTTGCTTTTTTTAATTTTCATTTACATTTAGATAGACATTAAATGAAAACGGTTGATGTCATTTCATTAAATGATCATTTTCGTACTTACTCACCAAATGTCAAGGTTTTCTACCAAGTAGTCTCTAAATGAACTGGGCTAGACGATTGTAGCATAGCGAGTATAGGAAATGATCTTTACTTGGAGCTTCTCTTACAAGGGGACCTTATGGTCTCGGAAATTCAGATCGGGATGAGACTCTGTAGATTGGTAGTATCCACACAGTAAAGCTTGGCGTCCACTATCGTTAAGCAGAGCAGATCAAAGCGGAGTGGATTACAGCCAATTACAAGGCTGCCAGTGTCTACTATAGCACGAGCCTCGAGCTACAATGGACGTTGACAGCCTTGTAATTGGCTCTAATCCACTCTGCTCTGATCTGCTTAGCGATAGTGGACGCCAAGCTTCAAGCAATAAAGCGCACTAACCAGAAGATTCCGAGAAAACAGGTTCTAAAGTGTTACGCGCAGCTTATATACTAGTAGAGATTTTTGCTCTGCAACTGCAAATAAAATATTATCGTTAATTGAAATTTCAATTAGCTGTAAAAGTAACTTTGAAAAAAAAAAAAAGAAAGAAAAAAAATTAAAAATACCTCACTAGGTATCGAACCCAGATCGCCCGTACTAGAACCCAGCACGCTGACCACTTATGTGAGCCGCCGGGCAGTAACAGAGCAAAAATCTCTACTAGTATATAAGCTGAGCGTTACACTTTAGAGCCTGTTTTCTCGGAATCTTCTGGCTAGTGCGCTTTAATGCTTTACTGTGTGGATACCTTTAAGGTATACTACCAATCTGCCGACTCTCAATCTGATCTGAATTTCCGAGACCGTAAGGTCCCCTTGTTAGTAAAAAAGGGACCACAAGTGTAGAATATCATAATTTTATAGCTTAAGTAAATTGATTTCCATATTCCTAAGTCCCTCAATAGTTGGCTCCGTTTACTTTTATTTTAGTCTCATCTATTGTAGATTAAAGATAGTTTAGCTAATAAACTTTTTGAATGAACAAACCTCGAATATTTCCACTCGCTTTTCCCTAGTTGCACTATATTTCAACTGGTACAAGCAATCATCGGTTTCCACGAAAACTGCTGCAATACAAAGTGTATTATTGCATTAGTCATTCAATCGTCCGTCATCGTTGGTTACGGTAATTGACGGCACTCAAAAGTCCACTTTAAAAATCCCACAATACTCACATAGACTTGAAACTATTACATCGCCTATATCAGATGTAATTTCAATTTTATAAAAGAACGAAATTAGGATTGATACAAAGAAGAATTTTTTTTTTTTAATTGTGAAAAACGAAAAACAAATTTAAAAAATTAGTTGTGAAAAACAACTAATTTCTATCGATACATGATTTTTTTTTATTTGATTCTAAAAATGAAGTTTTTCGGAACAAATTTCTACTTTTCATGAATTCATACCAAAATTGTTTCACTAAATTAATTATAAAAATTGTTTTAATAAATAAATTATAAAAATTGTTTTAATAAATAAATTATAAAAATTGTTTTAATAAATAAATTAGTATAATTTATTTATTGAAACAATTTTTATATCAATCAGAATAAATAAAATAAATTTGGATGTTAATGCATAAATTCACATTTTTAAAGAAGAAATTTTTGGGAAAAATAGTTTACCGCATATTTTGCTGATAGAGATGTTTTTAATATTTAAAATTAGATGCAAATTCCAAGCACACGTTGGTAACAGAAACGTAGCTATGTTAATGACTTCTAATAAATGAACCAAACTTTAGTTTTGAAATTTTTGCAAATGTAATAAAGAAAATTGAAAAAACACATGGAACTACAAAACGATTATCTAAAAACTAAAAATGTTTGAAAATATCAATATATCGGTGATTTGTATCGATATTTTATTTACCGATATTTTTTCTAAAATATCTTCGTATCGATATATCACCGACCTCTATCTTTCAGAGGGGACTCCCTAACTTTGAAATGATATAGCTGCAAAACAGGACGAGACAGAAAGAAGAGACAAGTGGAATTTTGAATAGACAGGTATGGAATTTTAAATTACTAAAAAAAAAAATGTTGTTTTTTCTTTGGATTTACCCCACTAATTACTCCATTCTAAAGCAGTTGCGTTATTATTCCGTTCGTTGCTAAATGCATAAATCTTTACAAGCTCGTATAGGACATAGGTAGCACTTACGCTTACTGAAATCCACAGGTGTTTGTTCAACAAAACACAGCTAAAAGGAGAGCCGTTAATGTTTACATGGGAGGTTACAATTTTACGGCATTTCAACAACGAAGCAACAACTACAAGTTTGCGGTATTTTGTTAACAGCGTTTTAGGATACGGAATGCGAACTACATCTACATTTTTCATTTTGATAAGTCGAGGCTTCATTATACTTATGACATGATTATCTTAAATTCATAAAAACTTTCGCTTATACATCATAGTTTTAAAAAAATTGTACAATTCATCATTGTTTCATAGGGAATGTTTCAAATATTTTGAATTGAGTACACAGGTTTTCAATAATTAAATAGTGAAACACTTAGGATGCTTGGTGCATCATTAGCTTCCTTCTGATGCACTAAGGTGGTATTTATTCCTCTCATCTCCCCCCCCCCCTCCTCCATTGCTCCGTTCAACTACGCCATTCCCACTTCGACAGAAGATAACTTGCATTTGATATTTTAAATATAATACAATTAATAACTTTTCAAAATTAAACTAGTTGGATTGTGATAGTCATCGTCACTAGTATACCGCTTCCACACAGGTTATTTGGTTATTTTAAAGCACCTCGGCCCCAGTTACCGTGCGTGTACAATTTGGCGACATTTAATGACGGAAATCTTCGTTTGTTGAATTAAGCAACTAATAACAATATTCCTGAAGTTAAGAGATTTTTTTTTTATAAATAAAAACAACTTTTCTCCATGTTGACCAGGGTGGCGAGAAACGGCGAAGGAACTTGCCACCAAATATTTAAGTAAAAATCCGATATCTTTATTTGAAGCTAAGATATGAGCTCTTAGTACACATCCGGTTAAATTTCAAATCGCTTCTGGATAAAATTTCCGGCTAAATTTTTTATATAATCTTATTAATACCTGATATGACATGACGTATGTATATAGCAATAGTTTGGGATTAACGGATTATAATTGACTTTCTGTCATTTCCATCATTTCTCTCAGTTTAAGGTTGTTCTATTTAGTCTTTTTAACCCTTTTATTTGACATATCGCACGTTTGTGTAGTATTTGTAGTTCTGCCTGAGCATATAAATCTCAGACAGTCAGTCCAATATATTAGTGTAGAAACTAAAGCCAAAAGGTTTATGTGCGTACGTTAGGACATATTTGGATTCTTCAATTTTCTGTTTTTTTTAAATTTCGTTCCCTTCCTTGGCGACACGCTTCTTATTTAAACCACCGTTACAGTGACAAAAGATCCTTTTCGGAGATGTAGGGCGCATCCCTTTTCAAAAGTAGGTGAATCTTTCAGAGAGCGAAAGCTCATCCGTATCCGGGTCCTAACCCACCTGTAACAAGCATCTCGCAAAATAGGCGCGACGCTCCAAGGGTTTCTGTTTTTATTACCAAGTGAAAAGAAGCTGTGGGAGAGAAATTACATAATTAGAACCGAGGATTGTTCTCGAATTAGGAAAGTTGCTTTGTGAGGTCCGTCTATTTGAGGTACGTGAAAGGTGGTGGATGTGGATGAATAGAATCGAAGAAGAGGAACGGGGTTTTTCTATTTTTTGCGTAAAGTTCTAAATAAAATATTAACGGTTTGGTATTTATGTTATATATATATATAATTTTTACACTTAAAACACTTAGGTATATAGTTCTTAGAGTACTTAAAAAATCATGTGTAAAAGCTATACCTTCTTTTATCACCCTACTAATGCTAAAAATTTAATTTTTCCTTACCCCAAACCACTACTAGTACCCAGGTAACACAGTGATATTAGCCAATGTTGGAAATGGGGGATCTTGGAAGGCCAGTCCATGCCGAAGCTCGAGTATCGTTCCCTAATACACGTTTTTTTTTAACATTAAACATGCCAAGACCATCACAAAACATATTTTTTACCCCTCCGTCCTTTCTTATAACACAATACCTCAATTTTAAACTCAACACTATACTTCAATGATAAAACTTCCAGCATATTTTATCCAGCAGTAGGCAAGATTGGCCAAGATCCGTAGCAATGGCCTGTCTACAACGGTTCACATCGGGATTGGCCGTGTCGAGCCGATATTGGCCAGCGTATTTGTGCTACTGGAGTATTTCCTAATTATTAATCTTTATTTCCCCAACTACTTTCGAATAATATATATATCGTTCCAAAAAAGAACATAATCTCATTCCTAAGAATTAGAAGTAGGATCAGGTGGGGTAAAATGAGTACGATATGTGTTACTTTTTAAGAACTATGCTAGTTATAAAAAATAATTCGCATTTTCCTTGCATTTTGAAATTGGGTTATCGCTCTTAAAAAAAAGTATTTACTATAAAACAAAAAATTTGCTAAAATAATATTGATACTTCTCATTGAATTTACATACCTTTTTTTGATAAAAAAAACTCCTTAAAAAAAGTTTGTCTTGGTTAAGCACTGGTAGGTAAAGCTTAAACAACAATCAGCGTTTCCCAATACATTTTCAGTGGAGCAACTCTGATACATGTGAAACAAATTTTTTTTTAAAAATATTTTCATATAAAATACCTTGAACCTTAAAAATAAGTATAGAAAAATTCTAATACATCTCTGGATGTAGTTTGAGTATTTTAAATAAATATTGGTGAAAGCATGGAGCTTGTTGTCGAATTTTCAATAATAGAAAGTCTGGAAAAGTAAACACAGACTCAAATAATGTATAGAAATCGCTGCAATTTGTAGAATAAACAAAAATTGCAAAGATTACATGTCAGAAAATGAATTAAAATAATAGGAATAGATAGAATAGCAAAATATATATTTGTGGTCCAGTGACAATTCCCTAAGTTGTGCATATACACAACTCTATAACTTGTGTATATTCAATACATCTTGTAATATAGGTAAATGGAATCCTTCTCCAATTTTACACTAATTCATATATGTATGTATTTACGTCATGTACGTATTTACAATATTTTTCTAAGTACGCAAGCTGGTGGAACATGTTCGTCCTTTTAAGAAAATACCTGGAACAGTTCCTGCCCTAGATCTAATGAATCATTCTCTGTCGAAATAAACAAAGAAATTTTTGTTAAAAACAAAAAAACAGTAGTGCATGTCTATGTGCCAATTTAGTGGTGCCTTTGTGCCAGTTTAGTGGCAACTAAACATTTAATTCTAAACAATTGTGTATTTTCCCTGCAAGTGGTGCCACTGAAATATAAAACGGTCTCGAAGCTAATTTTGAAAAGCTAACGGGGAAAAGCATCACTTCATTAGCCAAATTTTGATAATCGTTTTCTTTTATTGTTATACCTGGATGCTATTTCTGCAGCCCCATTATTTCGGTGAGTTTGGTTTGGTCCATAGAATGGTAAAAAATTTTTTTTTTTAAAAATCGAAACTAAAAGCAGATTGTTTATTTCTTTAACCTTTTCCAAAATCCATGCATCTTTTGCATCAATGGTATCAAATCTGTGTTCATAAAATGCAATGCATCCCATGTAGAGAATCGTCTGTACAAGGGATGTGTCGGACATGAAAGGTTAAGGAATCCATCACTGCCGGTGTCGTAAAGCCTCCAATATGCCATCAAACAAGTCCAAAACAACTTATCCTGACCTCATTGCATACTCTGAAGGATAGATCCTTGCGCGTAAAAGATATAGTTCCGACCAAATCACAAAAATTGTTAACCTGCGCACATAGTTTTGTATTCAACTTAAATATACTGATAAAAAAAAAGCAAATAAGGGCTTTGAAATGTTAATTTTACTTAATAACTTACTTTTCTAACCACTGTTACTATAAGAGTTTCAACGAATCATAACCGAGCTATTTCATGATGTCACTCACTTGGCGAATCACGATTGGCTAACCCAGTCATCTCTCAGTTCAAGACGTCACATGTAAGATTACTGCGCAGCCAATCGGCGCGCAGCAAAACCGGATTGCCCGTCACTGTAGCGTACGCAATGAGGTTAGGATAAGTTATCTTGGACTATAGGAAAACGGTTGGTGAATCTAAAATTATCTACCGATATTGCTCTATGGAAATATTGATATCGTTGTTGGATTGACTATTGAAAGTTGTACTAGATCACTATCATTAAGTACAACTTCTGGATGGCTGATAAGTATACATAATAGCTCATATCAAGCGGTTTCTGTTATGCAAGCAAATGAAGCCAATTGTCTGGATGGGTGGAATTGGCTGAAGCTGTAAGGGTGAAGCTAGTGTCTGAAAGGGGTAATTGATCTCTCCCCATCTATACTACGTAATAGGTTGCCTATGGCTGCAAACAGATTCTAACTATTGTTTGGGGAGAGTTGCTAATATGGATATATATTAGAGGTCGGAAATATCGATCAAAATAAATATCGATACTATATCGTTGCATCGAAAAAAATATCGATATATCGATACATGATCTATTTTTATTATTTGATTTCCAATTTTACCAGAAACGAAGTTTTTAGGGGCAAATTTCTACTTTTCATGAATTCATGCGAAAATTGCTTTAATAAATAAATTATAAAATTATTTTTATAAATAAATTATATTATCAATCAGAATAAATAGCATACTCTTTAATGTCAATGAATAAATTCACATTTATTTTTAAAGAAGAAATTTTGAAAAGTAGTTGACCGAATATTTTGCTGATAGAGATGTTTTTAATATTTGAAATTAGATGCAAATTCCAGGCACATGGTGGCAACAGAAACGGCGCTATGTTAATGACTACTAATAAATGATCTTATCTTTCCATTACATTATGTTTTCTTTTTGATTAGGGTGCCATTTTAACTGTCTCTCAGCCAAGTCCAAACTTTAGTTTTGAAGTTCTTAAAAAGGGAATAAAGAAAATCTAAAAAACACATGGAACCACAAAGCGATTATCAAAAAACTAAAATTGTTTGAAAATATCGATATATCGGTGGCTTGTATCGATATTCTTATTATCGATATTTAAAAAAAAATATCGTCGTTTCGATATATCGCCGACCTCTAATATATATTGTGATTGTTAAGCCTTCTTCGGCTTCAAGTCAATAACCAAGGTCTATAAAGAAGTTGTAGTTAAAAATCAATGGTCAAGTAACAAATTGTGGTAAAAAACCAGTACAAGTTCCTTCAAAATAAAATAATAATACAAAAGACCCAATCTGCTAAAATGTTTCATTGCAGCTGAAAGTCGACGTATTGTCAACAACGCATATCCATGAGTTCAGTTTTACCCTTTCATTACAAGTAAAGGCAAATAGCATAGCATCTCAATTTTCAAATTTCTTTATTTTTCCACATCTAATTTTTTTTAAAAAAATTCTCCTCTTCCGATATTTTGAAAACTAGAGAAATAAAAAAAAAAAAATCACGGTTACGGTCACAGGAGTTGTTACTTGCTAGTTTCTTTGCAAAATAATAGCGGGCAAGTCGAAATCAGCGTTTGTCTAGTGTCTGAAAGACATGGAATTGTTGTCGTGTACAAGTATACCAACAAACCAAATGGAAGTGTTTTTTTTCTAAAAAAAAAAAAAAGGGTTGTCAAATCTAATATTATCTGCGGATATTGCCCTGAGTAAACCGATATCGGTCCACGAAGGTCGCGAGTCTCCTTTCCTGGAAGTAGCTAAGCAATCTTTGCATATCGCAGGAAGCCCTTCTCACCCTTTCCCATCGGAAGCAGACTTGCCGGATGAACAGACGTCTTTCGGTCGCTTTTTCGATATTAAATTTAGATGAGGCAACGTTTGGGAGTAAATAGTAGCGTAAAAAAAGAGGATAAACAACAAGAGTTCATTGATTGAAGTCTGGCTCTTTTGAAGTCATCAGGATAGGGTGGGTGGGTGTGTCGGGTCGGGATGATGTATTGACTGATGTGCTTGATGGCAAAGTAACACGATCGGTTTTTGGTGGCCTTCTGCTAATTTTGAGGTTGTTCACCTGTTTTAAGACACCTTTCATCGCGGTGCTAGGTCGATGTTTCCTAATGGGGTGGTCTGAAATGGAACCTAATTAATAAACTTGCAAATGTGTCTATCGTAGGGGTCGGCAGACCACGGCTAAGAACCGCATGGAGTTCTTCTGAAGGACTCTTTGCGGCTCTTCAAGTTCTAAGTAACTGAATCCAAGAATTGTAATGAATGTGCTTTGTTTGAGTAAATTTATGAGGAAAATCGTGAATTTAAAAAAGAATTGATTGAATTTTATGGGTTCATTCCAAACAAAAATAGACTACCGACTTGTATCATATGTCATGATTTTTATGACATAAAAATGGTATACAAACGTTTATAGTTATAAGCTTATATTAGTATAGCTCATATTTATTTTGCGGCTTTATAAAAAAAAATTGCAATTCTGATTATTGAATATTTAACTCTTAGAGCAGAAAAATCTACCGACCTTTGGCCTATCATGATGATGGTATCATTAAATTTGTTGTAGAAAGGTCTACATATTTAACTACAGTTGGAGATACAATCAAAAAGTAAAACTCTTTTTACTATTTCTGGGCAGGTGAAGCCTAAGTGTATCATCCACATTGTCAACTTTCAATTCATTTGTTCGCAATTAGTTTTTTAAGATATAACATTTATATCTAAAACTACTGTGCTGAGAAACAAGTAAAAAAATGGCATCGCTAGTGATGGGTTTTTTTATGGTTAATTTGTAAAATATGTGTGTGAAATTGAATGGTATTGGAAAATAAAAGTATAAAAAAAATTAAATTACATTGTTAAAGTTAAAGCTTCGAAGCCTGCTTAATGTGAATTACCCTATGTAAAAGTATCAAACAAATGAGATCCGCTTTTACAAACCTCCAAAATGTGGAATGCAATTGTTAACCAATGACACATTCTCTCATGCTTTCCGAGTATGCCAACTCCTGAGTTGTGCTGGTGTGAAACATCGCACAACTTTCAATTACACTATAGAGCAGACTTGGATTTGTGTCATTTACCGTTTTTATATTTTCATCATTCAGATTGAAAAAAATTGCGTTTGGCGATATTAAGTGAGGTAATTCTTGTATGGGTCTGAAAAAAAAAAAAAAAATCCTACAAAATAGTAATTTTGACGATGTACTTTTCGAAAATTCTTATATTATCCTTTGTTATAAGTGAAACTGAGGGGGTAGAAGAAAAAATTATCTTTTGACAAGGCATGCTCAAGGGAAGAGAACTCTGTCTTGAAGGCATTCGTTTTTCAACTTTTGGCAGCTACCTTACGCGCATGTGCGATTTTGACAAAAACCTTAATAGTAAGTCCCATGGCTACCAACAACCCGAGGAGTTATGCTGAACACAGACACACACACAGACATTTTTTTCTAGATCAATTTTTTGAAATCAGGATGTTCGAAAACGTGGAAAAATGCAAAAAAAAATAAAAAATAAAAAAAAATTTACCGAGTGCTATAATTTTATTACCCTACATATAGTACATATAGGTAATTGAGAGTAAAAAGTGGGCTTACATAACAATTAGAGAAGAGTTGCTATTCGTTACTTTATTATGAAGATTATCAAAAATAAAAATCTATGCACCTTATTTTTTCTCAAGAAACCATTCTATTTTTAAATCGCTAATACCTTAATTCACTCTTAAAGATTTCTCATCCCATTGGTTTCTGGATCATGTACATATATTTTTCGGTTTAGCTCAGCAGCAGCAGCGATAATTCTGTACCATCCAATTGAAGATTATGTCGATAACAGATATCTAAGATTTGAAAAGGATAAGACTCATAGAGGCTCAGCATTTAAATAAAGAATCGGAGATATCACTAAATAACCGTAAGCAAGGTGACATCCTAAAGGTAATTGAGGAGGAAACGCATCGATGGAATATAGCTTGTTTTTCAATGGAAGCTATTATTTTAAGCTTATACCTCACACTACTAAAAAACCGGACCCTTATCCGGGACTAATTTCGAATAGTTTTCCGTATGAACTTCTGAGAAAATGGAAGAACAAACTTATCACCACTTAGATCCTTTTCTTAAGAATTTCTCCAACACTTGACACTGTCAAGGAAACGGTTGTTTTAGGCTCAAAAGGCTCTGAAGCGGGAGGTTTTTGAGATCTAGAGAAGATAATAAAGAAAACAATTTTATTCCGTCCGTTTATCCCCTTGGAAATAAGTGGGCGGTCACGACGAAGAGGTGTTACGCTTTCCGTCAAAACAACAACTCCGCCAAGGAGTATCACAGTTGTAACACATTTCGTTTTCTGTGTTACATCAGTGGTGCGTGAACGCGCTTTACTTTGGCGAAGAAAGAAAACAAGTGGAATATATATTTTTTTTTCTGGCTACTTACCAAAATAATCCGTGATGGGGGAAACTTGAGAGGCAAGGGTAACAGGGTGTATGACAAAAAGAAAAATGGTTTTATTAACCTACTACTTTGAAATCTGAAATGGAATGGCTTAATTTGTTTGTAGTTTGCTTTTTCATGCTTCCCCTTACATATAAAAACAACTCGCCAACTTGGCAAATTTGATATTTTATTGCATTACACATTTTGTTTTCTGTGCTACATAAGTAGTGCATAAACGAGTTTTACTTTGGCGAAGAAAGAAAACGAGGGGAATATTTTTTTTTTCTTCAAACGTTTTTACCAAAGTGATACGAGATGGGTAAAAGATGCAAGTGTCTATAACAAAAAGGAAAATGATTTATTAACTTACTTCTTTGAAATCTGAAGCGTATTGGCTTAATTTATTTGCAGTTTGCTTTTTCATACTTCAATTTCCATATAAAAAAAAACCTCGCCAACTTGGCGAATTTGGCAATATATTGGCGAAAATTATTTTTAACAAATATCACCTAGTTGTTGAGCTTGGTGATATTTTTATCGATAAAACCTGTGAATTTCAAGTTTTAAATGGGAAAAGTACCACCAACAAACAGAAGAACTTTGTGCGACTTTGTTTTCATCATTTTAAGCTTTTAGCAATTTTTTAAGCGATTTTCATTTGTAATGATATAAAACCTGAAAGGCATTATCAGATTTTGCACAAAATCGCTAGTCATTTTTTGGTGAATACTGAAAAACCTAAATTTTTTAAAAAACAGACATACAAACACACACGCAGACAATTTGGAAGAAAAAAAAAAAAAAAAAAAAAAAAATTTTTTGACTCAAAACCTTTCGAAACTTTGAAATCACGAAAAAATGAACAAAATGCATTCTGCATTAGTATGTCCTAGTATTGATATCAAAAATTGAATTTTAGACATGAATTTAATACTTTCATTTCCCTATATTAAATATCGTAGAATTGAAAGTAAATTACGAAACATATTTTTTGGTAATTTGATAAACGTCTAGGGTTACTTTGGCAAATTAAAAAAAAAATACTTTAGAGTTTATCTGAACTCTTTCTAGCTTATCCTTAAAACAACCAGCACCATACACGGTAAAAAATTTCTCTCAAAACAGACTCGTCCCCTCTTTTCAAAGCCTTAACATCCTCTTTCGTCATAAAACCTTATAATCACCCATTCATCTCCTTCCAAATGCAATATTCAAATGTTTATTATTCTTAATGTAAATGTAGCAAAACTGAAACAAAAATTGGGGTATTTTTTATATATAATGAAAAAAAATCTCTCTTTTTTCAGTTTTAATAAATTCACGTATTGGAAATCGAACGAAACCTAAAATCCTGTAGAAAATGATGGTTAAGAAGTTGTAAGTGGATCGTTTATCAGGTTTCCAAGTGTTTCCATTCCACTCAAGGAAACGCGAGTGGATAGTTGCTATGGCAACTAGGAATGACTAACACAATCACCCGAGAGAAATGTACAGGTGGAATTTGCATTTCGAACGTCACAAAACCATCTCTTTTCCACAAGCCGATTTTCTTTTCTTTATAAGAGCACTGTTATGATCTCATTCCTGCATTATGAGAAGTACAAGAAGTTTATATTTTGATCTGACTTATTTATCCATAAGAGTTGGCAGGAAGTTAGTATTTAAATCAGTGCGCGGTTTCTTATGGAATTTAGAAGTTATTTGTTGTATTGATTTACAGTTTTTCGGGAAAATTGTTGTTTAGTGATTTCCCCTGTAGTAACAAAATGAAACAAAGAATTTGTTTAGTTTAAAATGTGCGTGTCGGAGTCTAATTTTAACGTTGTTTCAATTCCCGAATGAATTTGAGAGAATTTAAACCGATACATTAGAACGAGCATTATAATCAAGCATTATCAATAAATGAGGAAGTAATCTATTAATTTTCCATCTTTAAATAGTGATTATTGATAATTAGCTCTGCATTTATTATCTTGATTGTATTGGAATAATTTTTTTACAACTTGGTAGAAAATTAATTTAACAGTTTGAATGATACGTTAGAATTATTAAATCTAAAGATTCTAAAATGAATTTTGCATGTCCCTAGAAATGCGATGTTTGGCATTTTTTCAGTGAGTCCTTCTTATTTTTTCTATTTAAAAACACATAAAACTCATGCGAAAACACTTTTCAACAAAATCTCATTGAATGTATTTCAAGGTTGATACACACATTATCAGTTGTCGAACCGTCGCCAACCACCAATGCCAGCGACTAGTTCATCATTATATAGCAATTCCAGCAAACCAGTAGTTTTGCTGGCATGTAAGCATGGAACATAAAAGATAGTGAACTTTTTGTATTAAAACGATGACAAATTATTAGGGGGGGGGGGGGAAACCCTTGAAATATGTATAATTGTAGTGTGGTTTAAAAAAATTACTTATTTCTGTCACATGTGCAAATGGAATACGCCAGTAAAATGGAATTCCAATCATCACGTGCTCGCAATCTCTCTGTCAATTTACCAGCTGGCATGCCAAGCACTGACAACTTGTAAATCAGCCGAAGGGGCCGAATAAGTCAATTGTTAGCAAACTTCAATGAATATTCGACGATTGTCATTTTGCATTAACTTGAATTCAGTGCAATATCCAAAGAGCACGAATAATTTACTCTCATTACATGACACTGTCACATTTCGAACGAACTGGAAGATGAACCTGCATTACCACGCTCCTTCCCAAAGATTCCTCATTTTCATTCCTCGTCTTTTTTTTTTTTTTTTTTTTTTTATCTTGTTCGAGGATCTTTTAGACGTATCGACGAAACTTATTATTTGTCTTGTGTCCTACGCGTCTTTATTGATTTTTTTTTTAATGTAATAATTACTTAATTTTTTTTTTCTGTATTAAAAAAAATCTTTTTTTGATTAAAAAAAAAGTAAAAAAAATTGTGATTGCAAGCTTTTCAATAACTCGCATGGCATACTCAACTATTCAATGGTTCCCCTCTAAAATTCATCTCTAGATGCAAGTAATTGACGTGACGTTTCCTGCAGCTGTAGTTTAAATAGAAGTCAACCCCTTCCCCACTGCCATAATTCTTTTGAGAATGTGTTTGCGTCTATTTTAATTGTCACTTTTTACGCCAGTCTATCACCTCCCTCTCTAAACACCCCTGCAGGAGGTGGGCTATATGACTGATATAAAAAGTTGCATTGGGCAGTGGCGGTTGGGGCAGGGGGCCAGGGGAGGCCCGGGCCCCCTCACTTTTTGGGACCCTGATCCCACTGATATATACTTGATAATGTTATTTTTAAATTTCTGTAAAATATTTTTAAAATGCAAGACAAATGAAAGCAGTTATTAATCTCACAATATTAACTATTGTGCGTGGAGCAATAGCTCTCTTGCCACAAACTCGTGAAAAGGTCAATCAACCGCAACCATTTTAATAAAAACACACTCCAGTCCATCCCTTCTCTTTAAGACTCCATCATAATGACCTTGAAAAACTCGGTAAGATCGTTTAATTTTACCCTTTATATTTCAAATATAATCGTAAGCTTTTCTTAATAGATGAATTTTTAAACAGAATCGTGATTTTTTTAAAAAATATTTAGAGACGCATTTTGTCTGGGTAATCTCGGGTCCCTTCACATGGATGAGCTCAATTGGTTATGTATTTCTTTATCTTAATTATCATACAAAATATAATGTTTGTATTTAATTCATTCGATTTTAGAGGTGATTAGTTAAATGAGATAGTAAAATGAGCAAGTAAAATTAGGCTGTCCTTATCTCCCTCCTCCCATCCTATTTTATAACCTAATTGCCTGCATTGCCTAATATGATGACCATAATAGACCAAAATGGTCATCGTAAACTTGACTGACGTCTAAATCCGCTTCTGAGTATGCCACACATAGGACCCACTATACCTTCAGCCTCTTTTTACTTTGGTATAGCAATGAAACTTAATTTTACGGGTAGCAAAAAACGAGATTTTTATTTTTCTGCAATTGAAACATTATTTTAATCCATATAAATGTGTTTGACATTCCCAACACAATAGTAGCTATCTTTTAACTCATTCTGTTGTCTGAAATATCCATTTATAATGACAACAATAAACGAATTTTTTGTGGTACATTCCACAAGTGACAAAAGGGCTTTGACTGAACAGTAAACAACCAAATTTTTAAAAAGTAAAAACATAAAATTGAAAATATTTTTCTGTTGAGTGATGAAATTTTGAACTGAAATACTTATGAATCTACATGCATTAATTTTATGTTTAAATGAATAATTTAAAATTCATGCTTTTTCTGAAAATCTCACCACTTTTCTTTTTATTTTTAAATTTTCGAAAGCCATGAGCCATAAAGTTCAAAAGCCATAGGACATGGGGTTAATTTTCATAAGCCATTGGCTCGAACGAAATGCTGCAGTGTTGAATTTGTGTTATAATTATTTATTTTATTAAAACATATATGTTATTAAAATTTATTTGGATAATTTGAAGGGTACCAAGCTCTCTTAAACAAACTTTCTTTTTTTATCTAAGCATTTAAAATTATAATTTTTACATACGAGGATGTATTATTAAGTAAAAAAAAGTTCTCATAGTGCTCTAAATTTTAAAAATTAAAAAAAAAAAAAAAAAAAAAAATCTATTTTCTTTTTCATTTTTCAATATTTTTTCCTCATTTTTTCCAAAAAAAAATGTTTCTAGTAATATAGTCTAACTTTTTAAGCATCGGATTTAGAATAAGTAAGTTAGTTTTCCAGAAAAACTACAATTACTGTACCTACATGTAAAATAAGGGTATTTTCCAACATTTAAATTTGTAAAAAAAAAGTTTATTTTATTCAATAATCTATGCCTATTTTTGTCAAATAGGTATTAAGAATGACACAAAGAGAATTTCAAGTAATTTCATTCATATTTGCTGAAGTTTTAGCATTTTGAGTAAGGTAGGAATTTCAAAAATCACGAACTGAGAAAAATGCGTTCGAAACATCAAAGGAGCTATTGCAGCAATGCTAAATTCTCCATAAAAATATAATTTTTCTGCAATTGCAGTTATCAGATCAGCTCTACAACTTGCCAGAATAAGAAGGTTTCAAAAATTATAAAAATGCAAAAATTAGAAAATTTATATTATTTTTTTATTTATTTTTTTGTGAAAACAAGGGGTACCAAGTCCCCTTAACTGCTCCTATAGCTTTATTTTATGTGCTTTTGAATAACATTTTATTGTATGAAACTCGTGTATTTTGACATTTGCACTCCCCCACCCCTGAAAAAACCATGCCATTGTTAATATGGGCCCCCTTACTTTTACTACTCACGAGCCGCCACTGGCCTTGGGGTATAAATTGTTGGTGGTTAAAGGTTCTCTTGACCAATCCCCACCCCCTTTTCATTCCCATAGTCCCTTCCTCCACCTTATGGTTTGCGTTCCAAGGACGGTGTTAAAAAAAAAGAAAAAAGACTGGTTTTAGGGATCGTTTGCAAAAGAATTTTCGGTATCTTTTTCCTTTTTGTTTAGTAATATGAGTCCTATAATTTTTTTAAATTTTTTTTTAGTAAAATTCTTATTTTCAAGATTATGTTAACAAGAAATTGCGGGTCCCTCTTGACAAGGCGGGCCCCTATACTGTGCACTGTTTTGCCCCCCCTTGTCGGCACTTAACATGAGTGTCTTGATGAATTTTAGTGACTAAATTGCTCGTCCCACATTTTGAACTGTTTGCAAGTGATGGAAAATTCCCATTACATTAAATTTTTGCATAATGTAAAAGCGTCCCACACATGTTTGATGAAATTTGGATTAGAGGAGTGATCTGGTATACTTAAAGGGGCGATATTTCTATTTTTTAATCGTTTATCCAAAGCAAAAGTGGGATAAAATTTGTATAAAGTATAAAAAACACGATTTAGAAAACAGTAAATCAAATTTCATAAAATGCCGAAAAACATGAATACATACAAAAATGTGTTAATATTCAGAAATAAAATAACGTGATTGCGAAAGGAAAAGTAAGGTGAATTGAAAATCCAAGTACTATAAAATAACACTACCGAAATGAAAAACTCTGCATACTAAACCCTGACCTCTCAGACGTTCTTGAAGGTCACGACTGAACATTTACCGCCAAACCTACTCCGAGCGGTCAAGTTCCGCCAAATTCGTAAGATTGTAACGAATAGATTTCTAATGAAAAGACTTCTGACCAAATAACTTCTCGTGACTTTCATTCTGTCGAAACTATTCTAATGAAATACCATTCTAACCATTTTCATTATACCCAAATTCATTCTGATGAGCGTTTTCGAACGAGCAAAGTCTGGTGAGCTCCATTCGGTCGAAAAAAAATCGGTCCACTCGGTATACACGTGCAGGGCTCCAAAATCACCCCTCGACGTTACCCTTGGAAACTAGACACCACCCACCACAACACTCCCCCTTCCCCCGAAGCAATGTCGGTCAAGGTCAACCCCTGTTACCAAAGCACAAACTCCCACCCACCTCTGTGAGTGAGTGAAAATGAACAGCTCAAATGACTTGAAATGGTGAAAGTGAATTGGTATTCTGCATTTAATTTTCTGTTTTCAAAAATAGAAAATTAGGTTGAGACCACCGCTTTGTTCTTTAATACTTTTTATAAAACCTTTTATATTAAAAATATGTCGATGAAGAAATGTAAAAAGGAAATGCTTCTATGACCTTCTTGTAAAATCGCTGAAATTGCTCAGATAATACAGCGGTATAGGCCAATGTCGGAAACAATGGTTCTGATTGATCAGACCATGCCGAATCTCGAGTATCATTCCAAAATACACGATTTTTTTTTAAATAAACAAGTTAAAAGCATCACAAACCATATTTTTTGTACCCCTCCGTCCTTTCTTATAACACTATAATGTTTCAATTGTAAGCCTCTGCGACGACATTTCAAAACTTCCAGTATATTTTTCCAGCACTGGGCGTGATTGGCCAAGATCCGTAGCAACGACCAGTCTACAACGGTCCACGTGGCCATTGTCGCGACGATATTAGCCAGCGGATTTGTGCTGCTTAAGTAGACATGGCCAGTTATGCAAAGGTGCTACTGATACTTAATAGTATTTGGACTTTTTATAGTGAATTGTCTATTGTTTTGCTGTGATGGATATTCATTTCGTTGGCTAAACTTGAGATATATAGTTTATTCGTTTAGCCAACACAATTCTGAAAACAGCTCATAACTTGGTAAGCTTTTAAGAAGATAGTGTTTTGACTTATCAATACGTTCTTTATTTAACCAGTGAATGAAAGTGGATGACCTTTGCTTAAAATAAACGTTTTTAAAATCCTTTGGATTGAAACTTGGCAGATAGACTCGTTGCCGATAACAATGCATTCCATCAAGATTTTTTTTAGGGGGGAAAGGGGGGGGGAGGATTAGTCAATATCACGGCAAGGGCATTTACTTCCTAGTGGTCAAACACTATGAGAACTCGCTCAAAAGTAGCTTATAAACTGTAATTGCACACAAAAAAAAAAATGGCGCAATGCATATTCCTCCAGTTGTAATAACAAGTTAAAATCTGGCACATACGCAATGCAGTCTGAATTGCAAAAAAATTATGTGTTTTCCACAGAAATCTTATGTAAATAACAGACAAATCCGGCTGATTCTCCCCCCTTTTCCCTAAAATTTAAGAATCCCCGTCTCCCCGGACAACGGGAGTGTAACAAACAAGGAAACCCCGACTTTCGTAATAATCGATGCCCCACAAACACGAGCCGCACTCGGTCAAGGTCACCCCTTTGACCAAAACAAACACACAAGCCAGCAAGTCACGGTCTGGGTGAAAGTTGGCGTGACGGACGGACGGAACACGGATCTGTATTTCCCCTCCACCGCCCTTCACCACAAAGCGGGAATGGCGGGCCGATACTCGTTCTTCACAAAGAACGGACTGCGATATGAAGCTAGCGACTAAACAATTCCTTATTATTGTATGACAAAATGAGCATTACCTATTTGCGACTCTCAGCCATAGAATAAATTAAAAGTAAATTCTATTCTATTATTGGTGTATCAAAGTATATAATTGATAAACATTTCGTTAATTTTTACTCAATACCAGCGGGAGAGGAGTTTGTCCAAGGATAAAATTACACAGGAGGGATGAATTGGGAATCCAACTTGTAAAACTACTTCTTCTGGATAGTATATTTTTATCTTACATAATTTTATCCAATCCAATAATTCTCTGCAGATTTCAGTAGGTTTTTATTATTATTATTATTATTTCAGGAATTCTTATTTGCATAAGAACAATAATAGAACTTTAAACTACTTTTTTTTTTTACTTTAAAAAAAAATAATACCTATTACTTTTCGTTAAAAGTCTTTAATAAAGTGGATTTTTTTGGCTCCTGCCCTGGCGATCAAACTAAAAGGTCAACAGTGGTTTTGGTGCTGGAGTATTTGGAGCTGATTTCACATGAATTTGATGCCCTGAATTCAAATATGGCATTAGTTTTTGCCTAGGAGCTCGAATTTCTAAGATATGACATTTTAATGAAATGGGTAATTCACAGGCTGACACACGGAATATTTTGGCTCTTTTTTCTACTCGTAAAGAGATAACTATTAGATTTATCCTAATTTTATAATTCTTATGTTTTTATTTGATATAATATTACATGGGGACCAAGTTATATGGAAAAATAATAATTTTAACCAGGTCAAATATGCATACCACCGACTATCCATGTCCACCGACGCACGGGACATGAACGTGTACCGTCGTTGGTGGCTTTTAAATGTATATTTGACCTAGTTATAATAATTATTTTTTAATATAACTTTGTCACCAATTAGTGTTGTATAAGATAAAAAATAACTGTTTGATTCATCATAATTTTACAATTGCCCAAATATGCATGACACTACTTTAAGTTAAATCCATGGTTCAAATAAAAAACTAAACACGCAATTTTATCAATATATTATAGAAATATTATTATTTACAAAGTTAGAGGGAAAAGACATCGATGAAACTAACTATAGTCACTGAACACTTCAGAAGTTTCTTTTCTGTGACATTCTTGGATGTATTTTGGAACAGTCCCTTTTTGAACAGTAATCTGCCATCATGTGTGTATCTCATCTTCCTTAGTGGCGGTCCTCCATAGTTTTAACCCTTTGCACTCGAGCGGCGCCTCTGATCGATCTGAATTTTATTTTAGAAGCTGTTGAGCATTTCGTAGGGTTGTACCACGTATTTAATAACATGACTTTATATGAACAGATTTAAAGAGAGTAAACAGTGAAAGCAAAAAAAAAAAAAAATCTATACATAAAAAAAAAAGTGTTTTCGTCACGGATTTAATAAGAAAATTTGTCCGCTTCGGACTCTCGAAAATTTTCTCGACTTGAATGCAGTTCAATTTCAGCGTCACAAATACATTAGCGTGAAATTTTAAAACACCAAGAAATAATTACTTCGGAAAACAGAGGTAAGATTTTGACATTTCCGAAATAAAAAGTATTTTCCATTTTCAATGTTTACATATGTAAATATTGACCAAACGGTATAGTGGTTAGCGTGCTAGCTTCTAGACCGCGAGGTTGCGGGTTCGAGTCCCGTGTTGGCATGGGTGTTTGTAAATGTATGTTGGCTTGTCTAATGACGAATATTTCGGCGCATTATAGCCCTCGTGTTGCTGACGGCGCCAGATAATCTGAATACAACCAACCAACCAACATATGTAAATATCGATCTAAATTTATATTGTTTGCGATTTGTAGAGCTATTTTTTTTTTCTACAATGACATCCAAAATATTCTTGAGATGCGATAACTTTGATTCAGTTTTTGAACCAATAGCAATAGATTTATTGTGACGTTCAATTTAAATTTTTTTAATTATTTTGTAATAAAAATGTTTTAAATTTTAAATAACTCTTACTTCAATTTAAATTTTTAAAAAACTCATCAATTAATTTACGTTGTCTTATATAATCGACGAAAAGTTGACTATTAGCACCCAATAAAATGGATCTGAACTAGAGGTCGGCAATATATCGATACGACGATATTTTTATCGATTTTTGTAAACAAATATCGATATTAAAAATATCGATAAGAGTCCTCGATATATCGATATTTTCAAACATTTTTAGTTTTTTGATAATCGTTTTGTAGTTCCATGTGTTTTTTCGATTTTATTTATTCTCTTTTCAAAAACTTCAAAACTAATGTTTGAACTTGGCTGAGAGACTTGGCTTGAAACGGCACCAATATTCAATATTTTCCATACACTTAAAAGCTATTGAAAATTATCTAAATTTTTCTTGAAATCACTGCACCAATTAAGCGAAAATATAGCTTTTTTTTTTTTTTTTTGTAATAGATCCATTTCAGTTGAAGAAGTAGACACCTTACAAAAAAGCAATCATAAAAAAATAGAAATTTGCCCCGAAAAACTTTGTTTCTGACAAAATTGAAAATCAAATAAAAAAAAAAAAATCATGTATCGATATATCGATATTTTTTTCTATGCAACGATATAGTATCGATATTTATTTTGATCGATATTTCCGACCTCTAATCTGAACCCCCCTGCAAATCATCCTGTCTGCGCCCATGTTAAGTTGTCCCAAGAAGACCCATTCTGTCTAGGAGTTTTCTAATTTCGTGACAAACTACAAGATTGTCTTCTTGAGAAAAGACTAGCAGATCCTTTTATTTTGTACGGTAAAAACTCATTTTAGTTCCTTGTTCCAGTATTTTTTCTTTCTTTCAACATTGAAGCCAGTAATTCAGAGGCTTCATTTTGAAAAGTTGAGATCTCTGGTGAGGTCATTTAACTCATCCTGGTTGAAATGTTGAGGAATTGAAGATATCCCATCATAATAACTATCACCTTCAGTAATATCAGAAGAATGATCAAAGGTGCTTGAGATAGGAATGATACGTTGATATTTAGTGTCTTTATGCATGACATGGTCGCCAGTATCCCCAATGCATCGCCTGTTTTGTTTTTTGACGATGCAGAACCAACCGGATATTTCTGTGTTTCGAGAGAGTGTGGACAATTTGTGTGGGGACATCAAAGGGTTTGGCGTAAGGGTGGGACCGGCTTTAATTGGCGACTTCACGCGGCGTGGATTTCCGTTTCATACGGGTGACTCTTCTTGAAAAACGCCGGCGTAATTCTTTTCGGGGAACTTGAATCTTGCTTTCCTACAGACGTCTTCACTTGAGTGATTCTGAGTATCTCCTTGTCCCATAGAATTGGGTTCTAAAAATTTACAAAAGTCGAGAGGAACATGCGAAATTGAAGCAGTCTTGTAATCAGTGCTATTGAAATATCTTGAAAAGTAAAGGGACAACTGCACTTCTTCATCAATGGCCACCACTGCATATTGTTAAAAAAAATTCCAGAGGAAATGCTTTTACAAAATAAAAACGATAATTCATTCTTTGTTTCAGGGTATAACAAAACTTCCTTAAACGACAATGAATTCTTTATCAAGCCTTAACAAAATCTTCAGTGTGTGTAACTTCAGATTTAAAACGGCTCTAAATCTCTGACTCAAACTTTACACATCGGTGATTTTTATATCCTAGCCCGCGAACTTTCCCGAAAAATCCAGAGCCATCAATCTAGCGATCAGCACTGAAAAACATCTCGAAATATCTCAATTGAATTCCTGTATCAACCAATCCAACCTGTATTATTGAAGTTAACAAATAAATTTAAGAAAATAGGACTTTAAAAGGAAAATAAGTACAGTGTTTACAATTACATACAGAAAATTACGTAAAAATATCTATATATTTCCGTATACATAATCGGCTAAAATATTTAAATATACGACATTATTTCCCTGAAATAGCAACAACAATGATACTCATTTTACTAATTTACAAAAAATCGTAATGACAATTTTCCAAGTTTAAAGATAAATTAATCGACAATATTGCGGTTTTCTTAAGTAGGTGGCGCTAAGATAATTAGCAAAAACTATCAAGAAATAAATATGTAATTGCTTATAAGCCAAACTTTATTTCTCCAACACGTTTCGTTAACGATACCTAACAACATGAATATACAAACGTTCTGAAGCACTATTGGCACGTTTCGTTAACGATACCTAACAACATGAATATACAAACGTTCTGAAGCACTATTGGAAGTTCTGAAGTCCAATTAACTATTGAATGTTTTGAAGCACCGAAAATCATGGCTCGATAAAGAAAACGAAAAAATCTTTGAATTTTGTGGACTTTGAGAGGAAAGCTGCCTCAGTGGATAACAGAGCGGAGACATAATTGTTGGCGAACAAAGACTCGTCCTTTGATTTCTACTTTAATTCGTTCATTTGCTTCTGATTTCCAAGGAATCTTTTATTGAACGTTTTAATACAATGTTGAAGATCGGTTTGTTGGGTTTGCAGTTGTCTCGTTTTCGTGGACAACTGAACGTATTAACTTCATTCCCCCCCCCCCCCCACTATTGAAACGTTCTCATTATTTCATCTTAATCATTCAACATTGGCTCTCCTGAACGTTTATTAATAACTGCAGAAATCGTGGGCAATCGCAGTCGGACGCGTTTTGATTGGTTTGTTCTGGTGCTTTCTGTTAAAATAACGAGTATTAGCTTATGATTAAAATGATAGCAATGTTAACAATAACGTTAAAATTAGACTATGATGTCCAAACATTTAAATATTTTGATGAAACTAGAGTCTATGCAGACTGTTCAGTTTAACCATCGCAAGGCTAAATTGAGTAGGAAATTCTTGGGAGAAGTTTCACCAATTTTGTTAAATCTAGGTTAACTGCGCATGTGTGATTACAGGATTATTCCCAGATGTAATATTGAATGTTTATATTAAATTAATCATGTAATATTAAATAGCGTATTAATTAAAAAGAGTTAGATGAAACAATAATACAAATTAAAAGGAATAGTAATTAACTTAACTTAAATGCTAAATTTGTCATAAAAAAAACTAATTATTATAGTTATTTAATTAACTTAAATCGTAAATTTGTCGTGAGAAATTTTATACTAATTAAATTAAAACATATTTTTCCAAAAATCGCTTACCCAATTCATCATGGTTTACACATAAAATAATTTGGTCTGCCTTCACATTAATTGCGATTAAATTCATTTTACATGCATTAACTATTTAAGCGCTCGCAAAGTGACATAAAACATCCAGTATAAATATATATGCATGATTTGTCAATAAAAATATAGTAACACTACAGTAGAAAACCTTAGCGATATTAACCACTTAAAAAGCAATAAACCGTTTTAGGCTAAATGTTTTATTTGTTCAAGGGAAATACGAAAAATATTCTTAAAAACGAAAAGACAAAATGCAAAAAAAAAAGTGGCGATTTCTTGAACGATATCTAGCGGCACCAGCTTTTCTTCCATTTCACGGTCAACCTCCGAACTGTTTTCAACAACTCCTTCCTTTTTACGCTTCTATACCCCTATTCAGAATCAGTCACCAAGAAAGGAATTTCAAAAGTCTCATAACTCTGGTTGCTTCTCTTCGTCACAAGACAAAATCCACCGAGAAGCAGAAAAGCACGATCACACTAATAAAAACGGAAAAATTTATTTCGGTCAACCCAAATTCGCGGTAAATCCACAAAAATCGCATTTTATTGTAAAATCCTAGTTGAGTTTATTTATTCAGCTACCTGAGTTTCTTTTTCTGTTATTCTTGTTACGTATTTAATGCTCTTTGATGTGATTCTGAAAATGTGATGTGCATGCTGTCTGTGGTACATCAAATTGATGTATTCACTTTAGTCAATTCCCCAGCCACAAAAGACCTAATAAGATACTGTTTCAAGGATCAACCGAAATAAAGTTTCAAAACTTTTTGTCTTCTCTCACAACAACAGTTCAGGTAATATTAATTTAATGTCCCTTCCTAGTTTTAAAACGGGATAATATTTCAGTTTTCTCCAAACGACGAAACAACGGTTTTTTGAGGAAAAAAAAAAAAGAGAAAAAAACCGACTACAAATAAATTTGTAAATGTAAATTGGGGGAAAAAACTTTGTCATGCCTTGAAGTTTAAATAATTAACCTCTCTCATTTAGCGAAAGTGTTAAACGAATGAAAATAAATTTATAAATGTAAGTTGACAAAAAAAAACCACTTTGTTATGCCCTAAACTTTCGTTGATTAGATTCTCTCGTAGTTTTTTATCTCTAAAAACACAAAATTACAAACTTTGGATGCGATATTCCTAGGTTCTGGAAAATATTCTATTATTTTAATGGGACGATTTAAGACTCAGGACCGCTCTTAACAGCTGCTATGTGTTTGTTGTTTTGAGGGTAGCGAGAATTGTACCCCAAACGACTACTCAATCAGCATTCATTCATGTTTGGGTATTTGGTGTACAAGAGCAAGAACGATTATAAACTATTTTTTTTTTTTTTTTTTTCAAAAGAACGATTATAAACTAATTCCCGAAATGAGCACTTCTCTGGAATCTTTAGACATAAGACTAGTTATAAAAGTTTGGTCAGAAAATAATGGTATTCCAAACGACTGCCCAAAGCGTTTTCCCCCATGATAAGTTTAGATGTGGAGAATTTCAGAGCAATTATATAGTTATTCTCAAAAATGATAACTTTCTTTTAATTTATACTAATCTCGCCACTTATCCGTTTATGCAATTGGGCAAATTCACTGGAAGTTATCATGTTCTAACCAAACTTGCGCCTCGTAAATTCAAATCTTAGTACTGAGCTGTTTTGTATGGTGTATATACATTTATTTTACAAATTTAATATTAATTGAACAATTCTAATTTTACTTTTCATTGAAACAAATTAAATATATATTTAATTTTTTGCCGGGTGAGTTACTCACGTGATCGTTGAACGTGAATGTAGCCGTCGTGTAGCTCCAGAAAATTTCCGATACAACGATCAACCCATAAAGCAAACTTATGAAACCTTCAAAATTGGAAGTCTTCATTTTGTTCCAAACAAAATAATAATGGAAGAATTTGCTTCGATAATTTTGAAAAAGTGTTTTAAAAAAAATTAAGTTTTTAAATGTGTTTTTTAATATCTGTTTTATGAAACAATAAACAAAATGGTGCGATTTTTATTCTCATTCAGGAATGGAACAACATTTATGGTTTTTTAAGTAAAAGAAGAAATAAACCCATAAAGTTTTTACATGTATTTTATGAACAAGTACAGCTTACTAAAGGCAGTTTCTGCTCAGATCGTGTTTTCATAGAGTTTGACGAAACTTAGTATTTCGATCTGGCATACGGTGATACAATCATGAGTAAAACGGGTCGTTTTGAAACTGTGCCTACAAAAATTTATAAAATGCATTGTCACCAACATCGAGTTGATCTGCCAAGTTTCAGCTGGATTGGATGACGGCAACAGGGCTGTTTTCGAAGATTTTGCCCACTCATAACAAACAAAATTGAAGATAATATAAAGTAGAAATTCTAGCTATACTTATTTTTTAAAACTTAAGTAAATCCAAATCCGTCTTTACTCCAAAAAAAATCTCATGTCTGATTTGCGCTGGATATAGAATTGAACACATTCCTACAATTTAAGCAAATATTTTTCACTTCTTTAAATAGCACATAGCAATTTATACATGACAAAAGAAAACTTTTAACTCTATTTCACGGTTATGGCGGCAATCTTAAATGGCAAGAGATTCTGGACATTTTTATGAGCATCACGAAAATAGAGTTATGATTCGTGGGTTATGTTGCATCGCAAAAGGTGCAAACAATAGCGTTATTTCGGTGTCTGTTTGGTAAAAGGAGAGGAAATTATGCCGTTCAAAGAAAGATCGTTTGTATTGAGGATGTTCGACTCGCTTTGTAGTCTCCTCATTTATTGTTATAGCGTACTTCGCAAATTTTGTACTAAAATAAGTTATTCTCTCACTCAACCAAAGCTGCATCCTTGAACTGAACGAAATGCTGGAACGAAAGTGGAGATCCAACAAATTACAGGATTTCTTTAAACAAATTATTCAAACCTTTACATTTTAAAAAATCTTCACTTCCAATTAATATTTTCAGTTTTAACACAAACCAGTTTTTAATTTAATAACTTGTAACTGATCATCGTAAATGTGAAGAGGGGAAATCTTTGCAGATGTTTCTACAGAAATTTTAAACAGTTGATGAATTTTTATTTAAATGCAAGTAACTTAATGGAAATTGTAACTTTAAATAGAAATTACATATGTGTAACTTTATGGATGTCAGACGTAAGAAAATAAGCCCTAATCATAGGCGGTACGTCCTATAAAGTAATAGCAATATTTTCCTAAAAACCAAATCATCCAAAATATTGCTTAACTAGGAGTTTATATGTACAATAAAATTACAAGTATATCGCCAAACTGGCCATTTTTTCTAAATGGATGATAGAATTATAAAATCGGTAAATGACACAAATCCACATCAGTAATATAGTGTAATTGAAAGTTGTGCGATGTTTCACACCCCTAGTTTTTGCTGTTTCTACCCCGTTTTCTTCAAAACCATTTATGCCAGAACAAACCAATTGTGATTTATCTAATAGCCTGCTAATAGTGCTATGAGACAAGATCACATTTGGTCAGTTCTGGCATGAATGGGTTTGAAAAAAAAGTGGTGGAAACAGCAAAAATCAAATTGCGGGATGGTCTGTTCTGGCGCTGAACAATGTACTTTTCGTTAAATTACAGGCGCCGTTTAAATCCAAAGAGAACCAATTATGAAATTTGCGCATTGTCGATTCTATGAGTAGACTATAATTATTTCTACAATAAAGAATAATTACAAACACTACTAACCAAATTTAAATTATTTTAAATTCAATGACGGTGTTCTAATTAGTAATAAAGTCTAATTGCCACTTCTATTTTTAAATGCAGTTTGATATAGGTTAGTAAACTTCGTGATACTGTCGAACCATTGAACCAGATATTTTTTTTATTAATGAGTTTTTTTTCTTTTTTTCTTTCTTAAATCTTTTATCAGAAATGGCCATCAATCAAAATACATTTTCTGGTTCATTTTGATAAATGTCATAATAATTTGTGTTTTGAAGTTTCTCCGATCTTATTGTGGCCCCATTCTGTCACAGATTCAGATGGATTTTACCCATTTTCAATATCAAAACAGTTTACGGTTGAGATGCCTACTAGAAAACCCCAAATAACAAAGGTAGAAAGAAATTAATGAGGTATTCTTTAAAAATAAATGATTAGTAAAATTTCTTTGCATTTACTCTTTAGTTTTTGACATCAAAAGATAGATGTCAAACACCATTAAACTGATAGAATTTTATAGGGGGTTAATAGGGTTAAAATGTTTTAAAATTTTATATTTAATAAAACAAAAATCAATTATTTAAATTTATGAACGAAATTAGAAGTTAAGTATGGCATGCTTTTTTTACAATTTATATTTAAAGGTTATGTCCCAGTCATTTTCCCTTAATTATGTTTCTAATTCATTACATAACTTTTTTCCAATTTAAAGTTTTTTAATCGTCATTGAAATTAATCTATATTGCTGCTGCTATATGTAACACAAATTTCGTAAATTTTGAAGCAATATCGTGGGCAATATAATAGTTGAGAGAAATATTGCATTCTAAAAACAATGCTAAGAATGAAATGAGAAATGGCCGACCAAATGGTATAGTGGTTAACATGCTAGCTTCTAGACCGCGAGGTTGCGGGTTCGAGTCCCGTGTCAGGCATGGGTGATTGTAAATGTATGTTGGCTTGTCTAATGACGAATGTTTCGGGGCATTATAGCCCTCGTGTTGCTGACGGCGCCAGATAATCTGAAAACAACCAACCAACCAAATGAGAAATGTACCGGAAAGCACTCGTAGGATTGCGTGTTTTCATAGCAGGCTTTAAACTATTGTCTATTAGTATATAAATAGACAAGTTAGTATGGGACAGAAACTGTCACTAAATGGCCGTTTCTACTGACACGTTTCTATTGTGGGACATCAATTCCGCATACCATTTATATACATTGTATAATTTGGCAACATTTAATAACTGAAGTCTCCCCTTGCTAAGGTTGACGTCATATTGTCATATAACTAAATCTCTGGTTTTTTTTTTTTTATATAAATAAATTTATCGCCAAGTTGATGATAATCTTGTCTAAAAAACTTGCCACCAAATATTGAAGTTCTAATCAGATACATGCATATGCAGTAAAACAGTGAACGTCCATACCCATACAACTACTATAGAAGCATTCTTTCAGTCAAAATTTTAGGTACTTGTGGATTTATTTTATTTAATACAACCAATCTTATGGAGACTTACAAACTGATATATGGCAAATGTCTGTAACACTTATAGTCACACAGACACAGCCTTTGTATAAGCCTCTCACTACATTAGCTTAGTGTTATGACGGGTACCTCCAGGGAGGGGCATGGGGGTGCACTTGTACCTCCTAACTATTACCAATTAAAAATAAAGTGAACAAAATTACGCAATTTGTAGAAATAAAGTTTTGTAATTCATGCTTTTTTTTAATTATTCATTTGAAGAAAAAATGATCTATATCTATTATAAAAATGATGTATAAGCCTTGCCTTTCTTGGGAAAGTCTTAATTTAGTTTTTGAGTCTTTCTTAGAAAATAAATTTAACAAATTTAAAGTGAAAATAATTTAAAAAGTGAAAAGGAGTTATTAAAATCTGTCACACGGATCAAGAGGTTTTTTTGAGGTATTTAAAATAACAGTTCACTCCCTGTATCTACTAAGTCAAGTCTTTTTTTCTCAAGTGACTCTCTTCTGCCAAGAAGAGATAAGGGGAGCAGATAAGAAAATGACGAAGTGGGCTTTAACTACTCCTCCCCCTCTTCGATTTGTTTATGTTGGTGGGAGAACACCTGTTTCCCACTTTCCTCTTCATTTCGTTGGAGGGATGAGGACTTTCACTTTTTTTCTCCCCTCCCCCTTTTGTGATCAGCCGCTACTATTGCGGGTAGGGAGAGGGGGGGGGGGAATGGGGTGGCCATTCGTAATTCTTTGCGGAGATCCCAAGAAACGGTGACGGGTCCCTCCCAGCTGTGACTCATCCAGAAGGAAATTTCTAGAAGGAGAAAATTTTTTGTTTGTAAACAAGTATGAAAGCTTCGCATTCGGTTCAAACAAAAAATTGTTTAATGTTTTTCATTTTAATAGGCATGGATTCATTTTTTGATTTTCTAACTTTCCATGTCTTATGTTATTAACCCAGTCATTGTTTTTTAACTTTTACTTTGTTTATTTAGATCATTTAAGGTGTATGTTGAAGTTTTCAGATTTTTGGGGAAATTATTTTTATGAATTTAAAAAAAAACACTAATTGTTCACAATCACAATTTATTAGCAAAAAAGAGAAAAAAAACCTAAAATTTCGATTGGCAAGTTTTCTTGCCAACCGTTAATTTTTTTATCAATTTCATCAAGTGCTAGTTTTTTCTGTCTCATAGATCTAATGCCATACTTTTATAATTACAGTGCCTGTTAAAATATGACTTCAAAATTAGTGGCATATAGTAAGACAACCAAAAAATATAAAAACTGATTTTACTCTCTATCCGTATTTCATACAATTTTTTTTTTTACTATTAGCATTTCAAACATAAAAATTTTATTTTTAGATTAAAAATTTGAACTGTCACTAACTTGTTTTATGGCATTGAACACATTACAGTTTTTATACCAGATAATTTTATGTAACGATGAGTCAGAGCCGGCCTAAGAGCAAAATGCTGTGTATGCAAGAATGAGTTTTGGTACCCATTAAATGAAAATGGGTATGGAAAACCTTTAAAAAATGGTATGGGTGCTCTACAACTGAAATTTTCTGGACCTAATGCCTGAAGTTGACATTCTAAAGGGATTTAAAACTAATTAGAAGTAGTTATAAATAATAAATATTAAAGTAAAGTATTCAGTACGTATTCATTATTTTTATTTTTTAAAATCACTTATTCTATAACTAATTCTTTTAATTGACTTTTCAAACTTAAATAGACGTGCTTTACTGTACTTGTGTAAAGAGCAAACTAATAAATTCTCTTACTCATTTTATATTTTTGTCAGATAGAAAATAACAGACACATTTTTTAACTTCAACTAAAGTTTTGTGTGATTTCATATTCAAGAAAAAGTATTACGGAAATTTGATACAATAATCTGCATTACGCACTTAACAGCCGAAAATGTTTTTATTTGTGCATCATAATCTTAATGACGATGAAATATCATTTTCAATGGATGAAATAGCAAGGTCTTTCTTGCGAAAGAGTACACCTTAGGTACCTTATGCTAATTTGCATTCAAATTACATAAACATTTTAATTTTACCAATTTTTTTTTTAATATTTGTTATCTTTTCGACGCTTTTCTGAAAACCGCATGTGTCCAAATAGGTACACGTAATGGTTAAAGTTACGAGGGAAAAATCTATTTCAAACGGCGCTAAAAACATAAACGCGAGACAATAAATGGCGGAACAATTGGAATTCCCACATGTTTCAATTTTCTTTATTCGCAGTAAAAACCCAAACCACACACAATAAAACATAAACTTTAGTAGATAGTATCGAACTCAACTGTACTGAAAACTTTTAAGTGTTCAGCGTTGTTTAAAGAGAAAATATGGAAAACTAATAAGAACACTTCGTATTTCTCTGTATCTACCGAAACACTAGAAGATGCTTAACATGTCCAAGTACGGTACGGATTCTGCGCCAAGAATTCTGCATATAAAACCGAGCCAAATAATGGCAGCCATAGGCAGTTTATTTATTATTAAAAAACGCCGGCTGCTACCATTTGTTGGCGAAAATCACCTTGGCGCAGAATCCATGTCGTACTTGGAAGTTTTACCCATATTTTTTATATTGCCAATGACCCCCTTTAACGGAAAAGTACCTTAACACGTGAACTGGTAAAATGCAAGATATATACTCAAATTAGTTCGGTAATAGGGTCCCAATGCAACTGTGTAACTACGCCTATTTAACCAACTCTTTGGCAAAGCAATTTATGTCTAACAGGGCATTTAAGGAATGCGGAGTTATATAGCTCCATTGAGACCCCTTTACTAAACTGTTGTGTGTGTATTTTATACGATTTCAATGAAATTTGGCACACAGTTAAAATTTCGCACACAAATAAATATAAATAAACGTCATAAATTACAAAAGTTAAACTTTGAAGTAGCCCCCCCCCCCCCTCTCTTATTTTACAAACTTACAAACAGACAAATTCGCAGAAATTATAAAATTTCAAAAACCGCAAATTGTTTAAAAGAGCATATTATTTTGGCTGGCTAAGTACCAGAATTTAAATTCAAAGAAAGTAATTTAAATTTGTTTTATACCTTCCTTTCGTAAATGGAAACTAGATGGGGACGAACTGAAATAGTCAAGTATGAGTACTCACACACTAGAGTTTAGTTACAGCACACTTGTATGAGTTCTCATATTGAATAGTTTTTAAATCCTTTATATTAGCTTTGATTTTGTGTGTCGATGGGAGCATATCTACGGAGGCCTAATTAACCCCCTTGCAGTTATCCAATTGGGCTGAAACTTGGCAGATAGATTCGATGTCGATGACAATGCATTCTATCAAATTGTGGGGTTGTTACTGTCACTAAAGGTCGCTTTTACGGAATACTAATAAACTTGCCGTCATTCAATCGCGTTAAAATAGCATTTATACGACCATTGAAGAAACTCTTTCCTGTTGCCAAAAATGTTTTAATAAATTTTTTTAATCAGAATAAATTAAAAAAATATTTCGATATGAGGGCATAAATTCACGTTCATTTTAATAAATAAATTTGGAAATGTAGTTTGCCGCACATTTTGCCGATAGAGATGTTTGTGATTTTTAAAATTAGATGCAAACACCAAGAACACGCTGTTTACAGAATCGGTGTTATGTTAACGAATATTAAAATTAGCATTGCATGTAAAGGATTTATATTAAAAACTTTGTTTTTAAGAATTATGTTATTGTATCCATGAAATATTGATGAAATAAACGACAAAGGATAACTGCTAAATGCTGTATTCCGTAAGTACGATTCAAGAACCTAACATTCTTGCTTAGAAATAAAAGTCCGATTCTTAAAATTTCTGAGCAATATGTACCTGCAAATGAAAATGAAATTACCCGATTCCAGCCATCCCAAATGATTTTTCTGGACAAGCAATAAAATATGCCGCAAGCCGAAAGGCAAAAATAGCATCTCAAGAAATAAAGACGACGTCTTTTAGAAGCTTCCAAGGCCGCCATTCCATAAGAGGAAGAAAAAAAACTAGCAGTAATGCTTCTTTGCATCGTTGCACGTGATAAACCAAGAGAAAGAAAAAGTGCTTTTTTTTCCTCATCAGACCCCCACCTTGAATCTTTCAGTAGGTGACCTTCAAACACAGAAGAGGACACATTACTACTCACGAGAAGAGTTGGCGAAGAAAAAACTAATAACAAACAAGAAAAACTAATTTATGCACAACGGGTTAGTCCGGCAAGACCTGCCAACCATGGAACAAGCGACGGGATTCGAATAGTTTTCTCGACTTGTTTTTTTTAAAAACAGAGAACTTTAAAAATTGCCTGAAGATTGAGTTTCTCTCTTCCGTTGAAGAAAAATGTCTGATTATATTATTATTTATTTTTTTTAACTAAAGGAGAGAAAGTGAGGTACTGCTTTATTTGGTGAAGATGTCCATCTTTGGTCCATCAAGGGCACCTTTGAGAAGGATCTCTTTTTTTTTTAATCTCCTGCTATCAACCACAGCCGAGAACGTCAAGGAAGGATACAAGTGTAAGGCTAATTGGGTTCGCCAGGATTTTTATGTTTTTATGGCACTCATCTAGGATGCGGGATGGTGACGACTTGTCACTTTTATGATGTGTTAAGTTTTTCACCAAAACACTTTTTTTTTCTGTTTATCCTTTATTAGAAAGTTGTAAGGTGCCTTTTGAAAAATGGTGAATGTAACAAATACTTTGAATATGCTTGAAATATTTATCAAATATTCAAAGAATTTTTCTTTAAATATTGTGCTTATTAAATTCATTTTTCTTTTAATATTGTCCATATTAAATGGGGACGACTTACCACTTTTATGATGTGTTAAGCTTTTCACCAAAACACTTTTTTTTTCTGTTTATCCTTTATTAGAAAGTTGTAAGGTGCCTTTTGAAAAATGGTGAATGTAACAAATACTTTGAATATGCTTGAAATATTTATCAAATATTCAAAGAATTTTTCTTTAAATATTGTGCTTATTAAATTCATTTTTCTTTTAATATTGTCCATATTAAATGGGGACGACTTACCACTTTTATGATGTGTTAAGCTTTTCACCAAAACACTTTTTTTTTCTGTTTATCCTTTATTAGAAAGTTGTAAGGTGCCTTTTGAAAAATGGTGAATGTAACAAATACTTTGAATATGCTTGAAATATTTATCAAATATTCAAAGAATTTTTCTTTAAATATTGTGCTTATTAAATTCATTTTTCTTTTAATATTGTCCATATTAAATGGGGACGACTTACCACTTTTATGATGTGTTAAGCTTTTCACCAAAACACTTTTTTTTTCTGTTTATCCTTTATTAGAAAGTTGTAAGGTGCCTTTTGAAAAATAGTGAATGTAACAAATACTTTGAATATGCTCGAAATATTTATCAAATATTCAAAGAATTTTTCTTTAAATATTGTGTTATTAAATTCATTTTTCTTTTAATATTGTCCATATTAAATGGGGACGACTTACCACTTTTATGAAGTGTTAGGCTTTT
The DNA here is from genome assembly GCA_963978545.1 of Linyphia triangularis. Lineage (NCBI taxonomy): Eukaryota > Metazoa > Arthropoda > Arachnida > Araneae > Linyphiidae > Linyphia > Linyphia triangularis. Next base: position 13,873,452 of record OZ021727.1, read on the forward strand.
CACCAAAAAAACTTTTTTTTATTTTTTACTTGTCACCAACTTTTGGATATTCCCCCCCCCCTCCTACACTTTTTCCCTTTCACTTCTACCACTGTGTACATCAGATCTTGTGTTTAAAGCCATATTAAAGCATATACAACTGGGCAATATTTAATGGGTATATTATTTCCCTTTACCGAGTCGTGTAGATCAAAATGAGTTTTAACTGTTTTATGGACAACTTTTCTAACTGTATTTTTAATTAATCTACATTAATAAAAAATAAATCTAAATTTTCAAATTAAACAAAAAAATGTAATGAAGGAGCAAGTTAGAGTTTTAGCAGTAGGTCACTGTAAAATTAAACATTTTTGAAATTTTCCAAACATTCCAAAAATTACCATACCATATCGAAACAGGTAATCGTGGATTCCTTCGGTTATACCACAAGTCCTTTTCCGAGTCATACCTAATGACTTGTATTATATTACAATCCTTTTGCTCTTCATTGTATTTAATGGACGACAGATAAGTTTATTGACCCGTGAAATTTTTTTTTTGTACACCAATTTCTCGTTTTCTATTCTAAATGAGAAAATATCACTTTTCCAACCATGAAAGTGCTTAGTGATTGATCATTGAGATATATCACAAACGTTTCATTCCAGGAAACTGCTCGTTGAAATATCTAGAAGATTTGTTTTCCTGAAACATTTCTTGCTTTTTTGTCATTTACATCCTTAAGAGTTACATTGGCATTTAAGTGGAATTTTATATCTTCCTACTCTCTCAGCTGTTTGATGGGTGCCAATTATTTCGCTTTGATATCACTTAAGCCTTTTCCTTCAGACTCGAACGCTGAGGAAAAGTCATTCTAACAATAAACAGACATTGTCAAGTTCTGCACGTTTTCTCAGTTTGGCGGTTTTAATTGTTGGTACATAATGTTAGAACTCTTTTTTTTATATATATATATGGTTCGTTTTTACTTTCAATTACGCTATTACTCTATGCCTTACCTTGTTCACTGACTGACTCACTACGGAACATTTTATGTGAAAGATTTTTTAACGATTATTGTTGAAACTCTTTCCTGTTGACGACATGGTACCCAAAAAATTATTTTCAGAAATTGCACCACTAAAATTTAAACTATAGTAATTTTACATTGTGTTGATGGTAAGTAAACATAATTTAACCTACAAAAATATTTTGAATTAATAATTTTTGATAAATTCAATTTTTTTTTTTTTTTTTTTTAATTTTTTCAAACTTTAAAAAATTTTCAAAAGTTTCGAAATGCTACTCCTTCTACAATTTTAAGTATTTTTCCATGACATTTTTACAATATATTCATATTATAATTGTTAATAATAGTTAGTATGGATTTGAAGGTGCAAGTTATGGAAAAGTTTTTATATATTTTTACACTAAAAACAGCAGAAAAACGATGTTTTTTATCAAATTTTCTAATTTTTCATTTAAAAAAACTAAACTAAACATAGCACACCTTATTCCATACTAACTTTTGTTTATCAGATGTATATAAATACGCTCTAAAAATTTCCTAATCCTAACTAAATTTAGAAAAAAGCCTTAGGGATTTAAAAAACATTCAAACTGAAAAGTAACGAACTAAGAAAAACAATGTTAAAGATTTCTTTTTCAGCTTTGATAGAATGAGAGGGCTTAGAAAATACAATATAACTTTTTATCTATCAAAGGTACAAGTATACATTTTTGCACAACTATTCAGAAAGATATTCTCCACATTATGGGATAAAAATTGAAAATTTGACATTTTCGTCATTTTTTGGGTACCATGTCTCTTTAACAAAATAAATAAAAGGCCAATTCTCTGCTGTAAGCACGAGACATTTTAGCTCTTTTTTTCTACACATAAACAAATTAGAATTAAAAAATTATTAAGAATCTGGCAATTATGCTTTTGTTTCATATGGAGCTCTACTTGGCGACGAAGTTATATGAAAAAACAATTATTTTAACTAGGTCAAATATGCATTACTCTTATAATTTTTATCTGTTAAAAAAGAGCCAAAATGTCCTATGCGTCAGACAGAGAATTCATCATCGTCATTGTCACTACAGCCCTTGCAGGGAACTGGCCTCCCCTAAGACTTTTCGCCATTCTACCAAACTAGTAGCCTTTTGTTTCCAGTTCGTTATTTTCATAAAATCTAAGTCCTCCACTAGGGTTTTCTTTTAGTAGTCTTCTAGTTGTTCTACTAGGCTCCATTCTCTTTACATGGATTCTCCTTCTCCTTATCTCTGTGACTAAATCCAATTCTTTGTAACAATCATAGTGTTACGAATTTTTGTATAAGTGCAATAGTTCGTCTTAACTTGGCTTCCTTGCAATATGTGTCGTAATGCTTGATAACGAGTTTTACAGAGATAACGCTGGGAAGCGAGTTTTACAAGGAGCAGGGCATTTAACATTGTGGTAATGGCAATCTTGCCAAATTGGCGAGATAGAACCAAGTTGGCGACAGTTTTGGCGACTGATTTTTGTCGCCAAATTTGGCGACCATTTGGCGACATTTTTGGTCCCCATGTACATGTATAGGACTTTTCGACTACGATCTGGAAAGTTCTCCAAATATCTACCTCTAGAAGTTTCAAGAAGGTTTGACTCCTATATATGGCCGGCCGTGAGTTGAGTGCGTTAGTTGACTGAAATTACTGAGTTGAGATACTGAGCTGTCTCTCAGCGAGCATTCAGAGATTTCTGAAAGTGAACTGTATTTATTGCATTGTCTTTTGCAGCGATTTTAGCAGTTGTGTTGTCAAGTTTTTAACAGCTGTTTTGTGCTCTATTGTTGTGAAAGGAGCTGTATTGAGTCTACTAGAACGAGAAGGTCTGGAATTGTAAGAGAATCTGCGAAGAGTTATATCGGAATAAATTTCTGCAAGTTTTGATCTGCTTTGGCTTCAAATCTTTCGAATCCATCCACGCAACAATAGATTTCTTTGTTTGTTCTATTTCTCCATTCGTCATTTTTACACACCACTCCGAAAATTCTTCGCAATATCTTTCTTTCCCATACTCTCAACAACACCTCATCACACTTTCTCAAAGTCCATGTTTCAGAGCCATATAAAACAATTGGTCTAATGATGACTGTATAATATTAAAAGAAAAATGGAATTTTTAATAAATACTTCATGTACATTAAATTAAAATGCTTGTTATATTCGTCTCCGTTCAACATTCATTCTGTCATAAAAAAAAATATAACGTTTTTGTTTTGGAACGTATCGGACAAAAAATGTGGTCTAGAATAAATGCACCAGTGCCTATCTATGGTCCCGAAAGGATTGATATTAGAAGTCGGCGATATATCGATATTTGTAAAAAAAAAAAATCGATATTAAAATATCGATAAAAGTCCTCGATATATCGATATTTTCAAACAATTTTAGTTTTTTGATAATCATTTTGTTAGTTCCATGTGTTTTTTCGATTTTATTTATTCTCTTTTCAAAAACTTCAAAACTAATGTTTGAACTTGGCTGAGAGACAGTAAAACGGCACCAATATTCAATCTTTTCCATACACTTAAAAGCTATTGAAAATTATCTAAATTTTTCTGCACCAATTAAGCAAAAATATAGGGGTTTTTTGTTGTTGTTTTTTTTTTAATTTTTTTTTTTTTTTTTTTGTAATAGATCTATTTCAGTTGAAAAAGTAGGCACCTTACAAAAAAGCAATCATGAAAAGTAGAAATTTGCCCCGAAAAACTTTGTTTCTGACAAAATTGAAAATCAAATAGAAAAAAAAATCATGTATCGATATATCGATATTTTTTCTATGCAACGACATAGTATCGATATTTATTTTGATCGATATTTCCGACCTCTAATTGATGTACGATGTTCAACTTTTGTATACTTGCTAGTGGTGAGCATGTGACGTGTCATTAAGATTTACGTCAAAATAGGGCATGCGCATAAGGTAGCTGCCATTGGAAAATGTACATTTTTCAGCAATTACCGAAAAACATCCTCAATTGAGTTGGATCAAAATAGCTGTGGTAATACCTTTTTAAGGTGACCAGAATTATAGTGTAAACTCGAAAAAAAATCAGCTGTAGCTAAAGTCTCACGTGCATGCAGTATCTTTCAATATCTGTCGTGAGAGTGATGTTTATTTTTGAGGTTGATCTAATCCTGTCTTTTGGCGCGAGGGGTCATCGGTTCGAATGTTCGAAATCCACTCTTCTTGTTCTTCGTCTTTCCCTGTGACATACTGACCTCGAAATTGACGGTTTCTAGCAAGGATCTGCAAATAAAAATAAGAAAAACTCCTTATTGATAGTGGCAGGACACTGAACAAGGTTACAGTGACACCTTTTATTTGGTATGACAAAGAAAAACGTCGTTCTTTGTCATGGATGGACGAATTTAAATGGAATTTTCAACAACAATCAAAAAGAACATTGAGGTGAATATAGTAAATGTTGACGTATTACTTAAAATGGTTATCATGGTTTAAGACTTTAATAACTTGGGGGGTGGGGGGAATTAACAATAAAATAACTTGTTGGTAACTTTTGCGTGATTTTTTACTCATGGGTTCTTTTATACTGAAATAGGGGCGGAGCTGTGAAGGGGTTTGTGTGATGTTGGCAGTATTCACTGGTACAACTTATATTGCATCTTTAACCAATTGTCCAATCCATTTGAATACAAAGCAAGTTTAAATTGATTTCTTCAAAGCCAAGGAGAGAAAATCAGCCAAAATAATTTGATTAAAATTAGTCAGTTTTCCAGTTGACGTTTTTCTTTCATTATCTTGAATTTTTTATACTGGTTCGTTTCGGAAATATAGTGGAATATTTCGTATGATTGATACGATTTTGTGATTCGGAGACAAGGATTCATCGAAAGCATCTCTTCGCACATGAATGGTTTTGCTTTCAGGGGGGAGGGAGCTGACACTTAAGGGGGGTGCCAAGGTAGTTCATTTTATTTGTTTTAACCTTGGTTTTTCAATTGATCACCTTACTGAAATTTGATTAATAGCTAGGCCTTAAATTTCTTATCCATTAATTATTTGAAAACCTATATCATACTTCAATTTCAAGTGAATCGTATCGCTTTTCTCCACAGTATTAATTTTCAATATCCATTGCATTGCAAATGTATCCCCTTGCACCTCCCTGGTGGCACACATGCTATCTCACTTTTAATTCCTCACTTTTAATTCTTAGCTTTTATTTAATGGGCATTTCACGGGACATTTTCGCAAATACACATTTACAAGTCACCGACACACGGGACACGTCGTCGGTGTTATAAGATGCATATTTAACCCAGTTAAAATAATTATTCTTCCATGCAACTTTACCGCAAACTAATTTTATGTAAGAGATAACTACAAGAATCATCATAATTTTTAAATTATAATCTGTTTACAAGTAGAAAATCTGTTACGAGTAGAAGTGTCTTGTGAAGAGGTCGGAAATATCGATCAAAATAAATATCGATACTATATCGTTGCATAGAAAAAAATATCGGTAAAATATCGATACATTGATAAATGATATTTTAAATTTGATTTTCAATTTTGCCAGAAGCAAAGTTTTTCGGGTTAAATTTCTACTTATTATGATTGCTTTTTTGTAAGGTGACTATCTTTGGATCTATAACAAAAAAAAAGTTATATTTTCGCTTAATTGGGGCAGTGATTTTAAGAAAAATTTAGATAATTTTCAATAGCTTTTAAGTGTATGGCAAAATATTGAATGTTGGTGACATTTTAACTGTCTCTCAGCCAAGTTCAAACTTTAATTTTGAAGTTTTTGAAAAGGGAATAAATAAAATCGAAAAAACACATGGAACTACAAAACGATCATCAAAAAACTAAAAATTTTTTAAAATATCGATATATCGGTGACTTTTATCGATATTTTTAAAGAAATTTCGATAAAAATATAGTCATATCGATATATAGCCGACCTCTAGTCTTGTGTGTACAGCAGAGAATTGCTCTGATAAATCCCAAATACCAGTACGTCAACACTCCTGTAACTCTTCTGGAAACAAGATCCCAATAGAGATGCGTCTCTGTCACATTGCACCTGGAAGTGTTAAAAGGTTTCAATCCCCGGGGGTAACACTGAATTTGAACAACCCCCTCCACCCAAAAAAAAACAACTTCCTGTGTCCCCGAAAATCTTTGTTTTCTTATCTCCCCTTCAACCTCCATCTCCTTTTAATTGGGTATTGGGAAATTTATCACCCGCTTTTATGGGCTGGACCACCATAAACCCTTTGCGTATCCTTTTTCAAACGGATTCCCCCCAATTACCCCCCTGCTTTTCCCATTAACTTTCTTTCAAGAGGATCAGCGTCACGAAAAAGGGGAAGGGGTCCAGTGGCCAGAGGGCCATATAATAATAAAAAGCCGCTTGGATTCACCATCCTGCAATCCTACCCATGTCCATTTTGGGATTGGTGAAGGAAAAGTTTTTTAAAAATGCCCAATGCTAAGTTTTTTTAGAAGACATTGAGTTAAGATGAACTCCTAATAAGGATCGTTCCCTATACTAGTCTAAACTCCACCTTAACTTAACATCACTTAGACGGTAGATCTTCACCGTGCACATAAGCAATTCATCCATCTTGGCGGCGTGAAGGCATAATGCTCGCCAAACCTTATAGCCTTTTGTTCTCCACAGGATTGCTGGACTGAGCTTCCCAGCGTGCCTTCACACCGCCAAAATGGATGGATTGCCTTTGTGCACGGTGAAGATCTACCGTCTAAGTGATGTTTAGTTTAGGTGGAGTTTAGTATAGCTATGTTACAATCGTCTAGCTATTTAGAAACTACTTTGTAAAAAACCTTGAAATTTAGCGAATAGGTACGAAAATGGTCATCTAAAGAAATGACATAAATTAAAAACTTGAAAATAGCGTCTAATATATTTTATATCTGAAATAATTCTTCATTTTAAAGTTCTCCAACTCAAAATTCATAATTTTTTAGTTGAGTAAATCGCAGACCGCATGTTCTTTAGCTGGTTGAGAAATATAAAACTATTTTCAAGTTGAAACTCATTTCTGCTATTCTTCAATTTGATTCTTTACAGTTCAAGTACGAATTTTTTTTTTAATTTTTTAATTGAATCACTTTTCAGCAAGGGTGCGATTTGTGTATTTTGAGGATTATTTTCCTTCATCACCTCATAGATCAAATGTAATATTTTATCAAATGTAAGATCGACCGTGAATGCATAAAATTTTGTGTGTCTGATAAAACAAAAACTAATTAATAAAAAATTATTATAGTAATTCGAAAGGAATTTTTTTTTCACATGGTTGTGGCGCCATCTATTTGAAAAGACAGAATCTGTTATTTAAAAATAATCAAATTAAAAATTGAATTTGAGTATAAAATTGTATTTAATAGTTAGTAGAAAATATATATGTAATAGTTAGTAGAAAATATTTTTTAATAAGTATAAAATTGGATGCATTACTACTTTTATTTCTGACAAAAATGTCATAAATGTGTGAAATCATAAGCAAAAGCATCCGTACTGTTTTGAAAACTCGTATGGTATAAGAAATTCATTGTTTGTTTGATATCCTTTAAATGCAATAATGATATATGCTATTAATTTTGACCAAAACTATATTAAAAAATTATTTTCCTTTGCCCATTTAACCATTTACCATCTAACTTATCTACATTTTGACCACCCAGATACATACGAGCCAGTAACATTTTCGTCAACGGTATCTCAAAACTCTTCTCTTTTCTTTTAGATTATTCAAAGTAAATTCCAATTTTCTATCATTTAATGCAAACCAAATTGCAACGATATTCGACGAAACACTGCGATCGAACAGATTCCCTCAGAGACACTTTTGATATGCGTAACGGAGTGAAAAAAGAACATCTAATTGCATATCAAGTGACCAAAAAAATCTATCCCTAATATCGAGTGACACGCAATCATTTGTGAGTATTGCTACATATATCCATCTACGTAATAAAATACTGGTAGTCTAACTACGTATTGAAGTGACCATCAAACAAGTTAATAATTTATTAAATGTATGACAAAAAAAAAACAAAAAAACATTCTGAAATGAAAATGCAATTGGTTGCAAGGAGGAGCACGTGCAACCCCCTGGCTCTTGAAAATTTAAAAAGAATGAGGGAAAAGATTTAAATTCCAAGATAAAAAAAAAATGTATATATATATGTTATGTTACAATGAGTTTTTTTTTTTTTTTTTTTTATTCTATTAATTTAGTCTTTTGTTTCTTTCCTACGTCATTTTTTATAGCTTCTTGCGTGACGATTTTCTGGCACTTGTCTATGATTATAAGAGGCTGATGAGTAGTAGTATTTATTCCTTTTATTGGGGTATAATCATGTCCTGTGTATAGTTCTCAAAATACTAGGAAAATGTTTTGTTTCTTAAGTCATCAGATATACTATCTTAGTTGGTTGGTTGTTTTCAGATAATCTAGCGCCGTCAGCAACACGAGGGCTATTATGCGCTGAAATATTCGTCATTAGACAAGCCAACATACATTTACAAACACCCATGCCTAATACGGGACTCGAACCCGCAACCTCGCGGTCTAGAAGCTAGCACGTTAACCACTATACCGTTTGGTCGGCATATACTATCTTGAAATCTATTTTTGGAATTCAATTGAACATATTCCAATACAGCCTTCATGTTTAATATTTTTTTTATTATTATTATTATATCCGAAACTTCGAAGAAATGAAATGTTACTCTTCTGTATTTTTGCATCTTCGAGTTTCTCTATTCTAAACACTGTCTCTTGAATGCCGTGAGATGTAGTTGGATGATAAAAATATATATTTTAATATTTTTACTATTTTGTATTTTTTTCTCTTTAACAGGGTTGCGCTTTCAAAAATATATACCATGCATTTTAATTATTCTCAAAGAGTATAATTTACAATGCATAATTATTATATAACATTTATAAAAAAATTAATGATTTTGATAAAATTTAGTCTTGCACACCCTTGCAAATATTCCTGGAGGCGCCCATGCTGCTTCTTACCCAGCACCTGAAAGATCTCTAAATGGCTGTGCTATCTTTGATTTTTTTTTTATAGAATAGACACGATGGGTTTTGTGGCAGTCTTGTGTACATTTAAAAGAACCAAGAAGGACTATTCAGAGTTTTCTCCTTGGCGCAGTATGACCTTAGTCTTGCACAATAAAACTCAAAAGAACCAACCAAATTTCCTCCCACGCAAATTTTGTGAGAGTTTCCTTTTAAAAGACCTTTCTCCCTGCCCGTGTGTGCCTACCTGAAGGCTGTGGTTGTGGATCGGAATCCACGTTAAGTTGTAGGGCCCGGCCTGATTTAGCTGTCATTGTGCTTAAAAATAGGTCGTCGAACATACAAACCAACAAACCCTGCAAGCTTGCACTAATTAGCATAGGCAGTTTAGGGTTTGCAATACCACACATTTATGACAATAACTTTCTTAGACTTTTCTTTGGTTGTAAAATACTGGTATAATTGAAAATATCCATGAAAAAACTACATAAATTGTATTACCAAACAAAATCGATAAATGTCTTTGACTTTTAGTACTTCTTAGCTGCAACGATCTTGTAACGTAGCACTTGCCCCAAAAAATATCAAAACTAAGTTCAGATTATCCATTTGAAATAAACATTTTATCTGATTGAAATTGAGCTTTCGAATCTTATTCGATGAACCCATGCAATCCAATCGTCCTTGAATAAGTACTTTGCTATCCTTTCAATGTTATTGCCAAGGTCCTTAAAATTCATTTAAGAAGATTAAATACTCAATCCGTTCGAAAACATGTTTTCCGATACTCATGTTTGTACAAATAAGTCTCTTCAAAACACTGGCTAAACGTCACTAGCAGGCTGGAATTATGGGAGGATTTTTATAATCTTGGTCAGTGGTAGGAATTGCGAAAGAAAAGTGGGGAGGGATGCCCAAAAGTTGATGACAAGTGCACCCTCACCCCCCCCCCGATAAATGTTAATATTTTTGTTATAAGATACAAAATTATAACTATACTAAACTCCAACCAAACTTGACATCACTAGACGATAGATCTTCACCGTGCTCATGGGCAGTTAATCCATTTTAGCGGAGTGAAAACATAATTCTCGCCAAACCTTATCGCCTTTTGTTCTCTACAGGGTTGTGGTTTGGCGAACATTATGCTTTCACGCCGCCAAAATGGATTAAATACCTATGAGCACTGTGACGATCTACAGTCTAAGTAATGTCAAGTTAAGTTGAAGTTTAGTATAAAATTTAGCATAATGTTTGCCAAACCACAACCATGTAGAGAACAAAAGGCTATAAGGTTTGGCGAGAATTATGTCTTCACTCCGCTAAAATGGATTAATTGCCTATGAGCACTTTGATGATCTATCGTTTAGTGATGTCAAGTTAAGTTGGAGCTTAGTATAGTATAGTAAAATATAATTTATACTTCTTAAGACTAATTTTGAGCAAAAATCCAAAATGTAATATTATACTATAAATTTTTTTTTTTAGTTGACCAAGTGTAACAGTATTTGTTAATAATAGTTATTTATGCAATTAGTGGGGAAAGAAATACTTTTTCAAACGACGTAAAACGCTTATTTGACGAGTGTGAATAGCACGAGTCAAATAATTTACCGAGTTTGAAAAAGTATTTTCCACGTGTTGTATACAATGTTTTTTATAATCACGAGCAAAAAATACTTTTAATGAATGCATTTATTAATGTTGTTGAGTCAATGAATTTCTTGTCATTTGAATGCCAAGACTATATAATATTTGAGGATGAGGCGTGAGAGAAAGTACTTTTTCACACTAGTGCTAAAAAGTTACTTTCCCGCACTCCTCATAAAGTGCTACTTTGCCACAGTTTTTGATTCAAAATTATTAAAAAAAGTTTAATTTTTTGCACGTTGTCATAAAAAAAAATATTTATAACTTTACACAAAGTATTATAATACATTTTTATAACAGCTTGATAAATATACAACATAAATTTTTTTTTTTTATTATTTATATATATATATATATATTTTTTTTAACATTTGTAAACTTTAAATCTCTTTTTCTTAGTGTCACTATATTTAAAGGTTAACGTTATTTTTCTTTAGTAGTTTTTAGACGGATTGATAGTTTTTGAAAGTTGGGGAGGGGGGGATATTTCATTGTTTTTAGAAGTGGGGGGGGACGCATTGTTATTTTTTTGAAAAGTTGGGCGACGCGTCAACCTACACTTCAAGTATTGATCTTGGTAAAAGTCACTTCTTGAAAAGACCCTGTTATATCAAAGAGTTCAAGTTAAATAAATAATACTGAGAGAATATCTCCTTATCTTATACAGAGGTGGCGTCATTGCGATTGTGTTAATGAAACGAATTTATTAATAGATGGATTGAATTGCGCGCAGTTAAAGTTATTAAAGGATTAAAAAAAAAAAAAAAAAAAAACTTAAAAAAAAAAAAACACAGAAATAAATCTATACTAAAATTTTATATTTAATATTTATCAAAAGTACTGCCCTATTAGTCAGAGGCATTATTTTTTTTACATTTACTTTACCTTCAACTTTCCTGCCCAGTATATTTTAAAGAAAGATTTCATATCAAATTGAAAGGTATGTGGGAAATAATTACTACGGCTATTCCAATTATTGAGGGTGCTGATTCCCTCCTTTTATTGCCGACCAAACGGTATAATGGTTAGCGTCAGTGGCGGATCTAGGACTTTCCTGAGGGGGGAGGGGGCGCAACACCTGTGCCTTAGCCAGGATGAAATCGAATATTTAAAAAAAGTTTTTAAAAAAATTAAAAAAAATATATATGCAGTATTCTAGAAATATACTTCAAGATAATCCGTATCCACTGATTGACCCCCCCCCCCCCTTTTCTTCACATTTCTGACTCGCTATCTTAGCGTAAGGTGAAATGCCCAGGTTATACCAAAATTACTTTTCAGTTTAAAAAAAAACCTCCCCCCTCCCACTCCTTGAAAAACACCCTTCTATGCCAGATATTTTTATGAACTCCTTTGTTTCTTTATACTCATGACAAATAAAACGTTTTTGCAAAGTTTCATGAACGGACCAATTTTTTACTTTTTAATGTCGTATTTTACCTTTCATTTGATTTTGCATGTGTTTTCGTTTATAAAAAAGAACTAACTTTTTTTAGATTAGCTATATCGTTTTGCTTTTTTTCATTCGATTCAGTATAAAAAAAGTACTCTAAACATGTGTCACAAGCCTAGATTGCTCCAAAATTAATTTTTCAGCCATAAAACCCCCTGACCAGCCCCCCCCCCCCCTTCTTTGCTATATATTTTTATGGACTCATTTGAATATTCATTTTCATGACAAATATAGAACATTTTTGCCAAGTTTGATCAACGAACCAATTTTTGTTGTTTTTCTTATGGTCGTAGGTACTATTTTACCAGCACTAATATATATATTTGGTGCGATTTTATACATCCATATATTTTTTTTTTTACTTTCAATTACCCGTATGGTATAAAAGTATTGAATTCGGTCAAAAAAAAAAAAAAAAAAATCGATTTTATTGCATTTCTACACGTTTTGGAACGTGATGATTTAAATTTTTTTTTTTTTTGTGTGCCTGTTAGTTATCAGCATAACTCCCAAAACGGATTGACCTGCGATGTTCAATTTTTATGTACAGGTTATTGATGGCCATGAGACCTGTCATTACGGTTTTCGTCAAAATTGCACATGTGCATTAAGTAGCTGATATTGAAAAAATTACGTTTTTCAGAGATTGCCAAAAAATGGTTTGAACGATTTTGATTAAAATCGCTATAAAAATGCCTTTAAAGGTGTTTTAATCATTCCCACTTCCGTAGAAATGAGATAATGGCGAACGCCCATCAACAACTGTTTCTGCTCTGTTGCACATAAAAGAAAGGATAATGCAGTGTTTATTGAAAAATATATCACAATTTTCACCGTTTCAGCGGCGTTTTTTTAGAATAATCGCCAAACTGGGCATTTTTTTTAAATAATGAAAACAAAATAAGTAAATTATATCAATCCGTGACAAATTAAAAAAACATCACATACTGAAATATTTTGTTCCAATTCTTCAATTATAACTGGAAGAAAGAGATTGTAGGAGGATCATTGTATGTAAAAAATTTTAAGAACTTCATTTTGAGTTGCAATATCATTTTACTTCTTTCACGAAACTTTTGAACAAGAATCAGAAGTTTCATAAAAAAATATGTTTTGGAAGAATAGGCTTAGAATAAAATTAGAGTAATCTTAGCCTTCTCTAAAAGTATGTATATATATTATGCCGTAAGCGTTATAATTACTTATAAAGTGCAATATTTCTTGCATTACTTCTGCAATAAAAAAAAAATTGAAAGCATGTCCAGGTAAATATTTGTACAAAACTTTTCAAATTATCGTAAAAAACATACACATTTATTTTGTTAATTTATTCGTTTAATTTCTTACAGGATTTGAAAGTGATATTTTTAAAAATAATGCATTCAGCTACTGTAGTGCTACCTTACACAGTTAATACTTTTTACAAAATTGTTTATAAGTCTATTTTATGTAAAAAACAACAACAATTGGCATACCTTTCCAGTGTGGTGCAAGAGAGGATTGTTAATCGAAATTCAAATATGACGCTTATTTACAAGCCAAAGCAGAAATTTGAGCTGGACGAGTTCTTATGCAGTTAATAAATAACCTTCCTCTTCCTTTCTTTCAAAAGTTTCAAGTTTAGCCTATTACCATGTCCAGTTGAATGGGGGTGGACATTTCCGGTGGTAACCCAAATAGTCCAAGTCTCATTATTCTTTTTTTCCCCTGGTTGGCGTTGGACATTACGCATGTGAGTCAAAATCTCTTCCTCCCACTCGACAGAAAAGGGATCGGGTATCAGGTGTCCAAGATATCTTCAAGGTCAAGAGGGTGGAGGTTTGAATACTTGTACAGTCTTCCAACATCCGTTTGAATGGGAAGAGAGAAGGCTATAAATAGAACCTTGGTACAAAAAAAAGCTCTTTTTTTGTTGCTTTTTTCGAAAATTAGATGAAGGTTAAAATATAATTGTTGTGTGAACTTATTGAAAAAAACTTCGGAAAAAAAAAATTATTTTTATTTATTTCTGTAAATTATAAAAAACGACTCTTTTCTGAGGAATGGGGGGGGGGGGGGGCGCTGGCTGGATCCGCCATTGGTTAGCGTGCTAGCTTCTAGACCGCGAGGTTGCGGGTGCGAGTCCCGTGTTAGGCATGGGTTTTTGTAAATGTATGTTGGCTTGTCTAATGACGAATTTTTCGGCGCATTATAGCCCTCGTGTTGCTGACGGCGCCAGATAATCTGAATACAACCAACAACCCTTCTTTTATTCCTACTCTAATTAAACTCGGTGAAGAACCACTCCATCTCTCGCTCAAACTAAACATAGGCATAGAGAGGGTCTTACAGAAGGGGTACTCCCTTTGAAACTACATAATTGTAAGCGACTGAAAGAAGAGACTAGTTGCATGTTGGATGGACAGGAATAGACTTTAAAATAAACCATTTTTCAAAATTAATTACAATATTGAATTGTAGCAACAAACTTCTGTAGCATCTGAATATTGTGTTAACCCTTTGCACTCGATGCCTTTTTCGCGCGGAGAAACCAGCAACTCGAAACGTTTCCTGTCCTTTTTGGTTCGGTTCGTGGTTACGGATCTGCTTAGCCTTGCGTCGAATTTCCGCATCAAACCTAATGGCCCTCTCGAGTTGCGGTATCGAATCATGTGGTGAGTGAGAGTCGCCTCTCGAGTGCAAAGGGTTAACATTTCCTTCATTGGAAAGGACTGTATGGTCCCTTTAATGGAAAGTGTAATCCAAACAGTCACTTTTGCAAAATGCAGTAGTTTCGTAAGATATACAGACAGGTTTTCAGTACCCCAATACTCCCAAGTTTTGTTTATTGACAAATCTGTCCAAATGAAAACCCTCAACCAATTTTGAAACTGGTGTATTTAAAATTCCATTCCTGTCTATCCAATACACCACTTGTCTCTTTCTTTCAGTCTCTCCTAGTTACGCCATTTCAAAATTGGGAACTCCTTCCTTAAAAGTCCTGTACCTTAAACTATTACTTTATAAAAACATCGAATAATATTTCTGAAAATCTGAAAAGAAATTTTTTATCAAGAAGGTTTTAAGAAAATTCATTTTTATATATATATATATATATATATATATATATATATATATATATATATATATATATATATATATATATATATATATATTTTTTTTGTAGAATAAATGCAATTTGAATGATTTAACAAAAGTAATACACGTCAGAGTATTATTATGTATTAGTTTCGAATGTACTCTTTCTTATATTGTTGCGTGGTCGGGTTCGAATGAATTGAAGCCAAAGCAGATCAAAACTTGCAGAAATTTATTCCAATATAATTCTTCACAGACTCTCTTACAGCTTCAGAACTTCTCGTTCTAGTAGACACAATACAGCTCTTTTCACAACAATAGAGCACAAAACAGCAGTTAAAAACTTGACAACACAACTGCTAAATCGTCGCAAAAGACAATGCAATACAGTTCGCTTTGGAAGTACTCGGAATGTTCACTGAGACTCAGTAAATCCAGTCAACTAACGGACTCAGCTAACAAATAACTCAATGACTCAAAATCAACTCTCCCCGCTCTCTTGGCCGACTTTTATAGGGGAAGCGAACATTCTTGAGACTTCTAGAGGTAGATATTTGGATAACTTTCCAGATCGTAGTCGGAAAGTCCTATACATGTACATGGGGACCGAAAATGTCGCCAAATTTGGCGACAAAAATTAGTCACCAAAACCATCGCCAACTTGGCTCTATCTCGCCAATTTGGCGAGATTGCCATTACCATAATGTTAAATGCCCTGCTCCTTGTAAAACTCGCTTCCCAGCGTTACCTCTGTAAAACTCGTTATCAAGCATCAAGAGACTCATTGCAGGGAAACAAACTATTGCATTGCCTTATGCGAAATGTACAGAAATTTATCTATTTACAAAATTAACACTACGAAATATTTACAAATATACAAAAATTCGTAACAATATTAACTTTACATGATAATTAAAATGTACAGTGAATTAAAGAAATTTGCCTCCACAAACCAACATTAAGGAAAAAAAAAAAAAAAAAAATAACGAATGGCTCTATCTTTCTCCCAACTTGATAATAAAAAAAAAATCAAATTGACAAATTGAAACACAGACACAACGCAGACTTTAAATAAAAAAAATCGAAATAATTACAGACCGCCGAAAAGCAACTCTACATTTTCAAAGACCAAAAAAAAAAAAAAAATATTAATTCACATAAAATTGAATTAACACAAAGTACCGCTTTGTAATTATTTTTTTTATAATATTGGCGGACGCGTAATAGCAAATAGTTGTTTTTCTACACATGCCAAGTTCTATTATTTCTCCGCGCAACACGCCCTAATTAAAATAAAAAAAAATTCCGTTCTTTTTTTCGAAGTCCACCTTCGAAATGGCGGAAGATAAAAGAATATTTGGGTATTTATTCAGTAATGTAGTTTTAGGAGGAAAACCTTTCGGAAATCAAAGAAGGTAATAGAACAACCCCCTCCCCTTGGGCCACTAGACAATTTGGCGCTTCAAAAGAAGCATTGCAGGTTTCTTTCTTTTTGATTGGCAACGAAAGGTTTGGCGAGTTTTTTTTCTTTCCGACGCCAATGTTTTGAAAATGTAACCATCCAGTTTTTGTGGTGAATTTTTATTTTAGGTAGGGCGGCGTGAAAAGAATTTCGCTGGAAAATTGTCAAATGCAAGAAAACCAGAAATTTCTGTATGTTCTACCATTCGAAACGATAACAATGTTGATTGCTTGCGACTTTCTATTTAAAAAAAAAATGTGTGAATCTTTGACATTTCTTTTGTCAATTTAACAATTCGTTCTGAACATACACTGATGCTCGTGCTTGGAACTAGGTGACAGGCCTTGTCAATCCTAACATAATTTCTACACACTTTCGACACAGTCCAACAGATTTCTGTTTAATTGTTTTTTCATGTCATCGCCCTTAATTTAACTTGTATCACATTTGTAATCTTAAAATTCAGTTACCTTTTGAAGCGTAAATTTCTCTATCTTAAGCGAATGGTCGTATCAACTCATTTTTAAATTCTTTATAATAACTTCTATTTTATTTGTGTTTTGCTTATGTGTTTGTAAATCTGCGAAATTCTAATTAATCAACTTGCAGCTATCCAATCGAACTGAAACTTGACAGATAGACTCGCTATCATCGATGACAATGCATTTTTATCAAGTTTTGGTGGAAATAAAAAAAAGTTAGTGCTATGTAGATGTAGATGTTTTTCTTCATAGTGGTATGAAAAGTCGATCTGAGCTCATTTAATGAACTCCAAATATCGCAATATAGTCCAAAAAGTGATTTTAATTTGTTTGCTTTAAAATAATTTCTAGATGGAATTTTTGCAAGGTAATGGTATCATTTTAAAGCTAGGGAGTTATTTATTCTATTAGTTAAAATACTATTTTATTCTGAAAATAAATTTGAAAATTTTAAACTTATTATCTTGAGAATCGTGTTTTAAGCACATGTGGAAATTCATTTAAATAATGATAAACAAAGTTTGATAAAAAAAAAAATTCAAAATTATTTTAGAATTTAAACCTGTATTAATTATTAGATGAATGTATTAACTATTAGTGGTTCCTCAATAAAAATTGACAGGGAAAGAAAAAAAAAATGTTCGATATTTCGAAACAAAAGTTTTTAGAGAAATTGTGACTTTTTCTACTTTCAAAGTTAGTTTAAAAATTCTATTAAAAAAACTATATATTCTAGGTATTTGATGGAGAATCAAAATATTAAGAATATTACAAACAATTTCCAATCATAACTTTTTTCTTGACCCAATGAAATTTGTGTAATCACTATCCAGAAATATGCTAATTAACGAGATAAATGTTAATTAGGTCATTAGCTTTTGAGTAAAACTGAACTTTTTTCAATTTAAACATCATTACTAATTATGTACTTTAAGGTGCAAAAAATATCAGATTTTAAAAATGGTAATGAAAAAAAAAGTTCAAATGTGTATGTACACCTTCTTTGTCAATGTATATAAAGAATTTATATCAAGGGAGTCCGGCACATGAAAATTTTTCAGATTATTAATTTTAAGTTTATTAAGGTTTATTAAAATTTAAATTATTCTTTTAAAATGATGCCTCATTTGTAATTATATCTTATTTTGAAGTATTTTTTAAATAATTTTTTGGAGTAAACAAAATGTCGGTATTTAATGTATGTTTTTTAACTTCAAAGGCGAATTTCACAAAATGCCGTTTTTTTCATGTTTGGAAGCACATAGTTAACAAACTATGGGTCATAAATGCTTGAAAATTTATATACATGTTTCGTTAATGTATTTAAGTACTTTAACTCGAAGAATAAATGGTAAATAGCCTAATTGAATTTTTTTTTTTTGAATAATTAGTATAAAATTTTAACAATTTTTTTTCTTTCTTTTTTTTACTTTTTTTTTTAAATTTTAAAAAATTATAAATTTTCAAAATTAATAAAAATCTCGAGTTAAAGTATTCAAAAGTATCCAAATATTATACTGTGGTAATGATAATTGATTCAAGAATCGGTTATTAAATAAGATGCCCTAAGGTTGTGGAATTTAACATGGGCTCCTATGGAGATGCGGAACCCCTTAAAAATTTTGCATTAAAAAAAATTAACTCATAAAAGCAGAGTTTACAAAGCACCAAGGACGTACTGTCAGTGTCTGTGAAAAATGGCCCTTAGTACGGAAGTTTTTTTTTTCTTTTCAATGCATTAAAATCCATTCAATGCATTCAAATCCCAATGGCGACTCCTCCATCCCTCTCCCGTTGAGGCCCTACGCTTAGTAGAAGTGATAAGACGTTCTAAGAAGTGTAGATGTAGTAAAATTTGTATATTTAACTTTTTATATTTATTTTATAATGTTTAATGCTAAATATACCTTATAATTTCGAATATGATTTTCTAATAAACCTACTAGTTAAATTCCTGGACATTCTTTATTTTACAACTTCGATTTCTTTTAGTTTTTTCCAAAAACTATCAACGGTTTATGAAAACAAAGATCATACAAAAGAGGTATTAATAGTAGAGACAGAGAAAATTTGGTTTAGTTAAACTTATTATTAAAACAATTCTATTATGAAAATGTATCAATAAAAACAAATGATTATTGAAATTATTTATTAAATGTGCTGCATATTTAAAAAAAAATATTAAATATGGTAAATATTGAAACTAATTATTTAAATATTGAAATTATTTTGTTTAAAACCATTATTAAAACTTTATTAAGGATTTTATTGAAAATTTGGAGGCATAAATCAAAAAACCCCGGGCCGCTTTTATGTCCCAGTACGGCCCCTGCAAAGCACCTAACCAGAATTTTATGAAACCGTAACATTGAATTTCCAATAAACTTCTAGAACAACTTTAAAAGAGCACGCGTTTGCCAAAACAGTAAATAAACAATGGCGAGAAAGGAATTTGTTCTAATGCGCTGAATCTACAGTAAAAGAAGCAAACGGCTCAATGTCAACATCCTGTCATATTTCACTCACAATTCAAAAGCGTTTATATCTCCCCTTTGTATGCAAATGCCACGTGCGTCTCCGAAAAGCCTCGTACAGTTTCCGGTGACACACACAATTATCTCAGGTATGAGTTTGAATGTGTTGTTGTATGCAAACAACCGGCAGCAGCTGCGCATTTTCCCCGGAAAGATTACCAATTAAAAGAAGGAGAAAATTGACACATTCCAACTATTTCGAGGACACTGTTTTGAGCATAGATTACAGAAACGATGCATCCTTATTTTTAAATTCTTTATACACTATCCACCAATAAGTAATTGGACACCTGTGATAAAAGCAATAAACACAATTTATTCAAATTCAATACGTGGATGAGGCTCCACCTGAGGCAATTGCAGTATTAACACTCCGGGGCATGCTTTCCTCAAGTGTTTGGATGATGGGCAGTTCTTCCACTCGGCTTGGAGTGGACATGTGCGTTCTTTCACCGATTTTGAACGGTTGCTGCACCCCTTAATTCGGCGATCCTATTCGTCCCAGAGGTGTTCCATAGGATTCACGTCTGGACTCTGGGCAGGCCAGTCCAGTCGGTTCTGCCCGCTGTCATACTAATCCATGATGGACCTCGCAACATGACAAGTGACGTTGCATTATTGGAAGTAACAATGATCCAACCCGTAAAATTGCCACAGCGTAGGGAGCACATAGTTATCTAGATTAGTGGAGTAGTAGTCAGCTTTGAGCCTACCATGGATTGGGATCAAGGGTGACGTAGATCAGGACTGCAGACATTCTCAATTGCATGAGTGTCCAAATACTTATTGGTAGATAGTGTATTAGCTTCGTTTTCTATGTATGTTTGTCGATGGTGGGCAAATCTGCGGAGGCCTTAATTAAAGGCCTTAATGAAACTTGGCAGATAGATACGATGACAACGCCTTCTATCAAATTTTGACAGCTGTCACTGTCACTAAAAGCTCGCTTTTACGGAATACTAATAAACCAACTTGCCGTCATCCAATCACTGTAAAATAGCATTTAGCCGACCACTGAAGAAACTCTTTCCTGTTGCCATTTTTTTTAAATAAATAAATAATAAATTTGAGTCAGAATAAATAAAAGGTATTTGGATCTGCATAAATTAACTTTCATTTTTAAATTGAAATTTTGAAATGTAGTTTACCGCACATTTTGATGTTATAAATGTTCTTGATATTTAAAATTTGATGCAAACACCAAGCACGCGCTGTTTACAGAATCGCCGTTGTGTTAATAAATATAAAAATATAGAATACCTGGAAATTCAAAAATTTCTAAAAGAAGAAAATTTGTAAGAGCATAACATATCAACTGTTTATATAGAAAAGGTTTTATAAGATTTGTAGGCTAAAATACGTGCGCTTACTGAAGGGGGAAAAATTTCACTCTGAATAATTGTGTTGGACATTTTTTACTTTTAATTACCCATTTCTAATACATAGGGTAATGAAAGTATAGGATCCGGTCAAAAAAAAAATTTCGATTTTTTTTTTGCATTTCTCAACGTTTTGGAACATCCTGATCTCAAAAAAGTGATCTAGAAAAAATGTCTGTCTGTGTGTACCTGGTCAGCATAACTCGCGAACAAATTGACCTATGATGTTCAAATTTGGTGAGCAGGTTGGTGATGGCCCAAGGACCTACCATTAAGGTTTACGTCAAAATCGCGCATGAGCACAAGGTAGCTGCCATTGAAAAAATCATGTTTTTCAATGATTGCTAAAAAAAGGCTCTAACGATTTTGATAAAAATCGGTGCGCTAATGCCTCTTAAGGTGTTCTATACATCCCAACCTCCGAAATTCCCGTAAAAATGCTTTAATGGCGTTGAAAGTTGAAAAACGAATTCCTCAAAAAAAGAGTCCTCTTTGCTTAAACATAGCTCATCAACGGTCGTTTTTCTCCTCTCCTTCAGTTTCACTTAAAACAATGGATAATATCGGAATTTTCCAAAAGTATATTGCCAAAAACACCATTTTGACGAAGATGTTTTATTTTTAAGACCCATTTAAGAATTATCGCCAAACTGGCAATTTTTTCTAAGCAAATGATGAAAATATAAGAACGATAAATGACACAAATCCACATGAGTAATATAGTGTAATTGAAAGTTGTGCGATGTTCCACACCCCTAGTTTTAAATATTTTCAATTCAGTCTTCCGATAAATATTTGAAATCCTAAAAAGAATAATTTAATATGGTCTGCAGCAATTTCGATCATTTTAACTGACATTATTGAACTATGGATACATTTCGAAATGTTCACAATTTTTTTTTTTTTTTTTTTTTTTTTAAATTTATATCTTTTCTGGTATATGATAATATTCATCACACACACACAAAAAGAAAAAAGGTTTTGTTCCCTCAAAAAACAATAAGTTTTAACAACTCCATCTAAACGATAGTTACAGTTACAACACGTAGAAAGAACTATATGCAGATGTAAAGAAAGTACATAACAGCAACAAAAACCGAAAACAACTTTTAAAGATTCCTAAAAATTGCAATCCTTTTTGAACAATCCTTTACCGACTAATAGTAAACACAGCCAACAAGAGCGATAGACACGCCAAACCGGTATCCCTCTCTCTCTAGCGCCGACTAAAATGGGTCAACCCTCCGCTTGGCCCATTGTCAAGGTCAGTAGGTTAGCAGTGTTTGGGGTCAATTGAAAGAAGACCCCTTTCCCCGTCTCTTCTCGTGACGTGATCATTTTTTGCTCCAATTCCTCATTTTCTCCGTCTGCCAAGTTTTTACTTCCTATCCCCCCTCCTCGCTCTTTATCCGCCTATGAATCGAACAGAATGGGAACGACCATTGGCATCCCTTAATGAGAGTGAGTCATGCTGTTGTTGGTTGAAAGGGAGCTTTGGTCATGACGTGGACTTTTTTTCCCTATATGGTTGAAGAAAACTAATTTTTTTTTTTCTGGTGGTGCATTGGACGTTGGCAACGTAAACTTGAATGGGGAAATCAATATCAAATATATATATATATATATATATATATATATATATATATATATATATATATATATATATATATATATATATATATATATATATATTTGCATTATTTTGATGACTGGTAGTTATCATTGATGACCAATTATTTTCACGTTTCCAGGTGTCTTACTAATAATTTCAAAGAGTTGCGGAAATCTTCAAAAATCGATGTTAAAAAAAGAAACTAAAGCTTGCGTTCGTTACAATTCAATCACTAGGTTTGCCATTTTATTTTTATGTTCTTTCAATAATCAAGTCAATCAACATAGTTCAATAACCAAGCTCAATTTCTGTCCTAAAAATTTGATTGAATGCATTATCATCCACAACGAGTCTATCTGCCGAGATTTAGATCGATTGGATGACAGCAAGTTGGTTAATTTGTCCACCGAAGATTTTAGGGGATTGATAGGGGAAGGTTCAATCATTATACACCTCCGAATTGAGCATGTATCAATTAAACTCGGTATCTGAGTAATGAAACGTGAGTAAAAGTTGATAAGTCTAACGTAACAATAGAAACGTATGTAAAAGCGGTCTTTGTGTGACAGTCCCAAAACTTGATAAAAAGCATTGTCATCGACGACGAGTATACCAGCCAAGTTGAAGTTTGATTGAATGCTGTGTAATAGGTATATTAGTAATACCAAGCGTTAATTAAAGCGCGTTTAAAAGAAAGGGGCTTTCTAATGATATTGACAGCCTCCAAAATTTGATATAACGCATTCTTATTGACAACGAATCTATTTGTCAAATTTTAGCGCAAGTTGGGTTTTTTGAAATACTTTGACCCATTTACCAAACCACTTAGTTACACAAAAATAGAAGTAATTAAGAATCAATCAGTCAATTTGAAATTATATGCTCCAGTCATTTAACGTATGGAGATATACATAAATTACGTCACGCGCGGAAGTGGTAGAGAGGGAGTTTGTCCAACGTGATGGATCTTGACATGGAGTGGGTGTGCTGACGTAACAATTTTACTCTTATGACGAAAATGTTATCAACTTTTTTTTTTAATTTAAAGCTTAAAAAAAAATTACATTTGGTCATTCAACATCATTTTGACCTAGAAAGTTAGTCTGTTAAAAGTTGGACTTAAATACTGAGTTAATTTCAAAACAAAGCATGTTTCTTTTGACTGCTTTGTCATTCGCTTCGCTTGGCGACGCCTCGCATTTTGGTTGGCGACATTTGCACCCAGATAACGGAATAGTACCGAATTTTTTAAGAGAGGAGAGGATAGCAACTTGACGTAATTTAAGGGGGGGGGGGGGGAATCATAGTCGAAATTGTGCGTAACGCAATTTATGTACGGACCCTTATAGTCTATAATAGAAAATATATGGGAGATGGGGGGAGATTAAACCCTATAACTCCTAATGAGTACGTCTTTGCATTAAGAGGAAGTCCTATACTAAACTTCAACTTAACTAGACATCACTTAGACGATAGATCGTCACAGTGCTCATAGGTATTTAATCCATTTTGGCGGAGTGAAGACATAATTCTCGCCAAACCTTAGAGCCTTTCGTTGTCTACAGGGTTGTGGTTTGGCGAACATTATGCTTTCAAGCCGCCAAAATGGATTAAATACCTATGAACACTGTCACGATCTACCGTCTAAGTGATGTCTAGTTAAGTTGAAGTTTAGTATAGTAAGGAGCATTCCCCATACTCGCTATGTTACAATCTTCTACTCCAGTGCATTTAGAAACTACTTTGTAGAAAACCTTGAAATGGGTGAATAGGAACGAAAACGATCACATAATGAAATGACAAAAATTAAAAACTCGAAAATAGCGTCGAATATATTTTATTTTTTCTTTGATATCCTAATGACAAAGCATATGCAGTGGCTCCACCTAGTTTTGCCTTTTGCTATTTTAATTTTTTGATTTATAATAAATAGACATTAAATGAGAACTATGTACGTCTTCATAAAGTGACCTTATTCGTATCTACTCACCAAATTTCATGGTTTTGTAGAAAGTAGTTTCCAAATGTTCTGGGATAAAAGATTGTAACATAGTGAGTATGGGAAATGATTCTTACTTGAACTTCCAATTAAGAAGTGGGTAAAAATTGAGTTGCAAGATCTAATACATCAGACATATGGGTGTAAAATCGCATTATTTATAGATGAGTGTATATTGCGATAAGTTAATTTTTATACAAAGAAAATTACAATCTTTCGTGATTGTTATAGTTTTCCTCCTTCACCCTCCAAATATATATTTCAGACTCGACATTCAACGAGGCAAAGGTCATGTACACAGCTTCCCAAAGATGCACATTTTCTCACGCCAAAGCCTATAACCTCATTACTGAATACCTCTATTTTTACGAACAACAAACCCACTTTCCCCGTACAAACTTACGCGCATTTATTAAGTGTCACCCCGCAACCGCTATAACACACATTTCTATCCTAAGGAGCAACTCTGTGCGAAAACATCCTCTCAGCAACAAAACCAGAGTCAAAGAACTTTCTCCAAATCACGATAACTTCAGGTGAATAAACTGGCACAGAATAAAAGGACAGGAATAATAACAAAAAGAAAAAGAGCGTTACCCTCCTGACCCACATATAAGAAAGAGTCGACCATCAGACTGTTTCTGCTAATGATTTTTTTTTTTTGTGCTCCTTTATTCCCTCTTGTGGACAACAAGGTGTGTAACCCCGATATATATTGCATTGATATATGTAGAGTTAGTGTGGGAGTAGCGTACAAAGTGATTAGAAGCAATGACGTGACGGGAGGAAGGAAGAAGAGGGGGAGGGATGATTTGAAATAAGTGTCTTCAAAGTGGTCAAGACATTGGCATTTAGTAACTTTTCAATATGCTTTCAAAATTAAAACAGAAAAAAGCTCCCTCAGCAGTTCGATGTTGGGAGGAGGGGGTATACAAATAATATTCTCAATTTCGTAACCATGGCAGTAGTCAACAGCCGCGTTATCCTTAGGGCCTAATTATACAGAGTCATTAAAGTGGGAAACGCGCGCCACCGCTTCAGTCGTTCAAAGAAGCCACTCGAAGCGAAACATGCAATCCCACGGAGCTTATTATACTGGGCCACTACTGTGGCTAGAGGTTGCGTCTTTCGCTTGTGGCTCTCAGATCCTGAGGACCTTATATACGGAGCTACTCGAGTGGCGAACGCGTGCCACGGCTTCTAGCCACTACCGTGGATCAGTATAATAAGCTCCAGAGATTATACGTTTCGCTTAAGGTCTGAGCGCCACAAGCGACAGGCGCAACCACTAGCCACAGCAGTGGCCCAGTACTATAAGCTCCATAGGATTGCATGTTTCGCTTAGTATCTGAGCGTCACAAGCGACAGGCGCAACCACTAGCCACAGCAGTGGCCCAGTACTATAAGCTTCATAGGATTGCATGTTTCGCTTAGTGTCTGAGCGCCACAAGCGACAAGCGCAACCAATAGCCACAGCAGTGGCCCAGTACAACAAGCTCCATAGACTCTCGCCACTCGAGTGGCTCTGTATAATAAGGCCCTTAGCATCCCAGAATTATGGTGCTCATTGCTATAAGCTTCAGGTCGCCAAGTGCAGATGGAACCATCAGGAATCGAGCCAATGCTTTTCGATTGTAAGAAATATTATATACTATTGAAGTAATTTGGTCTGGTATTTGCATGAGTATGGTAATTTGAAGTCAGTCGAAGTGACAGAAACAGAATGCACTGCATTATGCATTTGTGGTACACTACAGCTGACACTTCTAATAGTTCCCACTTATGCCTTCAAGAAGTTATTAAAAATTCTTCTAATTGAGGTTATGTTACAAATGAAGTATAATTTTAAAGGTGAAAATTTTAAATTTTAATAAACAATAAACTCAATAAATTTTTCTAATAAATTTTAGGATATAATCGGATTGTTTTCTAAAATTTCCCACCGTTTTGATGTCGCACTTTCGACTGTAAATCAGCATTGAAAGAAAGAAATCCCAATACTTCGCCATAAAGTTACTCAATATATTTATTTGAAAATTATTTCCCAGTGTCATTTTCTAAAGATAAATTTTTAAGCTGTTTTTGTCGACAAAAGTTCCATGTTCGGAGTAATAGTCAATCTGTTACCCCATAGACTTAACAATGAGGTATTAAGTTCGCCACTGTCGCACGTAAGATCAGCTGAAATATTACTTTAATGTCAGAATATAGAGAAAAATTTAATCTTGAGTATTAAATGGTTGTTTTTTCAACAACGCCATTAGCAACTTTTTTTTTAAGTAAAAATATATATATATAATTTAACAAAATTAAAATTTTAGACAAAAAAATAGTAATACAGTGCAACAAATTAAAAGTTACGTCTATCCAACAAAATAAACCACATAAAAATATTCGCATCACTTCTTTCATTTTGTAACGTTTTATTGTAGACGAAGTGCCTTAAAAACGTATTGTTTAGTCACAACACCACATTTACAGCAGCACCACATTTGCAACAGCACCACACTTAGTCACAACTGTGATGCTGTTGGAGTAATGCTAAATCTTTCATTATTATTTAATTTTTTAATTTAAAACATCGAAATACCATTTAATTTGTATTAACTAGAGGTCGGAAATATCGATCAAAATAAATATCGATGCTATATCGTTGCATAGAAAAAAATATCGATATATCGATACATGATTTTTTTTAAATTTGATTTTCCATTTTGTCAGAAACAAAGTTTTTCCGGGCAAATTTCTACTTTTCATGATTGCTTTTTTGTAAGGTGTCTACTTTTTCAACTGAAATGGATCTATTACAAAAAAAAGCTATATTTTCGCTTAATTGGTGCAGTGATTTCAAGAAAAATTTAGATAATTTTCAATAGCTTTTAAGTGTATGGAAAATATTGAATATTGGTGCCGTTTTACTGTCTCTCAGCCAACTTCAAACATTAGTTTTGAAGTTTTTAAAAAGAGAATAAATAAAATAGAAAAAACACATGGAACTATACAAAACGATTATCAAAAAACTAAAAATGTTTAAAAATATCGATATATCGAGGACTTTTATCGATATTTTCAATATCGATATTTTTTACAAATATCGATAAAAATATCGTCGTATCGATATATCGCCGACCTCTAGTATTAACTCATTAACGACGGTTGGCATGAAAACTTACAGATCGAAGTTTTAGTTTTTTTTTTTGCTAATAAATTGCGATTGTTGGTTGGTTGGAGTGCAAGGGCAAAACATGGGCCATATTGCGCCGATTAATTGCGATTGTGGTTTCACTTAGTGTTTTTTAAAAATCATAAAAATTATTTTCCAAAAATTCTGAAAAATTCAAAACGTACCTTAAATGATCTAAATGAACAAGGCGAAAGTTATAAACAATGACTGTTTATCCATTTCAAAGTCGTCTTGGTTAAAATTAGTTGTATTCATGTTGCTATATGAAGCAAACATGGGACAGGAATACACACTTTCTGCCCCATGCAATATTGCCCATTCCCTGTCCAAATGACGCTTCAAAGTATAATACGAACATATTTTACAGATACTGCAACCAAGATTGGAGCTCATTAACAAATGTTGAGGAAAGAACGATGTTTTTTTTTTTTTTTTTTTTTTTTTTTTTTTTTTTTCAAAATTTCATATTTGGAAACTAGGCAACGTGTCAAAGCCAGCTGGGGAATAAATTTTTATACAAAAAAATTACATACTATTTTCCATTCGAATTTCGTTAACAATAACTATTGCTACTGTATCTGGTAGTAGAAATAGAACTAAGCAAATATTTTGGCAGTGAAGAGGAGCAATGGAGTCTTATAGTGTTGCAATTTTTTTTGGATTTTAGTTTCAAATTACATTTGAAAAGTTAAAGCAGGGTTGGTACTAGATAAAATTAAATTGTTTTTTAGCCATTTCCAAAAAAAAAAAAAAAAAAAAAAAAAAAACTAGAATGATTTGTATCAATGTCACTGTGTAAATGAATTTTAAGGTTAGCCTTCCCACCCCCGAAATTCCCGTAAAAATTCAATAAAGGTGTCAAAAATTGAAAAACGAACGTCTTCAACATAGATTTATCACCCCTGAAGCATTGCCCATCAATGACTATTTCTCCTCCGCTTCACTTCACCGGTTAGAAATGAGGTAATAATTATTGTCAAAAATATCGCAAAATTAGGCAATTTTTTTCAAAACCATTGAAACATGAGAGAATTAATAACATAAATCCAGGTCAAATTTAAATACAGTGACCAGTATTAAGGCCCAGTTGAAAGTTGTGCGATGTTCCATACCCCTTGTTTTTTGTTTAACGAACAGTTAGTTCATCAGAGAGCTGAGTGACTTGCTCTAAATACATTGCCTTGATGGTCACGGGAAGACACTGAACCCAAGATGTTCATCCCAATTGCTAATTGGGTACCTCGACTTGCGCCAACGACTTAGAGAATCAACGCGAAACGTTGTTTTGTTTAAAAGCGTTTACATTTTGATAATTTTCGTAAAATTTGAAATAAAATCCATCTTTAGTGTGTTTTGGATATTTTGGTTTTATGGATTGCAGTATTAATGATGCATAAAAAGAACTTGCAGTAAGTATCACTCCCTATTAGAGGTCGGCGATATATCGATACGATGATATTTTATCGATATTTCTTAAAAATATCGATAAAATTTCGCTGATATATCGATATTTTCAAAATTTTTTTAGTTTTTTGATGATCGTTTTGTAGTTCCATGTGTTTTTTCAATTTTTTTTATTCCCTTTTCAAAAACTTCAAAACTGAAGTTTGAACTTAGCTGAGAGACAGTTAAAATGGCGCCTACTATTCAGTATTTTGCCATACACTTAAAAGCTATTGAAAATTATCTAAATTTTTCTTAAAGTCACTGCACCAATTAAGCGAAAATATAACTTTTTTTTTTTGTAATAGATCCATTTCAGTTAAAAAAGTAATCACATTACAAAAAAGCAATCTTGTAAAGTAGAAATTCGCTCCGAAAAACTTAGTTTCACTCAAAATTGAATTTCAAATAAAAAAAATCATCTATCGATATATTGATATCTTATCGATACTTTTTTCTATGCAACGATATAGTATCGATATTTATTTTGATCGATATTACAGACCTCTATTTCCTATACTCGCTGTGTTATAATCTTCTCGCTCAGTTCATTTAGAAACTACTTTCTATGAAACCTTGAATTTTGGTGAGTAGCTACGAAAAGGATCACTTAGCGTCTAATTTAATTTACGACTGAAAATTTAAAAAAAAAAAAAAAACCAAGACTATTGTAGGTGGAGCCACTGTATAGGAATTGACGTAAGGATTTCAAATATAAAATAAAATTTATTAGACAGACACTATTTTCGAATTTTAATGTATGCCATTTTATTAAGTTGTCACTTTCGTTTCTACTCACCAAATTTCAAGATTTTATAGAAAGTAGTTTCTAGATGCACTGGGCTAGAAGATTGTAATATAGCGAGTATAGGGAATGATCTTACTAATACTTCCTCTTAAAAAGTTAATAAACGATTAAAAATAAAATTTAAAACCAACCCTAATTTATTAGCATACAAAAAAAATTATATTTTTAATCTAACCAATTTTAAGTTTTAACTAACAGTATATTTATAAATAGTGGCAAAAATAATGCAAACAAAATTATAGCCTAAAAACTTCAACAGTCCACACAACCTAAAAAAAAGTTTTCGAATTTACCCATTAGCCTCATTAACATACAATTAAACTCACAAAAAAAAAAAAAAAAAAAAAAAAAGTATTAAGACAACTTTTTTTCCACACAAAGTTTGGCGCCATGTCCCACTATATAAAAAGAAACATTTTTCTTTTTCTCTAAAGAAATTATTTTCTCGCCGATTAAACGCGATAAACTCGCCAAACCATCACATCCTTTTTTGAAGGGCAACTTCAATATCATGCCCTTGAAATTTTTCTTCACCAATCCAGCTTTGAAAAGGATAAACTTCAATTCCACTTCTTTTCTTTTGCTTTAAAAATGCGTTCGTTTAGAAAACTTCTAAGGCTTGTCGCTACGGCCAAGACTTTGGTTTGTTTACAAGAATTTTCGAGACCAGAAAGAACGTCAGGTAAATTATTAATAAAAGAAGAAAAAAAAAATCTAGGTATTGTGTTTTTTTTTTTTCATTCAGGCATCCAGCATGAAAAAAGAAATGTAATAATAAAAAAAAAAAAAAAGAGTTCCGTTGCATTATTTTCTATTGTCTTTCGTCCTTGGAAAATTTATTCCTGTCTGCTGTGGATATACTGCTGCAATGTCAAGGCTTGATTTTGATAGCGATGATATTTAAAGGTCGAAAATGCATCTTTTATGGAATATTTTATGTCGAATATGCGTTAAGCATCAGAGCGTGTCTGTATGTGCTTCATTCAGTCGTACTCCTAGCATTAAAGTCAATAAAAGTTTTGTTTAGAAAGTAGAGGAATAGAATAATTAAATCATTTTGTCGCGTGATATATTTTTTTTATGATTTTAACCTAACCCATTTCAAGTGGATTCAAAGGCCGGCGAAATGTGAAGCTATGTCGGCTAAAATAAAATCTTTACCTGTTTTCAGGAGGAGGTGGAAGGGAGGGGGGGCAGTATATTTATCAGGCTTTGAGAATGTTATAAACGTATTTCGTTATAATTCTTGTTGATTTATAATCAGAGTTTAATTTTAAGAATTTAAAAATTGCGTTTTATACTTCGTTAAAAACTTCTTTCATTCAGATCAATGAAATAGAGGCGCATGTTGCGAAAGTCCTTATTATTCTTGTTGCATTCTGAAGTTGATTCGCATCAGTATTGTTACGAATTTTTGTATATTTGTAAATATTTCGTATTGTTAATTTTGTAAATAGTAAAATTTATGTACATTTCGCATAAGGCAGTGCAATAGTTCGTCTGAGCTTGGCTTCCCTGCAATATGGGTATTGATGCTTGATAACGAGTTTTGAAGCGAGTTTTAAGGAGCAGGGCATTTAACGTTATGGTAATGGCAATCTCGCCAAATTGGCGAGATAGAGCCAAGTTGGCGACGGTTTTGGCGACTAATTTTTGTCTCCAAATTTGGCGAGAAATCGCCAAATGTCGCCAAACTTGGCGACATTTTCGGCTAGAACAAGAAGTTCTGGAGTTGTAAAGGAATCTGTGAAGAGTTGTATTGGAATAAATTTCTGCACGTTTTGAGTTGCTTTGGCTTCAAATCTTTCGAACCCGTCCAAGCAACAGTATTAAATTTTAAGAATTTAAATATCGCGTTTTTTACTTTTTCGTAAAAACTTTTCATTGAGACCAAATGAATAAAGGTGAATATGTTGAAACTGAAACGGCAACATAAAACAATATATTTATTTGGAAAGTGTTTTCATGATGAATTTTAAATTCCTTTAAACGGGAAAAAAAATTCTTGGATTTTTACGCAGTTTTTAAATAATTTTTTTTTCCCTTTAGTCCTATTCTATTACATTAACAGTTCTGGGAAAGATATTAGCGATAAATTATAATAAATATAACACATATATGTGGCTTGTTAAGTTGAGTTAAAACATCTAAATAAGCGTTTGGAAAAACAGCCATTACATTCTTCAAAAGTTAATTGTTTGGTTTCTACTTTGAAAGACATATTTTTGTGCACACAAATATAAGTCTTGAAATATGTCAACCAACCAGTCATATGGCTAATCAGGCCGGGACCTACAACTTAAAGTGGTTTCCGAATCACAACGAACATCTATGAATAACACAGGATTCGAATCCGGCAAGTGGCGGCTCGAGCATTACAGACAGTGTAGTGGGCTGCATCTAAATTTATTAGTTCAAAACTAAAATTATATTTTACAATTTTCGAAAATGAAGATCCAATTTCTACGGTAAGTGTAAAAAAAAATCTGATAAACAGCTTACTTCTTGCCACTATACTCAATTCACGTTTCCAATCAAGGTGGTCTTCCTCCAAACAGCAGCCGTGTGTTCCTGAAAGGCGTTTCGGCTGCTGCGACGTAGTCTTGTGTTGCAGTGGTAACCAATGGAACCTGTTAGAGCCTTCCCCTCACGTAATCTGTAGCGAGGCAGCCAAATTAGCAATTTTCCGACTTCGGCTGCTGCAAAAATAGGTCAAATGTGCTTTTAGTTTTTCTGCTTTAAAATATTCTCTAGATGGAATTTTTGCAAGTTAATGGTATAATCTTAAGGCTAGAGAGTTATTTTATTAGTTTGAAGTACTGTTTTGTTCTGAAAATAAATTTGAATATTTTAAACTCATTATCTAAAAAAATCGCATTTTTGGCAGGTGAAATTCCATTTAAACAGTGATAACTGAAATTTGATATAATCTTTTTTTAAAAATGATTTGGGAATTCAAATCTGCATTAACTATTAGATGTTTCGAACCTTAGACAAATTGATTGGAAAAGAAAATATATTTTGCCACATTTTTTAGTGCAAAAGTTTTTAGAAAAATTGCGATTTTTTTCTACTCTCAATGTTAAAAAAATTCTATTAAAAAAAAACTATATATTGTGGAAAGTAGATGGAGGTTCTTAACACTAAGAATGACATTACGAACTATTTCCATCTATAATTTCTTTTCTTGGCCCCATAAATCTCGAGTAATCACTGTTCAAAAATACAGTAGAATCTCGATTAACCGACCTAATTCGGACCAAAGGTAGGTCGGTTAAGCGAAAATTCCAGATAAAAGAGAGTTGTAAAAAACAATAAAAAGTAAATGATTTTCGTTTATTGAATACAGGACTTTTAATGTTTTTTTATGACATAATTGTTGGAAATTAATTTTAGTTGCAATAATCTTGATTATCTTTGTTTCGCTGCTCTATCCCGGAGTCTTTTTGAAGGCAATAGTTCAGTTTGATCTGCATCCGAAGGTTGCTCTAACCATGTCAGCTCTTTAGAAAAACAGTCAAAAGCCTCATCATTACTTATGTAACTTTAGAGCAAGGGAAAAGATTATGGTTTAAAAAGGAACAAATGGATTTATTACTCATTTGGGAGATTTTTGGTGTCGACTAAATGATTGCCGGTTAACAGAGAGTTCCGGATAAAAGAGGGACTGTTAATCGAGGTTCTACTGTATGCTAATTAGAACGAGTTAAATGCCAATTAGTTAATTAATTTTTGAATTAAACTTAAATTTTTTTTTATTTAAACGTCATTACTAATTATGTACTTTTAAGTGCAAAAAAATCCGTTTTTTAAAATGGTAATTTAAAAAAAAAAAAGTTAAAAATGTGATTGTACATGATTGTGGAAAGTGTGTGTGTAGTTGGGAAGAGGGGTGGGAGGGGGGGAATGTTAGGGGAAAGTCCCATGTTTCATGCTGCTATAACATTTTCGACCACGGTCCGCCAATGAATCCGGCACCTTTGCACACAAGGTCAGAGCTCTAACCACATAGCCATCAGGTGGGCATCACCTTAAAGTTTCCGCAGACGGAATTCGAAAAAATATAACATTTCCGTAGCTTGTTAATTTGCTTAAAAACATTTAAATACGTTATTTTTTTTTTTTTTTTTTTTTTTTAAAGAAAAAACTTAACTCCTCTCTTTTAATTTCATTATTAAAGAAAATATTTTTAAATGAAGAATATAGAATATGTTATATTTAGTGTTTAGGAATATTGTTTTGATTCGCCGAGAAATCGTATAAGATTTTTTATAAAAGTTTCATCCGTTTACATGCGTTTAATATTCAACCTGACTCGAAGGTAAATTTCTTAAAAATTAGTGTTGTTGTCAAGCGTAAGTATTCAGTTGTCAGTGTTCGGTTACGGAGCACTCTCTATTTTAAAACTGGAGTTTTGATTAATTTGATTCGAGAATATTAAATATACAACAATGAGTTTCTGCAAATGCTATGCGAAACAACTTTTGTATCGCATCCACTACCAATAAAATAAAAATGAGTAAATTTGTTTTCGAAAAAAAAATCCAGCAAATCAGTAAATATGAAACAAATCCATTAATTGACATTTTTCGTAAAATACAACTTTTTTCTTTTTGGAATGCCATCAACAAAAACCAAACTCGTAAAAAAAAATTCTAAAAAGCAATACAATATTGACAAATCCTTCTTTTCACTTATAATAACAAACCACTCTGAAAGTGAAAAACTATTTCCTACAGACGAGTTATCGTCTAATAGGAGAAAAACCTTATAAATAATCGAAAATGCAACCAAGTTTCTAAACAGCCCTCTATTTCAAAATAATTACCCTTCTTTCTACGCAAAGCAAATTACATACGCAAACGATAAAAAAAAAAAAAAAAAAAAACCATAATGGTTCCAATTTGGGCGGCATCCTCCTTGTTTACACTCCCCAGGGGCTTTCCCTGCGTTCCACACTTCGATTTCGAAGAAGTTCTATCATCTGAAACGTTCCATTTGTCCGGTACCGGTTCCCCGAATAATAGTAAATGCCATAATAATCGTCTGCTTTTATTTTTTGTCGTTTGTGACACTGACATACATTACCACGGTCCGATGCGCATGGGCGTCAGGGTCGCGTGACGTTTCTGTGACGTCACGAGAAGGTGGATGATTTTTTCTTTCTATTTGTTTTTCTTTTTTGATGGAAATTTTGAGGATGGTTGTGAGTTTTTGGTGTTTTTATTGGTTGTGGAATGGTGGAGGCACATTGGATATAATGTTTTTTTTTTTTTTTTTTTAATTATTTTGCTGCACAAATCTTAGAACGTAAAAACTACTTCGAGAGGCACTTGTTTTGACTTTCACTTGACAAGTGTGGATGGTTCACAAGAGACCCAGGCATAGTGCTGACTCCTATTTTTTTTTTTTTGTATGGCCATAAATTTTAGTGAATGAATTAAGGCTCAACATGTTTTCCAGAAACTTGTTTCAGTTTTAAAAGATTATCTTGAAGTGAATATTGTGAGAACTTGTGAACCACTTTTGCTGAAACAATAACGAAATTTTCTATTGTTTGCAACAGTGTTTCTTTACATTGTTTATCTTGTAAAATATATCTTGCACCGTTTGATAAATAGTAAATTTTCCATGTCCCAAATGCTTTCTATGGAATTCAGGAAACATGGCTGCCGTGTGTTCGGAGGAAGATCACATTGATTGGAAGCGGGTCTTTTCTCGTGAATTATTCAGGCAAGAAGATTGCCGTTTATCGGATTTTTTTTCTTCTTTCACTTACAGTAGAAATGGATCTTCATTTTAGAAAAGTGTAAAATAAGTAATTTTACTTTTGAACTAATAAATTTAGATGCAGCCCGGCTGTACTGGCTGTAGTTCACGAGCCGCCATTGATGAAATTTTATGACAGGCATAAACACCAGTAGTTAAAGTTCATTAAAAAAAAGTTACAGGCAAAATATCCAGTGCTTTTTTATTATTATTATTATTAATTTTTAAAGTAAATAAAAGCTAGCTTATAAAACTTTATAAAATATTGAAAAAAAAACTAGTTATTTTGTCATAAATTTTTTTTTATGAACATTCTTTTTTAAAGTAATTAACCCCTTGACATACAATGACGTCTTGGAGACGTCATTCATTTCATGTGCTATTGTAGACTTTGACGTCTCCGAGACGTCAAGAACTGTCTTCGGTGAACACAGGGCAGTATATTAATAGATTGTCTGTTTCGGTAGCGCATCGATGCTGTTTTGTTTAGACTATTGAAGGTGCTTTCTCCCTCTCAACAGTACCGATTAAAAAAATCGTATATGCAAACAAGTAAACAGAAAGAAGCGCAATGAAAGCGGTAATCAGTATTGCAGTGAACTCTGAAATAATCCGTGGAAATTTACTGTAGGATCTCACTTGGATCCTTTTTCAGGTTCAAATTATGGAAGATAACAAACGCAAGTACACTTAAGAAACGAGATCAAAATCCTTCACGTCTTTCTTTTATTACAAAAAGTTTAGAACAACAACTATATAAAACAACCGTTTTTCCATTCTAAAGAAAATTATCGTTTGCACTTTTTCGGCTCGCAACAGAAACTCAGAACAAGTTGAGTTGTACTAAAGTCAATTCTTATAAGCAACTCCATGATGACGCAGCATTTACTGCACAAGCTTAAAACTATAAATGAGAATATCTCCATATTGCATTTTCTTGATTTATATCAAGACAGAAGACAATCACGATAAAAGACAAGAAATTAATTAAGTGTTTGTTTATAATAAATCCATGCTGACCATATGTTCTGGTTAGAGTTGCATCATGATCTAATCTGAAGGTATGTATCGGCACCGAGCAATTTTATTTGTATGTCAAGGCTAGCTTATAAAACTTTCTAAAATAATAATAAAAAAACTAGTTACTTTGACTTCAATTTTTCAATGAACTTTTACTACTGATGTTATGCCTGTTAATAAAATTTCATATGCTTCAAAACAATACCCAAGCAGATTTTTGATGCCGAAAGAAATGAAGCATTAGGTATATGAGGTAGGAACACACTGAAGTTTGCCATCAACGCTTTCCCTCACGTCGATAATTGTTATCATTCATAACTCGATAAATTGTCATCTCGAATCGTGTATCTTTTTTGGTGCAGATCTCTTTTGGCGGTGCATAACATCTGTAAATTATCTCTATCACAGGTGGCATTCTGGAAACCTTTTTATCGCAAATTCCCCTCCCCCCCCCTAAAAAAAACCAAGTGTATTCTAGAAGTGCGAACGCGCCCTGTAATCCTCGCCTGATTAGATAAAGGACACTTTTCCATTGTTTTTTCACCCTATCTATTATGCATTCAGAAGTTGCTGATGAGATAATAAAGGATTTAAATTTTTTTTTTTTTTTTTAAAGATGCAAAGCTGCTTAAAATACTGCCTTCAAACCGAGCATAGATAAGTGAGAGAAAATGTTTTTTATTAAGCATCAGGTTAAGGGGAAGATAACAAGATATTATTGGGAGATTCTGAGAAGGTTTAATGTACTTGAAATCTAAACTAATCAATGCTCGAAACTATAATTTTGCCGAAGAACAAGTGTACAGTGCACAAATGATCATATATTTTGGTTGTTAAGGCTTTAAAATGCAGGAAGTTTGTGGTTCTGTAATTCTAAGAGACGACGCTTCACGATTTTTTTTTTCAATATTCCAACATTTGTAGTTAAATACAAAATATATTTTACTAACCCAAATAACAGTCTAAAAAATCATTTTTATACAGTGTTTGGATCTGCAATGGCGATATCCATTTTTCACCCACAATGTTTAGTTGGGTTACCACAATGTGTAGTTACCCCATAAAAGCATATAAGATTTATTTTGCAAACCCAAACAAGTCTAAAATTGCTTAAAAATATTTTTTTAGGTATTTTGAAGGCAATATCCATTTGTCACCATATGTGTTTAAGGTGAGTTACCATTACGTAATAAAATTATATCATCTCAACACAATTGACATTTGAATTTTTTGTCGCGATATCCAACAAGTTTCAATTTAAATTCAAGCAGCATCAAATTCAAATTCAAGCAAACATCAGATTCAAGCAAACAATTATAGAATTATACTCCACGGTTTGTATGAAGAAACAATTAATCGTTTACATACAATGAAAAGGTTTATGAAACAATTAAACGGAAGAATAAAACCTTGAATAATAAAATTAAATAATATTTACGTTTTATAAAATAAAATTAAGCATTTCATTCGCAAAAATAAACAGAGATAAACGCCATCTATCGGGGAAAAGATAAAATATTTTTAAAAGGAGAATATCGGTTGCGAAGTTTTTCCTCAAATATAGGGATTACTTACGGAATTCAATTTTTCATAAAGCGACAATCATTAGAGTATGTTACTGTTTAATAAATTCATTTTCGAACTATTGTCTAGATTTGTATTTTTTATAGTAAAATCTTTGTTTAATTCTGGTCTAGCATCTCAATGGCAGAATGCTGCCCTGGTGTAAGAGAGATCTCGGAATAAAATCCGGCTCGATGCTATGCAATCTCTTTTTTCGAAACGAGTTGACACGACGGCGGTTGTGTACCGGATTTTCTTACTGTCGACCATTCAATTTGAAAACTTACCATGTTTTCCCCCATCAGAAACACTTGATTCTTGATTCTACCTAGAGGCATGCTACCCAAAAAAATATTTTAAGCTATTGTACCACTGAAATATAAACTATAGTCAATTTACATTACGGTGATGATAAGTAAACGTATTCTAAGCTAAAAGTTTTTTTTTAATAAAAAGTTTTTGATCAACTTAAATTTTTTAAAACATTTTTCGAAACATTTCGAAAACATTTTTCTAATTATTTTTGTGCAATGCTATTTCATTTCCACACAGACCCAGGAGGTAGAAATAGTCCTGTGCGCTTTTTTTATAGTGCTGTCGCCAGTAGCCCTAATGCACTGTTAAAATAAGTCAGAAATTTCTATATCAAAGCTCTCTTCCTTATCACCATCATTCAATCAATATGAATATTTTACAGAAAAAAAAAAAAAAAAAAAAACTCAATTATCATTATCAAATGACTATTTTAAATCCAAATCAATGATTTCCATATCTAATGTTCATTATATAGTCTAAATGTAATGTTCATTATATAGTCTAAATGTAATGTTCATTATATAGTCTAAATGTAATGTTAATTATATAGTCTAAATGTAATGTTAATTATATAGTCTAAATGTAATGTTAATTATATAGTCTAAATGTAATGTTAATTATATAGTCTAAATGTAATGTTAATTATATAGTCTAAATGTAATGTTAATTATATAGTCTAAATGTAATGTTCATCATTCAGTCCAAATCCAACGTCTATAGTATCATCCAAATCAAATCCAATGTTAATCGTATCATCCAGACCTTTTGTCAATCATAAAGTCTAAATATTTATTCCGTCGTCACGTCTAAATCTCCATTCTATCGTCAAGTCTAAATCTTCTTTCCATCATCACGTCTAAATCTCCATTCCATCGTCAAGTATAAATCATCTTTCCATCATCAAGTCTGAACCTCCATTCCATCGTCACATCTAAATTTCCATTTCATCGTCAAGTCTAAATCTCCATTCCAATTATTAAGTTCAAATATTTTGTTCAGAGTCAAGTCTAAAACCAATGTCCATTATCCAGTCCGAGTCAATTTCTAAAACCATTATCCATTCCAAGCGCCGATTGTCAATTTTCAAACTGACTTTCGTTATTTATTCCAAGTCAAATGTCCGTATTCTTTCCTTCTAGAATTTGAGTCAGAGAAGACTTTCCTCAATCTTATAGATTTAGATGAGGCGCTCCTCGTTATCAGAGCAGATGATGATCCGCTGATTGCTGTAAAACAAATAGCAATAAATAATTGTAAGGATGTGCCATTTCGATTTTTAAGTATTTAGATTAATCATTCTAGTAAGCATCTTCCAAACCCAGAGAAGAAAAAAAAAACCACACCACTACTTCAAAGCCATGCGAGACACAAAATTGACAGTTTCAGTGGAAATTCAGCACCGTTAAAAGATATACATTTTATTACACTACAACGAAGTATGAATGTTATATTTATTTGTGTAAAATATCACTAATGTGTTCAACAATTGGTTAGAAATTGGGGTTGAACAATTCTTGTTTCACACTAAAGAAAGCATTTTAATTGTAACTATTAAAATATCAATTGAATAGTTTAGCGTAACAATATCCTATATATATAAGCTTAAAATCTCAATTTCCCCTATTAATTTCTAATTAATCCCTAAAATAGTTTAGAATCTTAATAAATTAATATTACATCAATTATCGAATTTAACTACACTAAAATAGAATCGTAATCATAAAGTACAATGTCTAATTTCAGTAGAAAATTGAAAAGGTTATTGTTAGGCTCATCCTATAGAAATTCACAAAAACAAGTATTCAGACATTCACAGAACATGTTAGGAATTCGAAAACTAGCAGTTTTATGAATCCTTGTAAATGGAAAGTAGTTTTAATAAGTTAATATTTAAAATGTAAAAACTCTAGAAAATTATCAATTCATGTTCAATTTAGACAACACCACTTATATTTAACTTTCAAGTTTTTAAATTTAAAAGCAATACCCGTCAATACCTGTGGATATTAAGGTAGATCATGATCGTGGGCCCAAACGAGTTCAGTTGCCCCATTCATTAAAATGTTGTACAATTTCCATATATGTTTTTTTTTTTTTTTTTTTAATTAAATGAGGCTTTAATCAAGTCGCACTCAATGAAATTTTAGTAAAAAAAAAGGGTAAAATGACTTGTAATCGTTTAGAAATATTGTAATTTATTTGAATGAATATCTAACAGTCTAACTAAAAACATTAAAATAATATGTAAAAGGCAAAGTAAAACATGGCATAGTTACTACTTGCATATTAATGTTTGGCAAAATAAAATGTCATTTAATAGTTGAACAAAATCTGTTGGATAGTATTACTTTTATTAAAAATTGAAGGCTTGATTATGGATATCAAATTTGCATATATTTTTTTAATCATTGAATAATAGATTATTCATATTTCCTTCATGGAAAAAAACTGTTTTAAAACTTTAGTTCCGTTAACATAATCCACTTAGGATTTAAAGGATAAAATATCGGTAAATTACTTTTTATTTCCTTAATCAGGTATGTAAGCGAATTTCTAAGCAAAATATCATTTGCCAGAATTCTATTAGCAATTTCAAATAGATATATAAAAATAATTATTTTTAAAATAAACAAAAATAATTATTTTTAAAATATACAAAAATAATTATTTTTAAAATAAACAAAATAATTCTTTTTAAAATATACAAAAATAATTATTTTTAAAACTAACTATTTTTTATACTTCATTATTTTATGAAAAATGTAATTAGTCCTAATTAAAAGATATTTTATTCCATGAAAAAATAAAACTATAAATATATATTAAACTTTTTTTTTTTTTTTTAACAGTGGGAGAAACTTTAGATTCAACTCTATGTGCACATTAATAATTAAAATCGAAGAAATCCACCTTTTCATTTTAATTTTCTCATTTTCAACCTTATCCTAAACCTATTCCGGAAAAGAAAAGAAAAAAAAAAAAAAAAACTTTAAATGTGCACAGCTGGTTTTGCATTTAAACAACATTCTCTCTCTTTCTCTCATTTAACAAAATTCTTTTTCAACATAACTGAAGTCATAATTTTATACTTACAATTATTGGAATCTGTTTGCTTGTAGTGGAAGAAGGTAGTAAAAAAAAGTATATCATTTTGTTATTACATATATCATTAAAACAAAACAAGGTCTATTCTAAGGAACGATTAACGATTGCTTAAAAATCTAATCTCTCTCTCTCCCCCTCCCCACCCTTTCCCCCTCTCCGTTTCAACCCACACAGCAAATAAATATAAGACAATAAAATCTGATAATTTATCTTTGAATATAACAGTAACATTTAAATTTTAAAACGTGGTTTCTATTACCTTACTTCATGAGGTTAATTAGTTATTTATAAATCTATAAATATTTCTACAATATTTTCTTATGAATTTTTTTAAAAATACATTTCATTGCGAATTGCGAAGTCGCAAAAGACAACTAAACAATCGTGAATACAAATTCAATGTATTTGATACCAAACATTAAAAGATTATTTACACTTACAAGGCAAACATTCAATACCTGTCATCCACTTTCTTCGGAAAGGAAAGATACTGTGTCTTCCCTCTTGTCATATATTCATTGCTTTTTTTGTTGTTGCCATCTTGGTACTTGGAATCGCAAAATAGTTTCGTCAAAACATCTGTTGTCACCCACCCCCTAAATATACAGTGGTCATCTCCCAAGAAAATTCCGGAGGAGAGGACACACAGTGACAGCAAACAGCCGAACTGAAAATTTATTGAGGGATCAGCTGACACTAGGCACTAAAATGAGATAACGTCCCCCTA
Organism: Linyphia triangularis; assembly: GCA_963978545.1. NCBI lineage: Eukaryota > Metazoa > Arthropoda > Arachnida > Araneae > Linyphiidae > Linyphia > Linyphia triangularis. The sequence goes on from OZ021727.1 coordinate 13,916,101, forward strand.
TTTCAAGGTCAGGGAGAAAAGAGGACATCCAATGTTTTCTCCAAATCCTTCTGCTAAATAAAGTTTCTCGGACAGCTTCCATCTCTCACCTCTGATTTTAAGCATATGCCTTGTTTTTTATGTTTCGAAAATATGATTTCATTGTAAAATATTTGAAAGTACCACATGCACTATTTTTGCAAAATAAGAGTGAACAACTATTAATATTTTTTTTTTTTACTTTTTACGATTGCCCAAATAATCCGCGACCACGACTACCCATTAGAATAGGCCCGACTTAAGCTGTTCCCTCCATTTTGAGAATAATTGTACACTTTTACTGTCTAAATATTTCTCGACGAGATAAATTTAGACAGTAAAAGTGTACAATTATTCTCAAAATGGAAAGGATAGTTAAGGACGGCAAATAATCAGAAACTTCGTTTCGACAACTACCTTGTTTGAGAAAATTTATTGACTACATTTGTACTAGAGCTGGGAAATTCTTAAACGTTAATAAAGTTCCCATCATCAATAATGTATATTGAAATTTCTTTTTTCAATATGGTAAATTCTTTAATATTGTAGTTTACGTGTTCAATTTTCAATATGGATATACATGGCTGTGTTAGGCTACAAGCCTCCTAGATACCCCAAGGAAATAAACGTTTGTAAATATACAAACAAAATAAAATAAAAGAGCCGACCCATACAAATGAAATACTCGAATACATATTAACAAGTGCGAACGAATATTTATTAAAAACAAATAAGACATTTGTTGGGGAAAGAATTACGGTTCTATAGTAAGTATCCCTGAATTTAAAAAAAAATAAGGCTAAGGTTTTAAAAAGAAAGAACTTAATAAAAACAATATCATTAAAGCATTTAAAGTAAATTTGAAACACCACACACAACTTAATGTTTGGTTTAATAATGTAATATCCAATCAAAGTCGAAAGTAAAACTAGGGGTGTGAAACGTAGCACAACTTTCAATTAGACTATAATACTGATCACTGCATTTAAGTGTGACATGGGTTAATGTAATTTACCGTGTACATTTTCATATTTTCATTAATTCAAAAAAACTGGCAAAGTTAGTGATTTTTTTTTTTTTTTGCGATAAAAATTACTTTTAGGTAAGTGAAATTAAGGAGGAACAGTACAGTGGTGGTTGATGGACAATGCCCCAAAAAAGTTAACTATGTTAGAAGTTCGTTATTCAACTTTTTACAACTTTATCGAATTTTTCTAGGATTTTCGGAGTTGAGGGTGTTTAGAACACCTTAAAAATTCATTGCCGCAGTGATTTGATCAAAATTGTTAGAACCGTTTATTGATAAAGATAATTATTTTAATCGCAGACACTTATTGCAAATGAACAATTTTGACAAAAACCTGAATGACAGGTCCATGGCCACTGCTAACCCGTACACTAAAATTCAACAACGTTGGTCAAAACGTTCAAGAGTTATGCCGATTTGGGGAGCCATATCACAGAAATTTTTTCACGACCACTTTTATGAACTCGGAACGTCCCAAAACGTGAAAAAATTAAACTAAACTAGGGGTGTGGAACATCGCACAACTTTCAATTAAACTATAATACTGATGTGGATTTGTGCCATTTATCGTTTTTAAATTTTCATCATTCATCATTCGCTTAGAAAAAATGACCAGTTTGGTGATATACTTTTCGATAATTCTTATATTATCCTTTCTTATAAGTGAAACTGAGAAGAGGAGAAAAAATGACCGTTGATGAACTATGTTGAAGCAAAGAGAACTCTGTGTTGAAGGCATTCGTTTCTCAACTTTTTACGCCGTTAAAGCATTTTTACGGGAATTTCGGAAATGGGGATGTTTAGAACACCTTCCACCGCGATTTTGGACAAAATCGTTAGAGTCGTACTTTCCTAGGATAAGTACATTAATTTTTTCTTTTCAAGATACAACACGATGGCAGAGACAGAAATAGAATTGAGGTTGACAGATTTCGAAAATGTATCCTTCTGGTTTCACCAGATCGCAGCGATTTTCGAGGAGGTAAACAAAAATCACTTTTCTTACCATAAGGAACAGGGGAGCTTTTTTCGTTTTGGAGAAGAAGGGGCGTATTTTTCATTTTGGAAAGGAAGGAAGCATGTTTGGGAGACATGTATTTTTTTTTTTAATATTTATTCCTGAAAATGTTTATTTTCAATTTGAAAAATTCCCGATTAAAAAAAGGAAAAAAAAACAAAAACATATAGAACTGATCTTTTGTCGCCCCTCCTAAATTTAAGAAATTTCCCTAGAATTATAATTTTTTTAGAGACTTAAGGCGTCTTCTCACTTTAGGCACCTCGAAAATAGGCTATTTTCGCGATTTTTTTTTCTAGGATTTTTGCAAACAATTATGGGATAAAATGGATCCTATATAATAAACACATCTTTCAAGTACAAGAAATTTTTATTTTTTTATTTTTTTTTAACAATTATTATAATAAAACAGTAGCATCGAAAAACCCGTGTAGAAATGGCTTGTTGATGAAATTGCGGAAACTATCCGGCCGATTGTCATGAAATTTGAATGACATATTCTTCATAGTTATGGCTATAGCGCATATTATCAGATTTTTGATATTCGCGAAAATAACAAAATGGCGCACGCTTTTCGAAAAAGTAAAAAAAAAATACGCGTTTTTTTTTGCAGTTTTTTGTAAAAAAAAATACTTCAAATCAAAATTTCAAAAATCTGATGATATGCGCTATAGCCATAACTGTGAAGAATATGTCATTCAAATTTCATGACAATCGGCCGGATAGTTTCCGAAATTTCATCAACAAGCCATTTCTACACGGGTTTTTCGATGCTACTGTTTTATTATAATAATTGTTCAAAAAAATAAATTTTTTTTTCTTGTACTTGAAAGATGTTTTTATTATATAGGATCCATTTTATCCCATAATTGTTTGCAAAAATCCTCGAAAAAAAATCGCGAAAATAGCCTATTTTCGAGGTGCCTAAAGTGAGAAGACGCCATAACACAATGGTAAAGATAGATATAGAATTGAGGTAGACAGATTTCAAAGATGTATCCTTCTGGTATCACCAGATCGTTAACGATTTTCGAGGTGGTAAAACAAATCACATTTCTTACCGATAAGGCACAGGGGCGCTTTTTTCTTTTTGGAGAGGGGGCGCATTTTTCGTTTTGGGAAGGAAGGAAGCATGTTTGGGAGACACATTTTTTTTTATTTAATCCTGCAAATTTTAATTTTCAATTTGAAACATGACTGATTCAAGAAAAAAACATACAGAACTGATCTTTTGGCGCGCCTCCCAAATTTACGAAATTTTCCTAGAATAAGTGCATTTAATTTTTCTTTTCAAGATACAACACGATCGTAAAAACATAAATAGAATTGTGGTAGACAGATTTCAAAGATGTATTCATTTGGTTTCACCAGATCGCTTGCGATTGTCGAGGTGGTAAACAAAAATCACTTTTCTTACCATAAGGCACAGGGGCGCTTTTTTCGTTTTGGAGAAGGGGGGGCGCATTTTTCATTTTGGGAAGGGAGGGAGCATGTTTGGGAGACACATTTTTTTTATTTAATCCTAAAAATTTTAATTTTCAATTTGAAACATGACTGATACAAGGAAAAAAATCACACAGAACTGAACTTTTGGCACCCCTCCTAAGTTTACGAAATTTCTGTATATTAAAATTTTTTTTTTTTTTTTTTTTTTTTTTTTTTTTCCCTTCAAGACATAACACTATGGTAAAAATAGATATAGAATTGGGAGGTAGACGGATTTCAAAGATGTATCCTTCTGGTATCACCAGATCGTTAACGATTTTCAAGGTGTTAAACAAAAATCACATTTCTTACCGGTAAAGGCACGGGAGATTTTTTGTTTTGGATAGGGTGGGGGTGCATTTTTCATTTTGGGATGGGAGGGAGGCACGTTCGGTAGACAAATTTATTAAATTAGTCATGAAAATGATAAAAGTTTTTTTTTTTTTTTTTTTTTTTGAAAAGTGACCGCATTAAAAAAAATCTATAGAACTGTTTTTTGGCGCCCCAAGTGCAGGCTTGTTAGGATTGCACTAAAGACCGCCCCTGGGTTAAACTAATCTAGGTGCATTGCAATACACCCGACCAGTTCGTCACACTACCAGACACTATTTCTGCCACTATCAAGTGCTTAACATAGTCGCAAGAAGTCAAAACGTTCTCGTGCAAACCTCTTTCTCCAACCAACCCCTTCACACCAACGAAAGGACACTGAAGCCACGATATACTTAATCTGCACCAGTCCTCGATACCATTCACACTGATATTTGTTTGGCACCTAGACCGAACCCAGGATCTCCCGATCATGAGCTTTATGCCTTTTACCACCGGGTTACCAAAGGCCTATTGATGAAAAATAAATAAAATGGAATAGTGGCTGGCGGTCGAAGCCAGTCAATGATGTGCCAGCAGTTCATGCACAATCTGCGTTAGAGACCACTTCAAATCGAACTCGAACAAAACAGAAAGTCTAACAGATTAAAATTTTAACCATCATCAATAATTGCCGAATAAAAGGTAGAAAATATTTTTAAATACTAGACCTAATAGCTACTTTAGTGCGATATGATTGGCAAACTCTGCCTGAAGTATAGTAGATTGAAACCATATTCTTTTGAAATTTGTTACGATTGCTAAGTGTTTCTTATTCAATTATAATAAAACACCAGAATGTTAGGGATCCTATGGGGGAGAGAAGTCGGGGAGGAGGGGGGGGGGGGGGGTGACTCTAAAAACCCTCCCCATCAATGCGCGCCTGGACAAGATCTTGCTTTAACGATGTTCCAGTGCAAGAAAATATCCAGTACTACCATCCTTCATCTCATTCTTTTCAAACACAACGTTAGAATAATCCACTAGAAAAAGCATTCACTTTATCGATTAAAGAAACCAAAATAATAACCGAGCTTCATTTCAATACACCTGGTGACGAGTGTTTACCTGTGGAATGTCAGTTGACGCTATTACCTCGTGACAACGGCAATGTCGTCAAAAGGCTTCATCGTGACGTCTTTTCGAGGTATTTTTAGAATTTTTTCGGAATAAAAATGAGCAGATGCTGCTGAGAGACTACTTGGATTTGTCTGGTATTTGAATTTGATGCAGGAATACTCAATTTCAGTAAAGGGCATTGTCCGCATAAATCGATCCTTAAATAATATCTATTTTGAACTTTTCGATGTACTACAAAAACTAACATCCATAAATACCTTTGATTCGGTACGGCAGTGAGTGCTGAATACTCAGCAAGTCTGAAATAGGTAAATTGCTAGTCTTTGAAAGAAAGATTCTTAAGCTGTTGTTGAATATTTTCCCGAAAGATGGAGTCGTTATTGAAAAAGGTATTTACCGAATGCGATATATTTATAAAATCTATGAGAAACATAGGGAAACTGACATTGTCAAAAGTCATTAGTGTACATCGTATTAGACGGCTTTGACATCTATTTAGAACCGAAAACTTCAACCCAGCTAAAAAAAAGTTATATTTAACAACCTCGATGTTAGAAAGAGGCTTTATAAAGTGAAAAAAGACCTTAAGATTATGGTAAGCACCAACTGGAGAACCGTAGCATTTAAAACTAATACATTGGCTATTAGAATGGTCTTTTTGGGACGTTGATAATGCTTTTACTAAAAAGGTATTAGGTATTTCATCAGAGAGTACTTCTGGATTGCCGTTCTAAGAATTGCGCTAAAGTGGTCGATTTATGACTAATACCAATGATGATATAGATATCTAAACGTAAAGAATTTATCCATCCGTATGATGTGTGAAAACTGCAAATCCTCACAATAATGTCAAACAACACTAACGACTTATGTACTTGTACAGTTGTGTAGATAATTTTGTTTGACATTAGAGCTTGGTGTTAAAAATGCAAACTTTGAATCGAAAGTGCAGAGAATTTCAATCGTTAAAAGTTATCTTGTGTACAACTGTTCTGTAAATCAAATTGTGGAGCCCAGATAGATCTTCATGCTTTAGACTCAACTATCGACATGGGACTAATTATCATACTTGTCAACATATTTACTCTTCTTGCTTCTAGTTACCCATATGTCAGCATAGGGGAATGAAAGTATGGTTTTCGCTTTAGAAAAAAAACCCGATTTGTGTGTGTGTATCGAAAATTGGTCAAGAAAAAAAATCTATGAGTACGCGTTCGCCATAACTTCCGAACGAATTGACCTACGATGTTCAAATTTTGTGTGTGGTGGCCATGGAATCTGCCATTTAGGTTTTTGTCAATATTGTGCATGCGCAAAACATGAAAAAATGTTTGTTTGTTTTTTTCATTTTTTTAATTGCTAAAAAACGTCTAAAATGATTTTAAAATCGCCATGGTAATGCCTTTTTAAAGTAAAGTCTCGGAAATTTCCGTAAAAATGCTATTAAATTGAAAAAAGAATGTCTTTAACACAGACTTCTTTTCTCTTGAGTATCGCTCATCAACCACAGTTTTCACTCTCTTCTCTGTTCCACTTACATGAAAGGAATTATCGAAAAGTATATCACTAAATTTGCCAATTATTTTGCAGTGTAATAATGCTCATCTACCAATTTTTTCAACTAAATGATAATATGAAAATGATAACACTATTCCACGTAAAATTTAAATTACAGTAACAGTATTACAGTGTAATTGAAACTAAAGTTGTGTGATGTTCCACACACCTAGTTTGAAATTGGATGTAGCGATCCCGAGATCCTCTCATGCTAAGCGCTTATTGTGTATCTGATACCGGTACATTTTGGTGTGCTACTGCGTGACTTATAAAATGAGATTGCTTTTTTCTCGTATACTAGTTTTATTTTTCAAAATACGAGAATACCAATTTCAATAAAAATTATGTTTATCTAAAACAATGAGCTATCTTTCATACTTTGCCCCAACAGAATTAACCTTTTGTCTTTGTCGTCTTTTGCTATTCAAATAAGTTTAGATTTGATGGATCAAATTTATCAATTCTTCATAATCAACAACTGGGGAGTTCTTTGATTTTTGCTCTGGATGATAATCTTAGACTCACATAGAAATATTTTAATGGTATTCTTGATTTGAAGTACACTTCCAGACAAAACAAACGTCCTAATCAAAATGGAATTTGATTCCATCACCTTAAACTATACCAGTAGCACTAATTCGCTGGCTATTATCGGCTCAACCCTGGTCAATCCTGATGTGGACCGTTGTAGACTGGCCGTTGCTATCGATCTTGGCCAATCTTCCCATAACCCCTGTTTTCGACATTGGCCAATACCGCTGTGCTGCCTGGGTAGGAGTTTAAAAAAAATTCAGCCTTTTTTGGAGGGATAGTTTAAATTTGATCTGAGTTTTTAAAAAAAGGGCACAAAATATTTTTCTCCATTCCTGAAATCAAATTTTATACTCTTAAGAAAGTGTTTCACATCTTACGAGATATCGATCGATCCCTTAGTTCCTGGAGTTATTTGCAATGTTCAAAGAAATGAAACTGGATATTCCATTGCCATGACTCATGGATCGATGCTTCCTGACTCATCCGCGAAACTAGGTTGCTATTCCGTTTTGATATGTTCTTATGGGTTTAAAATTTACAGAAACAGATGTGTTATTTTTGGATATAAATAGATATTATAAATTTTGTGTTGTCACTGCTTATCATTAAATTACGAAAACTTAACATAAGTCAAAATATTTTTAAATTCAAATCCATTTCGTGGTCCAAAATATTATAATAAATTAAATTCATCCATAAAACTGCATTTTAGGAATAACTAAAATTTGATTTAAAAAGGCACCCTAAAAAATATTTTAATGTAAATTAACGGTTGCTCATCTAAATTCACTTAAAGTGGTCGTAATCTTATTAGGCCTTAGAAAATAATATTGTTACGAATTTTTGTAAATTTGTAAATATTTCGTAGTGTTAATTTTGTAAATAGTAAAATTTATGTACATTTCGCATAAGGCAGTGCAATAGTTCATCTGAGATTGGCTTCCCTGCAAGATGGGTATTGATGCTTGATAACGAGTTTTACAGAGGTAACTCTGGGAAGCGAGTTTTAAGGAGCAGGGCATTTAACATTATGGTAATGGCAATCTCGCCAAGTTGGCGAGATAGAGCCAATTTGGCGACGGTTTTGGCGACTAATTTTTTTCGCCAAACTTGGCGACCATTTGGCGACATTTTCAGTCCCCATGTACATGTATAGGACTTTTCGACTACGATCTGGATTCTCCAAATATCTACCTCTAGAAGATTCACGAAGATTCACCTGTCCTATATAAGGCTGACCAAGAGAGCGGGGAAGTTAGTTGATTTTGAGTCACTGAGTTAGTTGTTAGCTGAGTCCATTAGTTGACTGGAATTACTGATACTGAGTCTCAGTGAGCGTTCAGAGAGTTCCGAAAGCGAACTGTATTGCATTGTTTTTTGCAGAGATTTAGCAGTTGTGTTGTCAAGTTTTTAACTGCTGTTTTGTGCTCTATTGTTGTGAAAAGAGCTGTATTCTGTCTACTAGAGCGAGAAGTTAATTTCTGCAACTTTTGATCTGCTTTGGCTTCAAGTCTTTCGAACCCATCCACGCAACAATATGTTTATTGCATTGAAGAGTTCAAGTTATGGGTCATACAAACCTATATAATAACAACAAAAAAAATATCATTTCAAAGGGCGAACGCAAAAGTGTCAAACAGGAGCGTACTGGTCATAGAGTTGTCCGGTACAAACACCGGGTCGGTCAGTGTCTGTAAAAAATGGGCCAGTTCGGTACGGAAATTTATTATTATTTTAAAGTTTTTTTTCAATATAAAGAGTGGCCTTCCTTAGCGTTTTTTTTAAAAGCCTAATGCATTTAAATCCCAATGGTGACTTCCTCTCTCCCCCTGTTGATGCCTTTCGCTTAGTAGGAGTGATAAGACATTCTAAGAAAAGTAGATGTACTAAGATTTGTATATTTAACTTATTTTATAACATTTAAAGTTATGTCATTACGTTAAGGTTATGTCATTTTCTAATAAACCTACCAGTTAAATTCCTGGACATTTAGTTTTTGTCACAAACTATGAACAGTTTATGGAAACCAAGTTCATACAAATTGAGGTATTAATAGTAGAGACAGAGAAAATTTGGTTTAATTAAACTAATTATTGAAACAATTCAATTATGAAAATTTATCAATAAAATTGGTAATTGAAATTATTTATTAACTGTACATACTTAAAAAAAATATAGTATACTATGGTAATTATTAAAACTAATTACGTAATTATTGAAATTATTTTATTAATAAATAATTATTAAAACTTTATTAATGATTTTATGGCAAATTTGGGCCGGCATAAATCAAAAATCACCGGACCGATTTTATGTCCCAGTACCCCGTTGGTGTCAAAACATGTATTTGAATATTTTGGATTTAGGACTTTTTAACTTATGATGGCAGTATTATGGTGCACTAGGGGGCTCCGCCCCCTGCTCGCTGACGCTCGCCAACCCCCTGGATTGCTATGCAATCCCCTTGGCTCGCTTTGCTCGCCTCAAAGTGAAGCATTTAAAATATGCTCTAGCAAAAAGCTATTTCAGCTGCGTAATGCCAAGAAACTGAAAACGTTTTCTTATTTATGAAGAGCCAGAATACTTGCCACGTCATTATCCTACTGCTGTCGAGACGCGTTAAGCAGGGACAGTGTGGCAACGTAGTAGAAAGTTCTTACTACAAAAATAAACACTATTGTACATATATTTAAAAAAGATCGGTTATTTCATTGAACAATTAAAATGTACGGGCTGGTATCGTATGAAGCGCTAAAATAAATAAAGTTGTTTATCGAAATTTCTTAACGAAGCAATCCTATGTTCGCATAATCTTTTTTGCGATACTTAGAAAATAAAATAAAACAGTGAAAGGCCAATTATCCGGCATTCAATGAACAGGAATTTTTTGAAAATCAAATTTGGCGAGAAAATTAGCCCTATTTCGCCAAAAGTTTTTTTTAATTTCATATCAGATTTTGAAGTTGAGTGGGTGGTTTTATTCGTTATTTTAATAGTTTTCAATTCGTAATAGCTGAATTTCCACTGATTAGAAATGAATATAGGTTCAGATTTACTGCACAATGCCTCTTAGCGACTTTTTGAAAGTTGGCTATTTAGCGCTGAATGCAACCCGGCTACCTCCGGAACATGTTCCAGCAGATAACTTTTCCAAAAAGTCTGGTTTATCCAGAATTCCAATCCAAAAGAAATATACACATCTAAGATCTATTTATTCTTGCATCATCGTAACTATTAAATCAATACGTCTTAAATAGGCAATAATTTCTATCTGTAGACTGCAATAAGAGAAACAAAATATAGCGAATCCAAGTTGTTGCTGTTGCCAGATGTATTAGTCAAATTTCAAGAGATATATTGTGATTGGCTAGATTGCTGAATTTGGAATTTCGTGCATAAAGTACATTTAGAAGATTTGTTTGAAGTCATTGCCATTCTGCTCACAGAAATACAGCCGAATTTGGACGTTACGCAAGAGAATTATATATATAGATGCCAAACAAATGTATACGCTAAAATGTATAACGTTTAATGTAAAATATATAAATAAATGTAAGAAGGTAAAAGAATAAAAACTATACATCGGCTTCAGGATAACGGATGCGAAAAATACTTTAAAAAAAATATTTTTAAATCATATTTTTAAACTGCTTTTTAAAGTACCGATACTTTAGAGAGATTTAAAAAATATCCTTAAAACATTTTCCAGAAAATAAAATAATTATTGCACATTTAAATCAATTAGTAGAGTAGCGCAGTCGGATCAGAATCCTCCCCACCCCTTCTCCCCTCTTTTCCCACTTGCTACATTCATTCATGACTGAAAATTCTTTAGTCAAAAGAAAATAGAAAAAAAACACACTTTATTTTAACTTACTTATAACGGGGCTCCATGTTTCAAAATGGTTCAATTATAAGTTTTGATATTTCTTAAGTTAATACTAAAAGAAAAAGATTGACTCATGCAAACTAACCACTGTGCAAACAAATGCAAACCAGGGTTCCCACGGTCATTGAAAGTCATTAAAAGTGCTTAATATTTTTGAACTTGTTTTCAAGGCCTTGAAAGTGCTTGAAAATGCTTAGAGGTGCTTAAAAGTCCTTGAAAATGCTTAGAGGTCCTTAAAAGTCCTTAATTTTTGCAGATGTTGTCCAACTGCAAAATTTATAAAAATTTCAAGTCGGACTTGCTATTTCTGCGTGACCGCCACTTATCTGCACCGTATCGGAATTTTCCGACGTATTTGTATTATGCATCCACCAATTTGTAACTCTTTTGGTAGAATATACTTTATTAAAAATTTATATATCGACATAATGCCTGAATTTTTTTTTTCAAAGGTCCTTAAAAACATTAATTTGGTCCTTAAAAGTCGTTGAAAAGTCATTGATTTTCATTCTGTGATTTGAGTGGGAACCCTGGCAAACTTATCAACGCCGACCTTCGAAAAACGGCTAGGATGATATCTAATTTTATAATATGGAGGATGATTTTTAAAATAATTTAACCATGATGTCCAATGCGTGAATTCACGCATGAAGTTAAGTCTATGGGGGTGAAATTGATTTTTAATGGACAGTTCCCGCATTTTTTAAATTTTTTTTTTATTCAATTCTAAATGTACTGAAAAGGTTATAAACATAAAAATTTCTGCTCAATGAGCTTTTTTTTTTTTTTTTTTTAATTTGCGATCAAAATTACCTTGTTAGAGGTTGGAAAGAAAACTACCCATTTCGTTGGCGTTGAACGTGACGTAAAGAGATCTCAAACATCTTGGCTTGAAATGCAGCAGCGGAAACCAGATTTGCAAGTTCCTCGCAATTCTCGCCAACCTGTACGGAATGTGGCGATGGTCTACCAACGCCAACTTCTTTAACGATAAGTATTTGGCACAAACCTCACGATAACCATAGAAACGCAGGGATCTGTTTACGTCACGAATTTTGTTGGCTGTTTTGATCGGACTGGTTTTGGCTCGGTTTTGGGACATTTTCTTTTGTTAATATTTAAATAACTAATTTTTTTAAAAGAACTTTTGTTTATATATTTGGAATCAGAAAGAAATTCTTTATAAATATGTACTAATTTCACTCGTTTTTAAATATATATATATATAATTATTATTATTATTTTTTTTTTTTTACTTACCTACCGTAGAAATATCATCTTCATTTGCGATTCAAATCTATATTTAAGAAAATTAGTAAAATAAATAATCAAGATTGACTAGCATTTAGTAAATTTAAATTTTAAACTAATAATTTAGATGCAGTCCAGCTGTATACTTGCTGTACCCTATAATAAACTTCAACTTAACTTGACATCACTAGACGGTAGATCGTCACAGTGCTCATAGGTATTTAATCCATTTTGGCGACGTGAAAGCATAATGTTCGCCAAACCACAACCCTGTAGAGAACAAAAGGCTATAAGGTTTGTCGAGAATTATGTCTTCACTCCGCTAAAATGGATTAACTGCCAATGAGCACGGTGAAGATCTATCGTCTAGTGATGTCAAGTTAAGTTGGAGTTTAGTATACGAGCTGCCACTGATTTACATACTAAAACATTAATTTAAAATATATGTAAGATAGTAAATACACGGAAAACGTGCGTCAGGATAAAAGATGCAAACGAACTTTTGAAATAGTAAACGACTGTTGTTCATGGAATTCTGGATTGTTAAACCTGTAATAGAAACAGATGCATGAACAGCTGCATCTACTTGCAATTGGTTATTAATAGGAGGAGCAACTGCCGAGAGGGATTTGGTATTTGTTGAGCTGGTGAAGTACAAATTGTATCTACGATCGAAAGCGGAGGAATATCGAGCAGAAGCGCGCGTGACAATGGAAACACGTTGCATGGGTAGAAGTCAAAACAGAATCGAGGAAAATCACTTTTTAGGTTCAAGGTCAATGTTATAAAACTAAAGAATAAATTAGAAACACCTGAAATTAAAAAAAAAAAAAATTCGTTAGAATCTTTCAAATAGGCAAATATATATTTTGTAAAATATTTGTACTTACGCAGCTCTTTTGTAATGTACCGGTCTACACCTGTTCAGAAATGGGAACGTGGGTGGAATAAGCTTTTTAGTGACTGTGATTGAAATTGGCAAATATATATATTGTAAAATGTTTGTAATCATACAGCTCTTTTATAATGTACCGGTACAAACAGGTTCAGAAATGGAAGCGGGGGTACAAGGAATTTTTACTGACAGTGATTGAAATTGTTTTTTAAGACAAGGATTGGACAGTAAAAATTAAGGGGGAAAGGTTTGAAACCTTACAATAAATTACAAAATGCTGCATTAGCGTACTGTTTTAAATAATTCAATACTTTTTAATAATTATATTCCCCCAACCTCCCCTCCAAATTTTTTTCTTCTCAAGTTTAAAGCATTACTTATAATTAGAAACAAAGGAGAGGTAGAGGCATGGACACACATGGTAATAACATTGTGCAAACACAAAATTAATTAAAATTGATTTATGGAAATGATTTTTGACTTCTGTGTAATTACATTGATAATATGTTTACACCTAATTATAGCTTATAAAAGCATCAAGTCTCTTCTCCCCTTTATTTGTGATGGAATAAGAAAAATGGTCAATGAAAAATTACCGATGCATATGAAGCATGTGTTTTATAATATAAACGACACATTACTATGGCACATTTATTACTTGTCATGAAGGTCATTAGAGATCAAAACTTTGAAGTTAGTGCTAATATAAAAGACTCAGAATCTATAACACATTGAAAAATACTATTCCAATTATTATTACAAAACATTGGACAACAGATGAAAGAAGCTATTGAGACAAATATTCTTTCATAATAACTTCAATAGAATTATAGAAATGTAAAAATTATAATTTCAATTCGAATTTATGGCAAATTTTCAAGCTTCTCAAAACAATTTTTTTTTCAAAATCCACTTATTTTTAGGCTTAGGAAAGTACATAGCAATTAGTCTTTCACCTTATATATTCCATTCGTTTTCTCCATTGAATATTTTTACCATGTTTTATAAACAATAATTTTCTCTTTTGTTTCTAGTCGTGCACCATTTCTACTTAGTTCCAAGATGGAAAGAAAGTGCTTCCTAATTTAAAAACCCTTTCCCAGTAGTTAACAGCAAAAACCTTCCTTCTCCTAAATTTTTAGATTTTTGATGTTTTATCCCATTTAAACATTAGGTTCAAGCATTTTGCCTAAGGCCTTTGTATAAACCTAACATCTATAAAACTCTGATTCTACCTTTGATTCTTTACGACAGTGAGTACTGGACACTCAACAAATATGAAATAGATAAATTGTCAGTTTTTGTTAGAAACAAAATAAGAAAAATATATGGAGCCGTTATTGAAAATGGTGTCTGGCGAATAATCATAAAATCTATGACAAATATCGGGAACCTGAAATTGTTAAGAGTGATTACGGCATATCTTATTATGTGGTTTCGACATGCATTTAAAACGGAAAACAAACCAGATAAAAAAACTTACATTTAACAACCCCAGTGTCAAAAAAGAGGTTTAAAACTTAGTCCGGCGAGGATTCTGCGCCAACAGTAGTTTACACAAAATCGCGCCAAGTTGTGACAACCATAGGCAGTTCACTTGTTAGATAAAAAATTGCGTCGACTCCAATTTGTTGGCGAAAATCACTTTGGCGTAAAATCCTCACCGGACTTGGAATTTTATCCAAAAGAGACTCGAGGACTTGGAAAAAAAAAGACCCTAAGAATTTAGCCAGCACAAACTGAAGACACGTGAACCAGACAGCATACGAGAATACGATTATAAAATTAACTGGAACGGTTATCGACACAACGCTATCAAAAGTTTAATATCTTAGGTTTTATGTTTTTCTATTAATCAATAATTAACTTCACATCACCGTCTAATCTTCTTGGTTTACTAGATCTTGGAAAAGGTAGCACTTTTTTCCACCATTAATAACCATTAACGCCACGTCACAATTCAATCTATTCATTACATCACAGACTTCATCAAAGATGCGGTTTTTTCGATAAACACCATTTTTCCACTTCAAATCACTATACAATTTATTTCCTTTGCATAGAATTTGACAAGGAAACCCCTTCATCATACTTTTCCATCACCATCCTGCCGACCAAACGGTATAGTGGTTAGCGTGCTAGCTTCTGGACCGCGAGGTTGCGGGTTCGAGTCCCGTGTTGGCATGGGTGTTTGTAAATGTATGTTGGCTTGTCTAATGACGAAATGTTTCGGCGCATTATAGCCCTCGTGTTGCTGACGGCGCCAGATAATCTGAATACAACCAACCAAATCCATCACCATCCTTAAACTTCCAATCCTCATTCCGGCGCAGTATGGCCCACGTGAAGCCCTTGCGCCAGAAATCGCACCAACCAACCAATCCAATCCTCATTAAATCATCCTTTCAAATCCAATCACCATCCATATTCCTCGGGCCGACCAAACGGTATAGTGGTTAGCGTGCTAGCTTCTAGACCGCGAGGTTGCGGGTTCGAGTCCCGTGTTAGGTATGGGTGTTTGTAAATGTATGTTGGCTTGTCTAATGACGAATGTTTCGGCGCATTATAGCCCTCGTGTTGCTGATGGTGCCAGATAATCTGAAAACAACCAACCAATCCATATTCCTCGGTCACATGAATTTGGGAAAAGAAACCCCTTTCTTAACACATTCGCTGCCGATCACTTATCAGCGCGGAATGTCTAGTAACTCCCTAGTAGTCTATCCAGATCAGCCTGGACCCGATCGGAGTTGCCCTTCTTTGCTGGAATTGCCTGAAACTGTGTTTTAAAAAACACGAACTTTCAGCCAACCTTAGGAGGAAGACAAGATGTATCTGATATTTATGTTACATGACAAATATTATTTTGTTACTTCAATTAATTCCAGCATGAACGGAAACTCCAATCGGATGCAGTCTGATCAGAACAGACTACTGAGGAGTAACAAGACATTCCGCTCTGATACGTGATCGGCAGAAAATAAAATAAAATGCCTGACGCCGACGGTCTTGGACCGGAGCAGCAACGACAGCAGCGCACGTAACCTCGCAGGAGCTCTCTTTCAAGTCCATATCCTTTACCTCGTCGACATAAAAACTCTCTTAGTCCATGGGTGCCCACCTCGACGTTAATTGCAAATTTCATAATATATCTCAACACTTTTAAAAACTCAAAAAGCAATCCCAACTTTTAAAATACTCTGTATTCAAGTTAATATAGCATTCACCCGCAGACAGTTGACTTGTTTGTTATTATCCTGTTCGGTAGATAAGTCATTGTTATGTGCATAAATTCCTATTGTTAAAAGTAGCATTGGAAACAATATTATAATAACGATGTGAAATATTTGTTTGTTAGAAGATTTTTGTGTTAGCTCAACAGGCAAAATCATCTGAAACTAGATCTAAAGTATATGACAGTAAAATTAAAAGTTAAGGGTCTTTAAAGAATAAAATAAGGCACAAACCAATTATCAAAAAAGCCCTAGCGTAAGCAATACATTATCAAAAATAACAACTGCTTGCTCATAAATTTTATCAAACTGATTACCCTCCAAGTATAATGGTCAGCAAGAAAAAGTCGCGAAGTGTAACAGTTGCCGCCAAGCTATTAATTTCTTTGGGGTACTTCACAAACAATGAACTGATTTGGGATTACTGGAAAGAACTCCCATTGGGAACAAGTTAGTGTCTGGCAGGTTAAAGATTTTTTTCTTTTTCTGTTCATAAAATTGAACTTCTTGGCATCTGTGGAACACTGGCACGTTCTTTCATAGTTTTGAAATTATCTCTTTCTTGAATTTAAACTAAGTAAATGAATTCTTATGCTACTTTTAAAATAGTATTAGTTAAGGGTGATTGGCTTTCTGCATAATTGAGTGATTTTCGCCTTCTCTTTAAAGCACATTTTCTCCTTCTGCTTGGCCTAGCCCAGGGGATAGCTCCGCTGTATATCAATGAAATGCCAAAAATAGCATAAGTTATAAAGTCCTAATCCAGGCATTTGACACAAGAAGGACAAAACTAAATCTTCTTAGTTATCTACATCACAGGATGCAGTTAAAACTGTTTTTGAGCTCAAATATGTAATCTCTATTTTCACAATTACAAAACAACATCTGAAAGAGATATATTTTATCGTGAAAGATGAGTTTGAAGATAGGTATAGGAAAAAATACCTCATAAATAAGGGTTGGGAGTCATTTTATTTTCTGCCAGGTGTATGGCCGGTTAAGAAGAGTTATCAGCCATCGAACTCATTCGATTACTCTTTGATAAATAACAATTTTAATCGGACAGTTTGGAAAGAAATTTGTCGGTGTCATTGAAACTAGAATTTTTTTTTTTACTGTCACGGTTGTTATCTTAAAGGCAGGTATTTAGTACACTGTAACGGTGATTTGCTAAATACAGGAGTCTTTTTAAATCCTTTATAATAATTTCGATTCTGTTTGTGCCGACCAAAAGGTATAGTGGTTAGTATGCTAGCTTCTAGACCGCGAGGTTGCGGGTTCCGAGTCCCGTGTTAGCCAAGGGTGTTTGTAAATGTATGTTAACTTGTCTAATGACAAATGTTTCGGCGCATTATAGCTCTCGTGTTCCAGACGGCGCCAGATAATCTGAAAACAACCAACCGATTCTGTTTGTCGATGGAAGGCGGAATCTTTGCGGAGGCCTAATTTTGAGGCTGTTACTGTCACTAAAAGGTTGCTTTTACGGAATACTAATAACAAAAAAACTTGCCGTCATTCACAATCGCGTAAAATAGCAAGATTGAACCGATCATTGTTGAAACTCTTTCCCGTTGCCAAATTTTTTTTAATAAATAAACTCTAAAATTACTTTAATCAGAATAAGTAAAAGATATTGTAATGCGAGATTCACGTTCATTTTTAATAAATAAATTTTGAAACGTAGTTTGCCGCACATTTTGCTGATAGAAATGTTTTCGATATCGGGACTGTGTTAATGAATATAAAAATTGACAATGCATGTAAATGATTTTTTAAAAACTGTTTTTATGGGTTATATCATTCATACTTTAGTTGCTTATGGAAGGATATGTATGGAAGATGAAGGAATCTGACGTTACAAAATTCAAAACTCTAAAATCTACTTTTTTGCAACTAGACAGTGGTTGTAGAACTGTATTTTGAAATAGAATTATTTCTAAATAAGCTGTCAAGCAACGCATTTATGGTTGGTTGGTTTTATTTCTGGCGCAAGAGGTTCACGTGGTCCATACTGCGCCGTCAACACATTTACGAATCTGAATTTCAGTTTAAAATTTATTTTTTAAAAGCAAATCGGAAAATTGGCTTTATCATCACCACTATCAAACAGTTACAAACTACTAAAAGCAATCTACTGTAGTTTTTATAATTACAATTAGAAATCCCCACTCAAGCAATTCTCCGCCAACATACTATATCAAAACTGATTTGTTCCCAACCGAATTCACTTGAGTTTTAGTATGTATAGAAAATTTATTTAGTTACAGAAAACAATATTCCACCTTACAATTTAAAAAAAAAAAAATATTATTTAAAAACTGCAGTGGAGTTGAGGGTAAACTTCTCTCTGATGGCTCTAGGGTTAGTGCTCTGGCTTCGCATGCCGAAGGTGCCGGTTTCGAATCCTAGGTTAGGCAATTAGGCATGCATGATCGTTGTGGTTTGGAATTCACGTTAAGCTATATGTCCCAGCCTGATTAACCGTTATTGTGCAAAAAATAGGTAATTGAGCGTACAAACCAACCATCTTTTCAAAATAGAATTGGAGTAACTAAATATAACATTGAGTTTCTTGATGGCTCAGAAGTAAGTAATTTGCCTAGCTGAGGACTTACACCACATTACGTCGACGAAACACCTCCCGGAAAGCATTCTCCTATCAATATCAGTGATGCAGTTTGGCCCTTGTGTTGGTGTGTTGCCTTTGCGCATAATAAATAGGAAAAACAACCAACCTATCAATATCAGACAACTAATTTGTAAAGTACGGTCGTTGCATTGCATGTTCGGAGTACGAATCTTACGCTAACTTTTCGTCATGAAAATCCAATGCGACCAACAAAACAATATTGAGCGAATGATTTTCTGACCGACTCAATTTCAAATATCATTATCTTCCCAAAAACAGAGTAGCAACAACCAACGTGGCAGATTAAAGTGAGACAAACATGCCCCACCTGTTTGTTTTTTTGACTCGGTCTCTGATGTATTTCCGACGTCAAATACATCAGTCGGTTTCTCTCTTGTTTCCCAGAGATAAGGCATCCGAGGTCAAAAAGCGCTTCTGTTGGCATTTCAATGAGGCTGAAACCCAATGTTAATGTCACACCAATTTCGGCCATGACGTCAAGGGAGCGAATCGTTGGAAATTTGCCTGAATCATCCGCACGAAGATATTCAGGTCAAAAAGCGTCTATGTTTTGTTGATCAAATTGATTCATGTATTTAACCCTGGATTATTATCTTTTCCTGGAAGGAATGTTCTCTAGTAGTCTTCAGACTGCTCGTTGGCTGGTTTTTCTTGACGCTATTGCTATAAACGAGGGCTACATCGTAAATAAACACAGTTACAATATGATTTCAAATTGATTACGGAAGTTTTGGTTAGTTGGTTGGTTGTTTTCAGATTATCTGGCGCCGTCAGCAACACGAGGGCTATAATGCGCCGAAACATTCGTCATTAGACAAGCCAGCATACATTTACAAACACCCATGCCTAACACGGGACTCGAACCCGCAACCTCGCGGTCTAGAAGCTAGCACGCTAACCACTATACCGTTTGGTCGGCTGGAAGTTTTGGTGTTGTGTATATCCAAAAACATACGGGGTACACAAAGAAAGGGTCCATTGGGTTGTGACCCCGATTGACAGACCTAAATGGAACATTTCCCCAATCACAAGAAAGGCCAAAAATATTTCTTCAATTCTTGTGACATTTTTATTATACATCGTCAGTATGCAAATAATTTTAAATTTTGTTCAGTGGCAATTCAGTCTTTTATAAAATTTATAATTAGAAATTTTATAGTCTTCAGTTTTGTTGTTGATTTCATTCTATTATCTTTAAATTTATAAACACAAAGTTGCAAATATTTTCAACCCGTATTTCGGCTGTTATTGTGTTTTTGTCTTGTAAATATTACATTAGGTTATAAGGCGGTGAAGGATTTACTATCACTCTTAATACCACCCAGTAGCAACCCTGACCAATCTCGATATGGACCGTTATAGAATGGCCGTTACTATGGATCTTGATCAATCTCGCCCAGTGCTGGGTATATACTGGAAGTTTTTAAATCTTGATTCGGAGTTTTAAAATTCAAATATAGTATTATAAGAAAAGAAAGAGAGGTAAAAAATGTTTTATAGTGTTTTTGAAACGTTTATTTTTTTTAAAAAAAATCGTGTATTTTGGAATGATGCTCGAGTTTTGTCATCGACTGACCAATCTTCCCAGAACCCCTGTTTCTGATATTGGTCAATATCATTGTGCTACCCGAGACAAAATCTAAAAAAGATATGGGAAACTATACCCCATATTTTTTTAAAATTAATATTCGATACATTTGTGTAAAATAGAAAATTCACAAAACTGAATACTTTCTAGGAAAAATTTATTTTTTAAAGCATATGTTAGCTGCGAAACAAAATAATTTATTTCATTTCAATTAAAAAAAAATCTTCCAATGACATCGTCAAAAATAATTTTTTTTTTTTTTTTTTTTTTTTTTTTTTTTTACAGAAGTTCATTCAAATACAAATATAAATTTTAAGACCAACAACAGGCTCAAGGCCCAACAGGGTTGGTCGAGTAAATATATATATACACATCGAATCTATTTTAAAGTTAAGGTGGAAAAAAATTGACTTTTTAAAGGTAATCGTAAAGAGATCAAAAAGAAATTGTTCATAAAAAAAAGTCTTTCAGAAATTGTTAGTCAAAAAAGTCGTGTCAGGAATTGTTTGCCAAAATGGAATTTAAAAAAAAAGTTTATTAAAAAAAAAAAAAAAAAAAAAAAAAAAAACTTGCCAGTAATTGTTTGTTTTCTCACAATGAAATTTGGAAAGAAAATCAGACGAAACGGTCGTTTCGCCGCCAACCTTAAAAAAGGCAGAAACGACAGTAAGTATCTATTCTCTGCACAACTTCCAGCGAAAAAGCCGAAATTGACTATTTTCTAGCGCGCTTACGAAACTTCACATAATTATACAAAAAATACCATAGATTCGTCTCGGTGATATCTTTCAAAGAAAAAAAAATGAGTACCTAGGACAAAAGACAACGAAGAAAAAAAATATTGAAAATTCCAAAACGAAATAAAAAAAACGAGTTCTAGCCCGATTTTGATGTAAAAATTTAGACAAACGTACAGCCCTAACTAATCTATAGATCTTCAAACGGATTGAATTATAGGATGCGGAATGTTTCAACTTAAAATCCTACGCTGGTTTGAACTTCATTAAATAATTCTTTCTATTTTTAATTAATTTAAAACCACTTTTTTTCATTTCATAATTTGGCGCCAGATAAAGGCGATCAGCTTGTAATTGAGGTTCAGATATATATGCCAAAAGTTGCCAATCAGGTTTGCTATCATTTGGAAGTTAGTTTTTCCGACATGTTAGGCTTAAGTGAGTTTTAACGTAATGTTAAAGTATAGGAGAACGAATTGGACTATAATTATATGGCTTATAACATCTTTAAAATTTAAATAATTTAGTTTTTGAAAAGACAGAATTAAAGAGAAATATTTGTTCTTTAAGTTGCATGTGTTATTTGAACTGTATGACAATTTAGAGAGAGTTAACTTTCAAAAACATTTTAATTTCGGGAAATCTCCATTGAAAAATGAAAACAATCACATTTTGTTACAAGATACTATGGGCAAAGTATAAATGTGGAGGTTATACGAGCTGACGTCACAGTCAACTCATTACAGAGGACTAAATGAACCACGCATTGCGATTGGCTAATGGAATGTGCAAAAATTTCATTCTTTTTTAAAGATGTGTTGATTTTTACTTTCAGTTGTAAAATGAAATTGTAGAATCATATATCATCAAAATTGTAATTTCATAGTGAATTTTAAAATTGTTGTTAAGAAAATATTTTAAATTTTGTCAAATATCAATGGGTTATTATGTGAACCAAAATAATGCTTGGTATAATAAAAATAATTTATACTGCAATATTTATTAGACTGTAAAAAACTTGTAATATTTATTTGTAACAATTTATTAGTATAAACTTTCAATGGGATGCACGCTCTGGCCTTGTAAGTTAAAGGTGCCGGATTTGATTCCTGTGTTAGGTGTGGATGTTCGTTGTGATTCGGAATCCACGTTAAGCTGTGGGTCCCGGACTGATTAGTCGTTATTATGCACCAAAATAGGTCGTTGTGCTTACAAACTAACCAATCGAGCTGAAACTTGGCAGACAGGATCTTTGTCAATGGCAACGTATTTCTTTAAGTTTTGGGAGTTGAGTTGCCATACACAAGTTTCTAGTACTCGTTCGTGGTAGATTTTGATGGTTACTGCCGTCCGCATTCAACCAATTTGTCAATTTTCAAGTAGATTTTGGCATGCAAGATATCATTGAACTCAACTTGAAGAATTATGAATATTTATGGTACCAGGTGTACAATAGGTGGTACTACTTCTGGTTTATCAATTTTGAAGATAAATATGGCATGTTGGGTGTCGTTAGACTTGTCTTGAAAAATTATGAATGTTTAAGGTACCAAGTATAGCATAGGTAGTACCACTTTTGGTTTATCATTTTCCAAGATAAATATGGCATGTTGGACTTTTGTTTTGATGAATTATGAATGTTTAAAGTACCAGGTATGCTATTGGTACCACTTTCGGTTTATCAATTTTAAAGATAATTATTGCATGTAAGGTATCGTCGAACTCAGTTTGAAGAATTATGAATATCCCTGGTACCAGGTTTACCATAGGGGATAAATAGAAAAACGATGAAACGGACAAATTCAAAAAAGAGAAGTCGTCAGTGTTTAAAAAAAATTTATGATATCCCCCAAAAAAACACTTTTGAAAAGTAGAACCACAAACCCCAAAAACACAAAAAACTTTCTTACAATAAAAAAATCATAAACATGATGAAAATGTTCAGCCACAAACACAGTGATATAAAAAAATGGCCAACCTCTGATTAGAACTCTCGGTTGTGACTCGCTTACGAATGTATGCTTACTTAATTTATTTTTAACATTTAAGTTCCGCTCCCATAAAAATTTACGCTGCTTGAGGTTGGCGCCTGTCTTAATTACTAACCTTTAAAACCCCCCACACATAAAAACTTTCCAAAATGTATGTATCAACCAAACAAAAGCTTACCAGAAACACTTTAGTTTCCTACTTAAAAAATTCTTAATAACGATTCAAATGCAAGCGTTTGAGCACAGTTTCTCTATACTATTTTGAAAATTACACGAGCATGAATATTTACACCACTTTGTATTTCCTACCCATCCAAATGAAATCATAAACTCAAATATTCGTGCAAACATCCATAAATTAGTTTAAACGTAAGCATTGTTAATATTCCTATGACGGGCGCCAACCTCAAGCAGCGTAAATTTTTATGGGAGCGGAACTTAAATGTTAAAAATAAATTAAGTAAGCATACATTCGTAAGCGAGTCACAACCGAGAGTTCTAATCAGAGGTTGGCCATTTTTTTATATCACTGTGTTTGTGGCTGAAAATTTTCATCATGTTTATGATTTTTTTATTGTAAGAAAGTTTTTTGTGTTTTTGAGGTTGGTGGTTCTTCTACTTTTCAAAAGTGTTTTTTTGGGGGATTAGTTCTTCAAAAAAGATTTGGCAGAAATTATTTCTTCAAAAGGAATTCAAGGAAAAGGTTTTGAGTATGATGCATTGAAAATTTCTTGAAATGGAGCGAAATTAAACTTCAGGACAAGAAAAAAAAATCCTTCAGGATAAGGGTGATTGTATTTTTTCTTTTATTTTTTAAAAAAAAAGAGAAGAGAGCCAAAAGTAGAAATCCACTTTCAACAACGTCAAATTTACTTCAAAAGGAAGAATGACGAATAAAATTTATTTCTCTTGTACGAAGGATATGAAAACAAAGTCGAAATTCACAGCCCTTAAGGTACAAATACTAATTTGTCCAAATATTTAACTTGCTTTTCATTACAGCCGGCCGAAAAAAAAAAAAAAACTTGTTTAATATCACGTCAGCTGATCCTACTATTTGTATTCTGCAACGAGATAAAAGCTTATTTTATTAGTGAATTATGTAGGTTAGAAGATACATTTTCTGTATTGATATTTGAGGCACACTCTACCACCAAGGACTCGAAGATGATAAGATACCGGTTGAAGAGGAAGGTATAGTGTTGCCAAAAATGCAGATGCAGATAATCTCCTTCCTTTTTATTGAAATTGCGCAATTACTAACAACTCTTGCGTACAGATTACATGTTAAAAATACTAAGTAGCGATATATTGGGTAACTGATAGTTCTGTTTTTTTAAGATACTAAGTATCTCAAACGCCTGACGTATCTAGGATGGTCTTATAACGCAATCGTTGAAAACTGTTGCGCATAGATTGCACTCATCTTCGGTCAGTGCTAATTATGCTTTGAAATTTTTAAAGATGCGAGCTATCTTGGTCTTATATAACGCAACTGTTAACCCTTTGCACTCCAGGCCTATTTGGGCGGAGGGACTAGCAATTCGAAACGCTTTCTGCCATTTAAACACAGTCATTGGACTTGCATCGAATTTCCGCATCAAACCTAGTGGTCCTCTCTAGTTGCGGCATCAAATCATGTGGTGAGTGAGAGTCGCCTCTGGAGTGCAAAGGGACCATAGATTGTGCTTGACCATAGATTGCACTCATCTTCAGTTAGTGCTAATTATGCTTCGAAATTTTTAAAAATGCGACTGGAACGTCAAAAGACGGACGACATGAACGAAATGCAATTTTTTAAAAAAAAAGTTAATAATTTATTTAAACTAATAATAGGACGAACGTTCTACCGTTTAGCAAAAAGTTGGGATGTGGAATAAAATGTGCTTTCAAAAAGAGGATGACGTCATTCATGGTCGAAAAAATTGATAAAAACCGCAAAAAAAACAGGCGAAGAAATTATTTTTCCAACAAAATCCAATTTATGTTCCTTTCAGTTTTAGAAATATTTTGAAAATTTTATTTAGCAAAAATTAACAGTTGTTTCCTATCACTGTGGGCCGACCAAACGGTATAGTGGTAGAGTGCTAGCTTCTAGACCGCGAGGTTGCGGGTTCGAGTCCCGTGTTAGGCATGGGTGTTTGTAAATGTATGTTGGCTTGTCTAATGACGGAATGTTTCGGCGCATTATAGCCCTCGTGTTGCTGACGGCGCCAGATAATCTGAATACAACCAACCAACCTATCACTGTGGACTTTATTTGACGATTCCTTTGTAAAATAATCACTGATAAACGAACCTACTTCAAAATAGACTTGGGTCTAAAAAGGTAGAATAATTCACTCAATAAATACAATACCAAAGTCAAGCTGCTACAGGCACGATGACCAAAAAAGACACGTCCAGCCAAGAGAAATCAATCTCTACATTTGTCGCTTACGAATTGTCACTGAATATTATTTTATTTTAGCAGCATCAAGGCTTCAAAATAATGCATTTTTTTCATAACCAGTTTTTTTCCTTCAATAATCTGTAACGGGCAAGATTACTGACGTCACATAGACTTAATTTTGATTGGTCAAGCAATGGAAATGGATTTTCTTATGACATGAGATCTACTAAACCAATTTGAACTGGTTTTGATTTATATATACGATACATATCAATCCAGATTTATTGGAAAAACAAATTTTTCGTTTAAGTAATAATTAATGTACATATGGGTTCATATTTACATGTACGTTCTAACATATCAAATAACGGTGGCCATATGTATAAACTTGTGTTAATTAACCCAAACAAATTTCATGTCCCTTTTAGAATTTTACTTAATTTAATATGGTAAAATATTTATCCGTCTAATATTTACCAAGAGGCTACCAGACGATGGCGGGCCATCTGTAAATAAAAATAATGTCAAAGATAATAATTCTATCTGCGGTGAAGACAGTGTATGTTTTAAGAAACTGACCGATAATGAGCCAGAACCCGTTGAAATATATTGTTCTCTTTTTAAAAAGTATGCATACCTTAAAAGCGATGGACGAAATCCGTTTGTCGCAAGTAAGGGTGGTAACAGAAGTTAGTTGCTTATTAATTAATTATCCAGCTAACAAGGAAACGTCTTAAGCTTTTGTTCGATTCATTTGACTTGACAGGCACAGCAAAAGCTTTTTGTCGCCCCACCCTGCCAACTATTTGTAAGTCTTTGAATGTATGTTGTTTTGTAGCAGAAAATTTTGTATTTTTCGTCCATCCGTCAGAATGGTGTTGTTCATCACTTTGCTGTCGCATAAATGAATTTATTTATAAGATTATTCTGATTTTTTAAATGTTTATCCATGAAGCACATTGCGCCCGAGTATTTATTAATAGAGCGCCAATGGAAGGCCCAAAGAACGATTGGAGTTTCATTGCACAATATTATCGGTGTTATTTTTTCAGTATTATCAAGGTTATAAGATCCGTAGTGGGACATATTGGGACATAAAATTGGCCGAATAATTTTAGATTTATGGCTGCCCAAGTTTCCAATATAATCATTAAACAAATTTTAATAATTTTAATGATAAAATTATTTCAATAATTTATTTTAATTATTAAATATTTCTAATAATTAATATATTTTATTATTTAAATTTTATATTTCAATAATATTTTCATTAAATAATTTGATTTATTAATTGATTTTAATGGTGGAACTGTATTAATAATAAGTTTTAATTCTATACTAAATTTTCAATTATTTATACATCTTTCGTGTGAATTTAGTTACCATAAACCATTGATAGTTTGTCGTAAAAACTAAAAAAAATATTGCGAAATGTCCAGGTACTTACCAGACCGGCCCATTTTTTACAGACACCAACCGGCCCGATGATTGCACCGGACAACCCTATGGGTGGTCAGTAGACGATTCGGCGAAGTACTCAAATCTAATCTATCATTCAAATTTATTTTTACCTAGTATTTGTACAAAGCCAAAAGAAACAGTAAAATTCACTAATTTTTATTTTTTAAAGTAGGCTATTTCGTTTAAACGCGAATTTGCATGAAATGGCAGCAAAAGTATTGTTTTCAATTTGAAGTTTTTTTTTTATTATTAAAATTGTAAATAAAGGCAACTTGGTTAACTCTGAAAGTTTAGCTTTGATACACTGTGTATATTTACGAACAACTCGAGTTAAGTTATGCTAAAGTAGATAAATAATGTAAATATTATTAGTTGTTTTAATTTGTTTGAGCTTAAAACGACCACTTGTTTATAATTTAAATAATTTGAGGTCAGATGAAGAGTTTTGTTCACAAAAATATGTCAGAAGTGTCTTGTGGTTTCTCAAAAATACAAGGATTAAACAATTAGCGAACGTGAGTGTTTAGTACATGATTGAATAATACAAGGACATCTTGAAGGCTCTTTTCTCCAGATTGAAGTTGTATAACAACCTTCTAAATATTCCTGACTTAACGACACGTCTTCATTTTCTTAGCACATTGTCTATCATAGTCATCATAAGTGATTTAAGCAATTGGTGCACATATTTTCTACAAGAAAATTTGTACTGCATGCCAAGATTAAATTGACGAACTCATGGTTCAGATTAGAGGTCGGCGATATATCGATACGACGATATTTTATCGATATTTGTAAGAAAATATCGATATTAAAAATATTGATAAAAGTCCTCGATATATCGATATTTTCAAATATTTTTAGGTTTTCGATAATCGTTTTGTAGTTCCATGTGTTTTTTCGATTTTATTTATTCTCTTTTCAAAAACTTCAAAACTAGTGTTTGAACTTGGCTGAGAGACATTAAAACGGCACCAATATTCAATATTTTTCATACACTTAAAAGCTATTGAAAATTATCTTAATTTTCTTGAAATCATTGCGCCAATTAAGCGAAAATATAGTTTTTTTTTTTTTTTGTTTTTTTTTTTGTAATAGATCCATTTCAGTTGAAAAAGTAGACACCTTACAAAAAAGCAATCATGAAAAGTAGAAATTTGCCCCTAAAAACTTTGTTTCTGACAAAATTGAAAATCAAATAAAAAAAAATAATCATGTATCGATAAATCGATATTTTTTTCTATGCAACGATATATTATCGATATTTATTTTGATCGATATTTCCGACCTCTAGTTGCAGGGTGTCCGGCGAAGGACTTCCTGATTTTAAAATTAAATAACTCGAGCAAAGGTCGATAGAAGACTGAAACAAAAAGTATAATTATTTTGAAAGCTGTAAAAATCTTTGTCAAAATTTTCAAAATTAGTTTCAAATATTGACAACAGGTGGCGCTGTAGTTGCAAAATTCTAGAAATACGTTAATAAATTTGTCATCTGCAATCAATTGTTGCAATCACGTTAACTTCCTTTCACGCTTAAACACTGGAACTATCCGAAGATTGATCGCTCTGAGCTTCAAAGTACTCTTTATTCATAAGAACTACGATGTACAGCGCCATCTGTTGGCAACATTTGTAACTAACTTTGGAAATTTAGTATCCGATTTTTACAGCGTTCAAAACAATTAAACTTTTTGTTTCATTATTCTATTGATCTTTGTTTTTGACTTATTTAATTTTAAAATCAGGATGTCTTTCGCTGGACACCCTCTAAGAAAAGTCTAGAATGTATCTAAGGAAACTCGGAGGCGATTCTCAGCATTTGTTCTCTACAAACGTCTTTTTATAGAATGAGAAGACATGTCGGTGGTTGTGACAGAAACGAAGTGGAATTTCTTCCATTTGAGACAAAAGCTGCAGACGATATTTCTTTGAAATTAACTATTTTTGGGAGAACGGATATGTATGCTTCGGAACATTATTGTTGTTGTATAATTCTTGTGCCTAGAAAATTCAATGCATAATACACTGATTCTCAACTATCTTGTACCTTTATTCAGAAAGCAAATTTAAATGAAACTTTTAGTCACTGACGAAATAGTCAACTTATTGTTTAAAATACTAAGATGAGTTTTAAGTTATTGAGATAAAAAAGTTTGTAAATTTTTTTTTTTAATTCTAACTTCCTTTTTACTAATTTAAAGTAACCTAAAAAATTAGTTATAGTAATTTGCAATAAAATTTCCAAAAAAATAAATTTTTTCGAAGATCCATCCGTAATTGGTTCATTGATAAACTATTTATTAATTGCTTGATCCTTACAACTTATCACATCAATGGAAGAAAATAAATTGATAACGTAGTTATTATACGGATGAAGCCTTCTTCATTTTTGTTTATCGATATCTTACAGCCCTCGTGGCCTAATGGATAAGGCATCGGTCTCCTAAACCGGGGATTGCGGGTTCGAGTCCCGCCGAGGGTAGTGGCTCTTCTTTTGTGAGGGTTTAAGTAGAATATTTTGATATGGCGAATTAAGAATATGAAAGGTTTTGTTTGCAAGCTTTGATTTTTTTTTTTTTTTTAAATTGGTAATTTTTTTTATTGCGTACTATAAACTCAAATTAATTCAGAATTAAGCAACGAATAAAACATATTTTTCTTAAGCCATGACGAGAAAATTAACACGATCACCAACCTCTCTTGTCTCTAACGTTGAAACTTGCTTTATACGCTTTTAATTCTGATAACATCGAACTTAGAACCACTTATGAGATTGGTATCAGTGCCGTATCCAGGGGAGAAGTTTATAGGGTTCAATCCCTCCCTCCTCCCGAAATATTTTCCATTATATATTATACATTAAAGTATTTCGGGCATATAATTTCGAACTTCTTAATTAAAAAATATGAGTATTGACTGATTGGTGTTTCACAAATATTTCCATTTTCTTGTAGAAGGAATAAATTAAAACTCACCGGGAGGGGGAACGGAGGAGTTTGGAATTTCACTTTCGCGGGAATTTTTTTTTTTCATTTGATGTTTAAAAAAATTAGATTTTATGATTTGAGTGGATCATTTGACCAAGAATCAGAAGTTAATCTAGGGGGAAAAAAATGAATTTACCTGAGTTTTTTTAAAATACTACAAACTATACATCATTATATATATATATATATTTAGTTTTATTAACAGAGGACAGTTTTATTAACATAGTAGAAGTAATTACATTTTTAGGAAGGGGCGTGACATAATTTTACGGTTGGGGATCGATTTAGTGATATGAGGGTGTAAAAAAAGTCAGCGTTTTGTGTGACATAATTTATGTACGTTTACTAGATGAGTACAAATATTTTTTCAAAATCCCCTTTCCTCGAAATGGAAACCTAGTAACGGCCTTGTGTAGTATCAATAACAGACGATATTACTGAAAGCTGCATTCAAGCAAGTAAAACTTTTACATGCTTTCTCGAAATATTTGAAGAAAATGTAGTGATAGCTAGTTATTATCTGTTTACCACGAACATTGTAATGGTAACCGTGTCAAGGTGTGAATTCTCATTCCATTAAAGCGTAGTTAAAAATTCCTACACACGAAAACACACCAATTAAAGAACTTAATCTATTAAAATTGTCACACCACACACAAAAAAGCAAAACCACTTAACAAAACAAAACAGGATTATCACGGTTTTTACTATCACCGAATCTTTTCTCCCTTCATTAGCCTACAAACCTTGATCATTTTCAGGTTTATTCACCCGGCCATCATGTTCATTTTAAAAGCGTGTTTTCCATTTCTGTCTTTTTTCCCTCCTACTTTGAGAAGACACAACACGTTTCTCAATAGGTTTGTGGGATTTTTGTTTTGTGTGTCAGCCTTGGACAAAATCTCCTTTTAGCGCAGTTATTAACTCTGGTTTGTAGATAAGATCTGGAAGGGTTTTATTTTTCATTTAAGGGTATGTGCTTCTTATATTAAGTGTCACAAGAGAAATTTAGATTGGGATGCATTTTCTTGCTTCTTATTCAGGTTGGAAATAAATTCCACTTTAGTGCCAGAGTAGTAGAACATCATGGAAAAACCTGGAATTATGGGATTTCTTGTGGAAATTTTGTAGTTGAAAGGCTTATCTTTAGAAATATCAGGAAATATTTCGGCTTTTTGTAGAGCCAATGCTTGCATCAACCACTGTCCGAACCATCCTGGACATTGATACTTTTCTGGGCAATAACCAAACGTTTAAGCAGAAAAATTCATTAGAATAGTCAAGATCGGAATGATTCAGATATGTAGAAGATCAGAGAAATATCAGGAAAGTGTTTTTTATTTATTTTGTTAATCCTGTGTCTGTTAGTTCATTTTTTAAAATTAAGACATAGAAGTCAATTTTGATTTATATTCATGCTTAAATAAATTCGTCTTGGACCCATCCTACGTCAAAGTTTCATGGCCAAAGTGCTATTTTCTCATTCTATATGATTATGGCCGACCAAACGGTATATGGTTAGCGTACTAACTTCTAGACCACGAGGTTAAGGGTTCTAGTCCCGTGAAAGGCATGGGTGTTTGTAAATGTATGTTGGCTTGTCAAGTGACGAATGTTTCGGCCCATTATAGCCCTCGTGTTACTGACGGCGCCAGATAATCTGAAAACAACCAACCAATGATTAAGTTGTCCAAAAGGTCTCTGTATAGATACAGTAGGCTAAGAACTCCAACATATATTAGACGCCATTATAAACACTGGAGGAAAAATGAAGGTGGGAAACATAGCCGCCTTTCCTTCGAACATGCATTCCGAATTCAAATAATTCCAAAACGAGAGGACATTGAGGCCATGACGGATTTAATGTGCACCAGCCCCCATTAGGTACACACCGCTCTGTTAAGTGTTTGCACGGTTCAAGCTGTCTACTTCTGCCATTATGAAGTGCTTATCACAGCCAAATATGTCTCGTAATTTTCACCTAAGATAAAATTACCAGATTCGTTAGTTTGTGGTACTGATCTCTATCTGCAACTTCAGTATATTGCATGCTTGGTTACTGACTTGAAGCCGAAGAGGGCTTAACGATCACCTTAGAGATCTACAGAGACAACTTATCCTGACCTCATTGAATACTCTGTAGGATGGATCCTTCCGCGTAAAAAATATAGTTCCGAGCAAATCACAACTTGTATAGTAATATTGATAATCTGCACTCGTAGTTTTGTATTAGCCCTTTGCGCTCGAGAGGCCCTTTTCAGGCACCACATGATTAAATGCCGCCACTCAAGAGGACCACTTGGTTTAATGCGGAAATTCAATGCAAGGCAATGATTGTGTTTAGGTTCTTTGAAGCGGATCCGCTACCACGATCCGAACCAAAAATAATGCGAAACATCTCGAGTTGGTGGTTCCTCCGCGCGAAAAAGGGCTTGAGTGCAAAGGGTTAAACTTAAATATATGTTGATAAAAAAAAAGCGCTTTTAAATTTTGTTTTTATTTAAAACTTTACATTTTCACGGATACTAAAAGAGTTTTAACGAATCATATGGCTTTAAACGAGCTATTTCATAACGTCACTCACTTGGCGAATCACTATTGGCTAACCCCGTCTCTTCTCAGTTCAAGACGTCACATGTAAGATTATTGCGCAGCCAATCAGCGCGTAGTAAGACCGGATCGTACATCACTGAAGCGTATTCAATGAGGTCATGATAAGTTGTCTTTGACTATAGTTAAAATCTGTTTTTAACTATGGACAACCTAATGCATACCGTTATGGAGAAAGTATTTGTCTTCATCTGCTTGCAAAGCAAAAACCGCTTCTAAGCTATTTAGAAGTTGTAGTTATAGATAAGTGGTTTGTGGCGGACAAAATCTTTGGAGGGATAATTAACTCACTTATCGTCATCCAATCGAGCTGAAACTTGCTAGATAGATTCGCTATCGAGTACAATCTATTTTGTAAATCTATATTATTCATAAGAATGTGCGCATACACACACATTCCTATGAATCCTTCAAAAAATGTAATCGGATTTTTTCAAAATTAAAAATTTGAGCCAGCTGCGATGAACCGAGTTTAAACGAGCACAACATTGAATCGTTTCCTTGATCGAGCTTGAGTTTACAACTCGACTGACAATTTGCGAAATTAATAAATATACTTACGGAAAAATGAGGAAAATAATAAATGATATTTTGCAAATATCATGTTGAATTGATTTACCATAAACATGTTTTAAATGTAGAAAAATTATTAATGAAATGATTACAAGTTAAATAACAGCTATTCGTGATTTATCAGTTACAATGATTTATCATTTTTTTAAATAGTTTAAAACACGCTAGCGCAGTTTTCTGTTTCTACCAGCCAATAAGAAACAGTCTTTGTTAACTTTTTTTCTAACTGTGCTTAATATGTGATACCAGTAGGTAGATTGTTGAAACAAGTATGAAAATGAAAATTTCATCAAATGGGAAGGCGTAGTCATAAGTGGTTTTCCCCGTTGCTATTTCAGTCTCTACGTAATTGTATTCTGTGGGTTATTCGCTGCATTTTAAAATCTAGTTAATCATTTCGACATTAGATGTCAGAAGTTAACGTGCTTTGCATTTTCTACTAGTAATGTGACATTTACTAGTAGAAAAACTTTACTTTCAAAACTTTAAATTGTATATTTCTTAGTAATTATATGGAATGTTGACGAAATACTAAAAAAATATTAAATACATTGTTGTAAAATATTGTTGCGTGGATGGGTTCGAAAGACTTGAAACCAAAGCAGAGCAAAACTTACAGAAATTTATTCCGATATAACTCCAGAACTTCTTGTTCTAGTAGACTCAAAACAGCTCTTTACACAACAATAGAGTACAAAACAGTAGTTAAAAACTTGATAACACAACTGCTAAAATCGTCGCAAAAGACAATGTAATACAGTTCACTTTTGGAACTCTTTGAATGCTCGCTGAGAGACAGCTAACTCAGTAACTCCAATCAACTAACTCTTGGCCGGACTTACATAGAAAAGGCGAATCTTCGCGAAACTTCCAGAGTTAGAAATTTGGAGAACTTTCCAGATCGTAGTCGAAAAGCCCTATACATGTACATGGCGATCAAAATTAGTAGCCAAAACCGTCGCCAACTTGGCGAGATTGCCATTAACCATAATGTTAAATGGCCTTCTCTTTGCAAAACTCGCTTCCCAGCATTATCTCTGTAAAACTTGTTTTCAAGCATTAAGAGACATATTGCAGGAAAGCAAACTCTTGCACTGCCTTATGCGAAATGTACATAAATTTTCCCTATTTACATAATCAATACTACGGAATATTTACAAATATACAGAAATTCGTTACAATATTTTCTATCAGTTTAAAAATTTGACAAAACAGTTCTGCAAGTTTTAACGGACATTTTATTCGTTATAAAACCAGTCGACTAAACTTGATAAGCGTTTCAAAATTGGTGAACAATAGGAATTTATCAGATAGAATCCTCAATGAGTTAGCTTTCGTGTGTCGATTTCTGCCAATTTAAAGCTCAACACAATCAAATGCACCAACTAATTTTAAACTTTGTCAGATGATGAGGTTAAAAGCCGGATTTACACTCTGCCAGTCGGGGTTACAGCTTAGATCGCCAGTCTGTGACGTTATGCGACATGCAGCGGTCGCTTAGCTGACGTCGCAGAACTGGCGATCTAGACTGGAGCCCCGACTGGAAGCGTCAATCAATTCAGATATCTGGATTTCTTAATGATAACAGTAGTTCTATTCAGCACCTGGCTGAATGGTGGAAACATGGGTGACAGTACATCTGTAAATATTATTCAACATTTGGAAAGCTTGAGTGCCCTTTATAAGATATTTTTTCAATGGGTACGGTTGCACGTGGATCTTTACTGTTATGAGGTTGCGGATGGACTGGTCAAGGAGGACATCCTTAAGAGTTCAACTGACAGCAACTGTCTTTCTTACTCGGAATTTGCTTCTGGGATCAAACTGGAAATTAACTCCTCATGGGAGAATGACCTCCTTACATGGTGGTACGTTTGCAGCCGTCCTGGTACTGCTTTGATTTGGGCAAGCAGTAGGAGGGATCAGACTGCTCTGGCCAGACTGCGCATTGGTCATCTTAATACTCTACGGTTTATGTCGGGCTTTAAAGTCTATTCTCTTTGCCCGAAGTGTAACTTTGTTCAAGCCACTCCTGCTCATGCTTGTACATTTATTATATGCCAGGAGGACCTGCTGCACTCTAATCCTGGAGTAGTTCTTCTGAAAGCTCACGAGTTCACGGACTTGATCTGGTGCTGCTGTCAGTCAAGTGGGATAAGAAACAACAACAGTATTTCAGTTCAGAGCTTCGGCCATTGATATCTTACTATAACTTCAATCATGGTTTACAATACAACAGGGTTGCCGAAACTTCACAAAATTCCTTCTGCACCGAAATGATTTGATATCCCCCCCCCCCCCTTTTTTTTTTATTAGTTCTTTTTTTTTACTTCAATCTGTTCCAGAGAGGTGGTTCTCTCACTTATGTACGCGGAGGCATCAGGTGCTAGATCACAAAGTCCTTCCTTTCCACTCCCAGCCGGGAGTTCAACCAACTTCAATCACTTCATGAAATGATATAAATTTAAAAACTCGAAAATAGCGTCTAATGTATTTTATTTTATATCTGAAACCCTTACGTCAATGCCTATGCAGGGGCTTCACTTGCAATAGTCTTTCGCTTTTTTTTTTTTTTTTTTTTTTTCCTTCAAATTTTTAAAATTTTCTCTCTATATTAAAAAAAAAAAAAAAAAAGTAACGACATCTTGCATTGTGATTCAATTTTAAAATTTGCTGGTTCACGGAGAACAGTGAAATTTTAAACATAATTAGTTTTTGCACTCTTATATTTCCAAAATAAATCAAAATGTTGAATTTTTAATTAGTGTCGGTCAATGTTGTGAATAGTCGGAATTTGTGAATCAGTGCTGCAGCTTTTTTGTGGTAAAGTAAAATGGGATGAAACGGAACACTTTTCAAATTAAAAATCGGGTGGAATAAGATCGCTTTCGAACATATTTTTGACACTTAAATTTTGATCATACCTTCTTCTTAGAGGATCATCTCCAAAAATGCTGGAAAATTAATGCCTTGCATTTATTTTGATTTTCTCCCCCCCCCCCCATGGTGTTCCGATTCACTCCTAGAAATGCATTCGGGGGTTAGCGAGCGTTAAAGAGCAAGGGGAGGAGCTCCATGTCCTTTATAAAATAAAACATATTAGACGCTGTTTTCGAACTTTGAATTTACGTCGATTCATTAAGTGGTTACTTTCTTACCATGTCACTTCAGTATTGCAAAATTGACGATAAAATATCTATATATCGATACATGATATTTTTTTATTTGATTTTCAATTTGTCAGAAACAAAGTTTTTCGGGGCAAATATCTACTTTTCATGATTGCTTTTTTGTAAGGTGTCTACTTTTTCAACTGAAATGGATCTATTACAAAAAAAAAAAGCAGCTATATTTTCGCTTAATTGGTGCAGTGATTTCAAGAAAAATTTAGATAATTTTCAATAGCTTTTAAGTGTATGGAAAATATTGCATATTGGTGCCGTTTTACCTGTCTCTCAGCCAAGTTCAAACATTAGTTTTGAAGTTTTTGAAAAGAGAATAAATAAAATCGAAAAAACACACGAAACTACAAAACGATTATCAAAAAACTAAAAATGTTTGAAAATATCGATATATCGAGGACTTTTATAGATATTTTTATTATCGATATTTTTTTACATATATCGATAAAAATATCGTCGTAACGATATATCGCCGACCTCTAGTGATCATACTATTTAGTGAATGACCGTAGTTAGTGAATGATCATACTATTTAGTTCCTCCTAAACAATCCCCTTCGATGCTGATAAATCGAACTTAAATGTTAAAAAGAATTCGATTAGCTACTCTATGATGGATGGATACGACACGATTCATCACCAGATCACTCGTGATGAGTTCTCTTCTCCAAATCAAGTTTCATTATATCTCTCAGCAATAAAATACAACAACCAAATCTGATAATTCCCAAAGAAAGTTAGTTATATTCCTCGAAGCAATCTCAAATGGACAGACTCTGCACTGGTCCATTACTTTTAAATATTATTGCCAACCAGTTTAAACAGTTTTGAAAAGTTAATCCCATCACACATATCAAAATATAAGCTACCTTCCAACTTCTTCCACAAATAACTTTAAGAAAAACATCAAAAATTAAAAGAACTCAATAGTATTATAACTCATCCTCACATAAATAACTATTTTCCAGGCAGGAACGGTCCCTAAAAGAAAAAAAAAGTCGCACTCTTTTTTTTCACGCCAACAAAACAAGAATGGCTGATGAAGAAGCGCCATTTTCCATTGACGGAAGGTGACAGCGCCTCTTAACATCTCCTTTGATGATATCACCAGAATAAAGAAAGAAAAAACAAAACAAAAAAAACTGTAAAAGAAGTAACCCTCTGTTGGTGTTATTGTTATGAGTTTTTCTATTCTTGCCTGGTGATGAACAAACGAAAGCTGCCTTGAACTTGGAGAATGTGACATCACATCTCTTCGCAGTCGTACAACATTGTTATTTGAGAGAATCTCTTGTTGTTTCAGACAATTTTGGATGGTTGTCAAGGAGATGTGAATGAATAATTAATATATGGTAACTTTTTACTTTCAAATACCCATATGTATACATGTGGCAATGAAAGTATAGTATTCGGGGGAAAAAAAAATTGATCCCCCCCCCTTTTTTTCCCCCTTCATTTTCCCACGTTTTGGAACATCCTGATTTCAAAAAAGTAATCTAGAAAACAAATGTCTGTCTGTGTGTACGTGGTCCATTTAACTCCCGAACAAATTTACCTACGATGTTCAAATTTGGTGTGCGGCCACAAGGACATACCATTAAGGTTTTCGTCAAAATCGCGCATGCGCATAAGGT
Source organism: Linyphia triangularis (assembly GCA_963978545.1). Taxonomy (NCBI): domain Eukaryota; kingdom Metazoa; phylum Arthropoda; class Arachnida; order Araneae; family Linyphiidae; genus Linyphia; species Linyphia triangularis. Next base: position 13,954,264 of record OZ021727.1, read on the forward strand.
AGTTGCCATTGAAATAATCATGCTTTTCAGTAATTGCTGAAAAACGGCTCTAACGATTTTGTTCAAAATCGCTGTGGTTATGTTTAAAGTGTTCTAAACGTCCCCATCACCGAAATTCCTTTAAAAATGCTTTAATGAAGTAAAAAGTTGAAAAACGAATGCCTTTAACACGGAATTCTCTTTCCTTGAGCCATAACCTCATCAACGATCGTTTTTCCTTCTCTCCTCAGTTTTGCTTAAAAGAAAGAATAATATAAGAATTATCGAAAAGTATATATCAAAAATTAACATTTTGGCGGAGTTTTTTTTTTTTTTTTTTTTTTTTTTTTTTAAAAAAAGATCCATATAAGAATTTTCGCATAAAACATCGCCAAAATGGCCATTTTTGCTAAATGAATGATCAAAATATAAAAACGTTAAGAGACACAAATCCACGTCAGTATTATAGTGTAATTGAAATTTTTGCAATTTTCCGCACCCCTAGTTTCGGTCTGGGATGAACACCCTAAAAAATTTAAGTAACAAATAGATTTATCCGAATAACGTGTAAACGACAAAATAGCAGTGATTGAGTTTTGGGAATCGTTGGACTCAATTAATCTATATTTAATTATATGTAGGAATTTTATTTAAATTTTTTAATTATTTTAGAAATTGCTTAAGCATCTGAAAGGGGACCTCCATAAGAACCTATGTTAAAATCGAGAATATTGGGGGCATCTCATTTAATAACCAATTCTTCTATAATTCTGAAACTTTCACAGTATAATAAGTGGATGCTTTTAAATACTTTGTATTAAAGTTTTTATTAACTTTTCTTAAATTCAAAAAATTATTACCTTTTTAAAAATATGTTTATAATTTTTTTTTTAAATTTTAGACGAATTCTTATTTTTTTAAAAGTATGTGACTTATCATTTATTCCTCTTGTTAAAATACTTAAATACGTTAGAGAAACATTGTATAAAAAATTTCAAGTATTTATATTAAATAGATTTTAAGCTCTGTGCCCCTAAACAGGAAAAAACGGCATTTTAAGAAATTCAACTATGAAGTTAAAAAACATAATTTAAATACCTACATTTTGTTTACTTAAAAAAAAATTGTTAAAAATACTTCGAAAAAAGATAAAATCACAAATGGGTCATCATTTAAAAAAAGAATTTAAATTTTAACACAAACTTGAATTTTTTTTTAATTCAATCATAAACTCAAAATCAACAATCCGAAATTTTTCATATGCCAGAATCCCCTCAAATACTCTTGATATATGTTCCAAAATACTCTAAATCATGCTTTCCTAAACCTTTAAACATTGCGACCCACTTATTTGAAACCAAATCTATAACGACCCACTTCCATCATCGGCGCTTTGAGTTTTTCAGAGACGAACATAACACGTTCTTTCCGAAAGAGGTTTAATGAACCAAAATGGAGGTTATGTAAAAAAAAAATTATTATTAAATGTAATTTTACAAAAAATATTTCTAATAAGTACCTGTGTGACGAGTGCGCTTGTTTTGCAATTGTTGTTGATGAGGACAATCAAAAGGAATTCCTAGTAAGGAATATTCCCTATACTAGCTATGTTACAATCTTCTAGCCCAGTGCATTTAGAAACTACTTTGTATAAAACATTGCAATTTGATGAATAGGTACTAGAGGTCGGAAATATCGATTAAAATAAATATCGATACCATATCGTTGCATACAAAAAATATCGATAAAATATCGATATATCGATACATGATTTTTTAAATTTAATTTTCAATTTTTTCAGAAACAAAGTTTTTCGGGGCAAATTTCTACTTTTCATGATTGCTTTGTTGTAAGGTGTCTACTTTTTCAACTGAAGTGGATCTATTACAAAAAAAAAAAAGCTATATTTTCGCTTAATCGGTGCAGTGATTCCAAGAAAAATTTCGATAATTTTCAATAGCTTTTAAGCGTATAGAAATATTGCATATTGGTGCCGTTTTACTGTCTCTCAGCCAAGTTCAAACATTAGTTTTGAAGTTTTTGAAAAGAGAATAAATAAAATCGAAAAAACACACGGAACTACAAAACGATTATCAAAAAACTAAAAATGTTTGAAAATATCGATTTATCGAGGACTTTTATCGATATTTTTAATATCGATATTTTTTTACAAATATCGATAAAAATATCGTCGTATCGATATATCGCCGACCTCTAATAGGTGCGAAAATGATCACTTCATGAAATGACATAAATTAAAAACTCGAAAAATAAATAGCGTCTAATATATTTTATTTTATATTTGAAAATTAAAAAAGTATAAGACTGTTGCATTGAAATGAGGATTTCATATATAAAATAAAATATATTAGACGTTATTTTTTGAGTTTTTAATTTATGTCATTTCATGAGGTGGATCCTTTTCGTTGTTGAAATTTCAATGTTTTATACAAAGCAGTTTCTACGCAAAGATTTCGATAATAGCAACTTGTTTCGATACATGTTTTGATTCCTAATAATGTCTAAAATTCAACTTCACAAAGATATGAAAATGTAAAAAGGAATAATATTTTCCAAGCTACAGAAGGAAGAATTATTTGTTGGACAGATCTAACCAGAATTGTGCCAATTTTTCTTGGATTAAAATTCAGTTCTAGTCAAGCATTTTTGGAAAGATCGATAAGTTTTTCATTAGTTTTCGATAATATGCCAGTAATGATGTTTCTGTGGAAGGGATATGATATTCAATTATTCTCTTGATTTATTCTTGACCTTGTATTTCTTCAGTTAAGTAATAATTTCAAAGCATAAATTTTTTTTGAGACCTTGGTATTTGTCGTTTAAAAACGGCCAAATTATTTTTGATGCTAAGCGTTTGAGTAGTTTGAAAAATCTCATATTTCTCGTAACGTCAAGAGGTTGTTGCGATCCATAAAAAATTTACTAGTGACCTACAATTTGAGGAACAGTATTCAAGATGGATGGAAATAGTTGAGGGAAAAAGTAATGAAAATTTAAAATTCGGGGTGTGGAACATCGCACAACTTTCGATTACACTAATATACTGACGTGGATTGGTGTTAAATACCGTTTTTATATTTTCATCATTCATTTAGAAAAAACGGCCACTTTGTTAATATTTTTAGCGATAATTCTTATATTGGAGTATTTTTTTTTTTTTTTTTTAATTTTTTTTTTTAAATCCGCTAAAATAGCGATTTTGGCGATATGCTTTTCAATAATTCTTACATTATCCTTTCTTGTAAATGAAAGAGAGGAGAGGAGAAAAAATAACGATGATCAAGAGAAGAGAACTCTGTGTTTAAGACGTGTTTTTCAACTTTTCACGTCTTTATAATATTTTTGAGAGAATTTTGGGGGTTGGGATGTTTAGAACACCCTAAAAGGCATTACCACAGCGATTTTGATCAAAATCGTTAGAGCCGTTTTTTAGCAATCATTGAAAAACATGATTTTTTTCAAGGGCAGCTTATGCGCATGCGCGATTTTGATGAAAACCTTAATGGTAGATCCCATGGGCAACACTAACCCATACATAAAATTTGAACGTCGTATATAAATTCGTTTGAGAATTATGCTGCTCACGTACACAGCTACAAAAGAAATTTCTACACTTTTTTTTTTTTTTTTTTAGTAGGATGTTTCAAAACAAGGAAAGAAAACAATATTCAAACAGTACTTTCAATTCTCTATTAAACATATGGGTAATTGAATTTTAAAATGTGATTAAGGCCATTTTGCATCAGTACTCCCGAAAAGAATAAATGGCATTAATATTCCAAATAAATTACAATAAAAATAGTTTTTTTTTTTTTAATGCATTTTTTTAAAGCAAATACAAACACTTCGCCTCACATACGAACACTAGACTAATTTCGAAAACCCTTCAAGGAAAATAAAGAAAGACGTCAATAATCAATTTTATTTGCAAAACATACACTAAATTATCGACCAATTTTTTGCTTAAAATGCTCGAGGACCCACATCGAAAAAGCAATTAAAGCGACTCCATCAAAGCACAGACCACCGCCGTAGCCTTAAGCAATTTCCAGAGCAGCACATTTACGTCAAGCTAATGTCTTCATCGTGCATCTAAAAGTAGGAAAGAACAAAAAAAAATCAATGTTCCCTTCGCATGTCTATTGGCAATTTAAGGGAGTACACACGCAAAACAGAAGCAGAAAAGGCTTTGATCTGCGCAATTCCCTGCATTCGTAGGCGCAATTTGTTCTGTAAAACTGCTTTTACTACTGGAAGCGTATTGCTGTCAAAAAGGCGAACTGCAAGGGAATACTAACGCCTTTGATTTGTTTAGTGTAGTTTTTTTTCTAAACACATGTCAATATAATGATGAAAAGATTATAACAGCTACTTCAACCCCATCCACTTTTGGCATGGCATATTTTTTTTTAATTAAAAAAAAAGTTATAATTTAATAATTGTTTATTTTTTTAATAATGTCGTTATCAGTGTCAAATAAGTTGTATTAATGAGGATATTTCAAAATCATCGTTTTGCTTGTGACCTTCTTTAACAAAGAGTTTAAAAAGTTGTTGACAAAGTGACCCTTTGAAATTCTGGAACTTGCGGATAGAAAAATTTAGGAACTTAGAAAGCGATGATGAGTGTACAGGAAATTTATTTGCAACGGTTAAAATTATTTTAAAATCCAATAATTATTTATTTTCTAAAAGTTCTTATTATATTCTAAAAGTTCTTATCATATCCTAATATTTATATATATTCTAAAATGTATCATATTCTAAAAATTTAATTTTAAAATCGGACATATTATTATTTATAGACGTATTTTTTGGGGGGAACTATCCCTTTCACGCTCTTATGAAACCAAAATTTTTTAATGCTAAGACCTCTATTTTTGATGAATAGTTTATTTACAATTAACTGTGTGGCCACGCGTTGCAGAGACCCTTCGTTGTGTGTGTATGTCCCAGCTTTTAATCCTTCGCTTGCTTCACTTTCTGAAGTTTTCATTGCTGAGCAAGCATAGGTTCCCTTCGTTCTTTAAAAGATTTATTGTTAGTCAAACCCTTATTACTAAACCCCCCTCCCTGTCACGAAATGAAAAAAAGAAGTTCCAGTTAATACAACAATACCCCCCCCCCCCCCTCTTTCTCTCTCCCTCACCCTTCTGAGAATATTTAAACATTCAGTTAGTTCTGATCTCTTTTTGCTTTTCACTATTTACATTTATAATTTCAGAGTTATCCGCTTATTGGTAGTCGCATTGTAAAAAAAACTTCACGAAATAAAAAAATATATATAATTAAAAAACTTAACAAAATTTTTACATTAAGTTGATCAAAAGTCCAATTAGAAGGTCAAAACTACTTATTATAAAAATTTTAGAGCGCTTCGCGTATTTGAAGTTGCTTTGTAAACGAACCTAACTTTTCTTTCAAATTATTTTTTTAAAAAAATGCATAAAAGTTTAATATTCTGCTGGTGAAAATCAAAAATATAAGGAATAATCGAAAATATAATAAATAAAATAAATTATGTTGAAAATTTCAGAGCCTTAAGCTCATTTGAAGTCACTTTATAAAAAAAAAAACTCTAACAAATTAGAAAAATAAATTCGAAAACCTAATTAAAATTTTAACATTTTGTTCATTCATAGCACAATTAAAAGGCCATAACTATACTTATGTTTAAAATTTCAAAGTTCTAAAGGAGACTGGTGCACATTAAAACTGTCCTAGCCCTAATGTCCTCTCGGAAAGAAGGGTTTACACTGGAAGATTTCAATCTCGTATTCTTCTAGATACTCAAAATTGCGAGACGTATATGGCTGCGTTAAGTTTGGCTTGCGCTTAGGCTTGATTAGTTGTATCGGGTTTTATGGCGCAAGAGCTTCCCATGGGCTATACTGCGCCAATTAAGCACTTTGGCAGAAATAAACAATCAGAACTACTAAACCAACCCAAAATTTCAGACCACAGATTCCCTTTAAAACAGCGCTCGCCATTAACTTTTAGAGGCGGGCCGTATGACTTATGTTGGAGCTTACCGCGGGCCGGATGCACCAAAATATGTATATTGAATTAATATCAATTTAACAATGTATAGTATTTTACAAAACTGGATAATAAAGAATTATCTTAAAAAATTACAATTGATATTTGATTCCCCCCCCCCCCCTTTAAATAATTGAAAAAGAAGGAAAAAAAATAGTATTTTCATTATTAGTAAATCAAAGTCTAAAAAAGAAGTAAATCTTTGTTTCAACGTGTTAGTGTGACTTGACCAAACTTTTAATACAAGTATTTAAACTGCACTTCCTGACTGCACGGCTTTAGTCGATATCAATTGTGACTTGTGGGAAGATGGCGGTCGAAATTGTTCAGTTTATATTGATAGATATAAACTGATAGATTGATATCAGATAGATTTGATATCTTTCGGAGTATTTGTTGCAGTCGGTTTTAATAAACTGTCCAAACGAGATTCAGTTAAGTTATTCCCGTATTTATTCTTGATGCAAAGCACCTTGCTGAAAGCTTTTTCATATAGTTTCTTCGGGCACGTAGCGGAGAAATCTGTTCTACATAGTTAACACATATTATTTCGGATAAATAACAATTATGTAAAAAAAAAAATCTATCCCGTGAAATTTGATTTTCTTTTTTCTTCTGTGGTACCGGTGGGCCGCAGAAAAATCTGTCGCGGGCCAAATCCGTCCCGCGGGCCGCTTAGTGGCTGACGCTGTTTTAAAAGCTAAAATGTCTCGCGGAGTCGCAATCAAATTTTAACTGTTATTTATAATTCCTAAACTTGGCAGGCCGACCAAACGGTATAGTGGTTAGCGTGCTAGCCTCTAGACCGCGAGGTTGCGGATTCGAGTCCCGTGTTAGGCATGGGTGTTTGTAAATGTATGTTGACTTGTCTAATGACGAATGTTTCGACGCATTATAGCCATCGTGTTGCTGACCGCGCCAGATAATCTGAATACAACCAACCAACCTAAACTTGGCAGGGAACATAGAGCTATTGGCCAACAATTAGAGACACATTACACACTGTAGACATACGTAAGCAAACTTAGTAAATCTCATGTTAAAACATGAATCACAATAATTGCGTTTTAATGCTTTTCGGTATTTCTTCACTAGGTATAATAAACTCTGAAGCAGGATCATATTCACTGTGCAGCCGAAGTTACTTCATCAAACCTAAACTACTACCCGAGTAAGTACTTTTCGGTTCATTGAAGTAGTTTGATTTTGTTTTCGTTAGAAGGAAACAGCAATTTATGTCACCTCCATAAATCCTAACGGAGCTCCAAGGAGCACAGTTTGAGTAACAAGCTCCAATCAATTTTAAATGCTCAGACTACGCACAGGTGTGTGTTTAGAATACCTCAAATATTTGCCAATAGCATAGCAAATGGATGAGGTATCTTTTTGCTAAATTTCAAGTTGATTAATTTATGAGTTGGGGATGATAGGTTGGTTAAATAAAAAAATAATTTGGTTCTAAGATTAGTTATATTGGTTTCATGAATTGGACCACGTATTCGGTTATTAAATTTGCCGACCGAACGGTATAGTGGTTAGCGTGCTAGCTTCTAGACCGCGAGGTTGCGGGTTCGAGTCCCGTGTGGGGGTGTCCATGGGTGTTTGTAAATGTATGTTAGTTTGTCAAATGACGAATGTTTCGGCGCATTATAGCCCTCGTGTTGGTGACGGCGCCAGATAATCTGAAAGCAACCAACCAACCGGATATTAAATTCTTGGCTATCAGAAACGAATTGAGGAGCGAGGGAGAGTGAATGAAAATGTCATGAAATGCACTCACCTATATGGTTATCGAATATGTAGTCCAGACCAGACCTGCTTATGTGCTAAGTATAACAATTTGAGACAAAGTCCCAAATTGTTAATACTTAGCATACATTTTCTGAATCATAATGGATTCTGATTCGTGGCATTCTTTTGTTGAAATATTTGTAAATAATATTTTCGTGTGTGTGGAGAAACTTTACTTTCTGTCGCTCTAACTCCCTTTTATTGAAAACGATTTTCTAACGTGTTCGTGCTCTTCCATAAGCAGAAAGAGGCGTGTTCCATGCGTGCACGGAACACTTCGCAACAATAAACAGAACAGAATGGAGGGGCGTTTCTAATTCGATTGGAACACTTTCACTTCCGGATTACATCCATCTCGAGTATAACACGTTACATTTTTTTATACTTGTGTACATAAATTAAAGGGACTGGAAATTGTAAAAGGCGATCTCGATTAGTTGACCGAGTAAGTAGCAATAGCCTGAGAGGCGACTGTAATTTTTAGACCCCATCGAATATCATTCTGAATTTTGTATAGAAGTTGGTGAAAAGTGAGTAGATTACGAATCCACTGGTCTGCTGTGGCAAAAATGGCCGAAACTGGTAAAAAATCGACTTTTAATAAGTTGAACTAAATCCAATTGCCAAATGCGCCATAACTTACCAAATAATGAGCATTTCTTTCTTATTTGGTAACCCTCACTCTTTGATTTTAAATAAAGAAGGTTTCAGACGATTTGGATGTGTGGCTATGGCTTACTGGCATTTTTCACAAATGAACCAAATTGGCAATAAACATTACTTCAGTGATGACGTAACTGATGCCGCCAATTTGGATTACTTTAAAAAGATACAAGTTTTCCGAGCCAGAGATCAGAAATCGTTTGCCCTTTTTCTCATTGAAAATCAAAGTGCAGTGGGTTACCAGACGAAAAAGTTTGTTCCCTTTTTGGCAAGTTATGACATATTTGTCAGTCAGATTTTAGTTCAACTCATTCCAAGTCGATTTTTGATCAGTTTCGGCCATTTTTGCCTCGGCAGACAGTGGATTCGTAATCTCACTTTTCTCCAATTTCTATAAAAAAATCAGAATGGTGTTCGATGGGGTCCAAAAATTGCAGTCGCCTCTCGGACTACAACAAAAGTTGCCACAAGTAGTAATAGAGCTTGATTAGAAGGCAGTTGAGTGGCTTTTACGGTTCTCAAACTGTCCGATGTTATAGTCCAAGATAACTTATTTTGACCTCATTGCATACGCTGTAGGATGGATCCTTGCGCGTAAAAGATATAGTCCCGAGCAAATCTCAACTCTTATAGTAATATTGATAACATAGTTTTGCATTAAACTTAAATATATGTTGATAAAAAAAAAGAAAATAAGTGCTTTTAAATTTAAATTTCACTTGATACTTCATTTTTCTAACCACAGTTACAATAAGAGTTTCAACGAATCATATGGCTTTGACCGAGCTATTTCATGACGTCACTCACTTGGCGAATCACTATTGGCTAACCCTGTCTCCTCTCAGTTCAAGACGTCACGTGTAAGATTATCGCGCAACCAATCAGCGCGTTGTAAAACCGGATCGCACATCACTGCAGCGTATTCGATGCGGTCAGGATAACTTGTCTTGGACTATGGTCAGTTGCATAGGTGATAAATGGGTATTGCTCTGGCAATACCGAAATTAATAAAAACAAAACTTGGTTTTGCTAAATAAATCTTGTATCTCTACATGAGGGGGACTGTAAATGCCGCAAAAAAAAAAAAAAAAAAAAAACCTGCTGTCGTCTCTGAGCAGTTATTATAATGGAGAGTGGGACATCATCGTTACGAATATGTGCACATGATTTGATTGACTGAGGGTAATGTATTGTTACGTTTACGTTTACAAATTTTTAATATTTTTTTTTCTAAAATATACTATTTTGTGTATTTTTCATTAAAAATGTCTATTTAAAAAGATTTATAGACATATTTATTTATTTTTTATGTTTTAAATAATTTTCATAAAACCTTCTTTTTTAATCCTTTATATTCACTTCGATTTTGTGTGTTTGTTAGCATGTGGATATGTATGTCGATCGTGGGTAAATCTGCAAAGGCCTAATTAACCCCCTTGCCTTTCATCCAGTTGGGCTGAAACTTGGCAGATAGATTCGATGTCGATGACAATGCCTTTTATCAAGTTTTGAGAGCTATTACTATCACTAAAAAGTAACTTTTACGAAATACTAATAAACCAACTTGCAGTAATCCAATCGCGCTGAAAGAGTTTTAATCAGAACAAATAAAAGATATTTGGATATGAGTACATAAATTCCGATTCAATTTTTAATTAATAAAGTTTGAAAAGTAGTTTACCGTATATTTTGCTGATAGATATGTTTTTAATAGTTAAAATTAGATGCAAATACCAAACACATCTTAGATTCTTGGGCCATCACCAACGTGCTCACCAAATTAGAACACCGTAGGTCAATTTCTTCGGGAGTTATGCTGACTACGTACACACAGAAACACTCGATTTTTTTTTTTTTTTTTGATTTTTTTTTTTGGACCGAATCCTATACTTTCATTACCCTATGTATTACGTATGGGTAATTAAAAGTAATAGGTATTTAGAAAAGGATTTATATGTAAATAGATTACTCCAGAACGAATAGTACTACAATAGTTTCAAATTACATTAATGGCAATGCAGACGTGTCGACAAAGATTTTATCAAAATTGCGCTTGCGCGAAATGTATCTGCTATGGAATTTTTTTTTTTCTTACAATTGCCAAAAATATAGCTCTAATGATTCTGATGAAAATCATTCTTATAATAGTTTTTCAAGTGTTCCCAGTATCACCATTACTGAAATGTTCATAAAAATGCACTAAAAGCCTAATGAATCGGAAAACGAACGTCTTTGAATAGTGTCATTCGACTTTACGCAACAATAAAATTGCCAATTACCTGAACCGAAGGAAATGAAAAGATACACGAGCATATTTTCACAGTCGATTTATTCTGTAAAAACAAAAATCGGCCAGAAAAATCTTCCACCTAGTTATAAAAAGGGTCCCACCAAGTGCAAACAATAAGCGCCATGCTATTGGATAGTTGCAAGTTGGTTTATTAGTAGTCCGAAAAAGCGACCTTTTAGTGACAGATCCCAAAATTTGATAAAATGCATCATCATCGACATCGAATCTATCTGCCAAGTTATAGTAAAAGCCGTGAACTCTAAAAGAAGTCTGTAGTTTCACCGGTTGGTTGTTGTTTTCAGATTATCTGGCGCCATCAGCAACACGTGGTCCATAATGCGCGGAAACATTCGTCATTTGACAAGCCAACATACATTTACAAACACCTTACACATTTACAAACACCTTACACAAACACCTTACACGGGGCTCGAACCCGCAACCTCGCGGTCTAGAAGATAGCACGCTAACCACTATACCGTTTGATCGGCTGTAGTTTCACCGGATATGTAGGCGAAGACTATCTTTAATGAAAACACCTTATTTTATTAGTATAGAGATTTTTTTTTTTTTTTTTTTAATTTTATATAAGTCTGATGTGTATTTAAATATTTCTCAATACTTTCAGATTGTTGGAAACTTATTGTCAATAGGACAAAGAAGCATTTTTAAATACTTTTCATTAACTTCGATCTTGTGTGTTTGTCGATGGGGGGGGGGGGGGAAGGAATCTGCGGAGGCACAATTAACCCCCTTGCCGTCATCCAATCAGGCTGAAACTTGGCAAATAGATTCTATGTCGATGACAATACATTCTATCAAATTTTGGGGCTGCAACTCTCACTGAAAGGTCGCTTTTCCACAAGCTTAAACAATCGCTTCGGAAAACTAATAAATCTGGTTTAACCTATCCTTTGTTGAAACTCTTTCCAGCTGCCAAAATTGTTTTAATCAAAATAAAATAAGAGATAATGGACGATTCCCGCATTTTTTAAAAACGAGTGAAATTAGTACATAGTTATGAAGAATTTCTTTCTGATTCCATATATTTAAACAAAAGTTCTTTTAAAAAAAATAGTTATTTAAATATTAAGAAAAGAAAATGCCCCAAAACCGAGTCAAAACCAGTCCGATCAAAACAGTCAACAAGATTCGTGACGTAAAGAGATCTTTGCGTTTCTATGGTTATCGTGAGGTTTCTGCCAAATAGCTATAGTTAACAGTTGGCTTTGGTAGACCATTGCCACATTCCGTACAGGTTGGCGTGATTTGCGAGAAACTTGCAAATCTGGTTTCCGCTGCTGCATTTCGAGCCAAGATGTTTGAGATCTCTTTACGTCACGTTCAATGCCAACAAAATGAGTCGTTTTCTCGCCAACCTCTAACAAGGTAATTTTGATCGCAAATTACAAAAAGAAAAAAGTGTATTGAGCATAATTTTTTATGTTTATGGCCTTTTCGAAACATTTAGAATTGAATAAAAAAATGTAAAAAAAATAAAAAAAATGCGGGAATTGTCCATTGAACAGGAATGCATAAATTCATTATGGAATGAAATTCAGTCAATTCAACTTTGCGTCAAATAAGTGAATTAATTTTAACCAATCATTATTGAAACTCTTTCCTGATGCCAGATTTTTTTAATCAAAATAAATAAAAGATATGTGTCGTTATTGCCTTACGTCAGACTTACCAGCTTTCGTAAATCGTTGACGCGTTGTAAAAAACAAAGTATTTAATCAATTTTTTTTTTTTTTTTTTTTTTTTTTTTTTTTTTTTTGGGTGGGGGAAGAAGTTAGTAAATAGTTGGGAATGGGTCTTTTGTTCTTAGTGGTCAAACACTATGAAAACTCGATTTGAGCTCAAGAAGGGGTAATTGCAAGTAAAAATTGGCAATGCATATATAGGATTTATATTAACCATTTGCACTCCAGTGGCGCCTCTCAGGCACCACACGATCGGATGCCAAACCACGAGAGGACCATTAGGTGCGATGCGGAAATTCGATGCAAGGCCAATGACTGTGTTTAGTTTCTATGAAGCAAATCCATAAACTCCAGCCGAACCTAAAATGTCTCGAGTTGCTGATTCCTCCGCGCGAAAAAGGGCCTGGAGTGCAAAGGGTTAAAAACTTTGTTTTTATGGGTTATATTATTTGCATTTAAGTTTTATCCCTAACTGTGAATAGAATCTTCCGTTTTAAGTTAAACTATTTTTTTTAATTAAAATATTTCATGTAGACTCCTAAAAAGTCCTTTATTCAAAAGCACTGATGCTGGATACATGTTCCAAACCTGAAAATATAACATTTATTAAGAATAGTAACTTTACTCTTTAAAATTAATTTTGTCAAAAAAGAATATTCACCTACTAGTATGCATCAACAGGGAGTATTTCATTTTTTTTTTCTTCTTATTTTTTAAACCAAATCTCTTGTGCAATCATTTCAAAGAAGAAAGTTTTTTCTCTCAAAATTATGTTAGAAATATTGCTGAAGTTTCACTTTCTTTATTCCTAACAAAAAATAAAACTTATACAGTTTGTTTGATGCCGAGAAAATAAAATTTCTGCATTTTTTCCCTTTAAAAGGGCCATTGACAATATAAAAAATATGGGTGAAACTTCCAAGCACGGTAAGGATTCTGCGCCAAGATGATTTTCGCCAATAAATGGCAACAGCCGCCATTTTTTAATAACAAGTGAAGTGCCTATGGTTGGCATAATTTGGCCCGATTTTATGTAAATAATTCTTGGCGCAGAATTCGTACTGTACTTGGAAGTATCAACGGTCCCCTTTAACGGAAAAATACAGCTAATTTTATTTGTTCTTATGCTTCATTATATCGGGTCTTTTTAACACTTGAAATGCTGCAGATATGAATATTGTATGGTTTGTCTGGCGATCAAACAAACAATATTCTTACAGTTTACTGGTGATTTGACAAATTCTTGTTTATATGGCAACTCTTTTGATGGTCTTCTAAATGATTACCTCTGAGTGTAAGCATTATCAATCCATAAAAAAAAATATTATCTATAACACTATGGGACCAACTTAAAAGTTTTCTAATTTCTCTGTCGGATTTTCCACATAATTATTTTATATTTTATTGACATCATTATAATTAGATTTCGTTAGATCTAAAGTATATTTTGTACCTATTTTTTATTTAAAATTTTTATCTTTATTTTTATTATAATAATTTATTATTATCATGAATTATTATAAATATTTTTGGTATTATTGTCGGTGTTGATGTTATTTTTTGTTATAACTTTGTTGTCTTGTTATTGTTCCTTTATTACTAATATTATTATAATTTTATAATTTTTGATTAAAAAGTAATTTTATCATTTTTTATTGCAATTTTATAAGTATTTTTATTATTTCATAATTAATTACATTAAAATAATTTTTAATGCGCATTTCGGTTCGAAATTTATCGTAAAGAATTTGCAGAAAACTTACAAATATTTTTTTTTCAATAGAAATTAAGTTCAAATAATGCTATTCAATTACTCAGTGTAGACATTATACCAGAGGATTTGGTTGTTTTATATTTGTCTTCTATATAAATAAAAAGTCTGCAATCGTACATAATTAGGCAATACATTTCCCCTTAACTGCCAAATATATTATTCGATATTTCAAATTTATCTTCATTGAAAGAAACATCTGTGTTATAACTAGCCCTTTCTCTTCTTACTTTATATCATGTCATCTACTTGTTAAGAGAGATGCCTATTGTGACGAGCTTTCAACAGCTTTTATTATTTCTTTCTCAATGTCTCCGAAGTATTGGTGACTAATAATCTGATGACACCAAGAAATAGCTTTCCTTTAAACTGTCACAGCGCAATGAGTAAGCGGCAGGTATTGCACGCATCGCGGAAAAGAGTGTGCAACCACAGATTGCACCCAACTAAAAATACAATTCCTTGTATCGAGAGCAAGAAAGTGAAATGGGATGTACCCTTTTCGAGAGATGTTTTCAGCTAATTAAAATGCAGTAGGTGTCATTTTTCTCATCCTGAAATATTCTTTTGTTGATAACGTTTATCTGTGCATTGGTAGAACGCCTGAAAGAATTTTGCACTTTGTATGTACATACATTGTGTATTACATTTGTATGTACATACATTTAACCACGGCGGTTGTGCAAATTTATTGACTAGTATTTCCAAAATAAAGGTTGCGGAAATAACCGGATGCTACGTAATGGTTCGATAAATATTTGTAGCGTTGTAGATTCTGCGTTCTACAACTTCGTAATAAGCGTAACGAAGGAGAGGGGGTTGGGGTTTAACTCCCCTTTCCCAAGTTGAGAAAGAAATAAGCAAAATATACTGCATTTCTTCCCCAACCAACTCTTTTGATCCAACTTTGTTGATTATTACTCAAATTATCCAATATATCACATTATTGGGATTATTCAGTGATCAGTGTTTTACTAAGGTAATCAAAAGCTATACCAAACGGCAAGACTGCACATGGATTTTTCACCAGAAGAGCAAACTTGCCATTTAATGTACCATTTGTTGATAACTACGCGCTACAACCGTCCGAAGCTGGACAAATTGACACTCCATCGCTGGAAACATATAAGTACTGAGTGAACATTGCGCTCAATAGAAAACCCAAACACTTAACAATAACTGAATGGAAACTAGAGCAGTGGAACATTGTACCACTTTCAATTGCACTATAATACTGGTCACTGCATACAAATTAGAATAGTGTCAGTATAATTTTCATTTATTTGAAAAAAATTGCCAGTTTAGTGATATTTTTGGCGATAATTCTCACATGGACCACATAAAAAAAAAAAAACCATCGCCAAAATTGGCGAATGTGGCAAGGTACTTTTCGATAATTATTACGCCATCCTTTCTTTTAAGTGAAACAGAGGAGAGATGGAAAACAGGTCGTTGATGAGGGATGGTCAAGGGAAGAGAACTCTATGTTGAAGACACTCGTTTTACACTTTTAGAGCATTTTTGCGGGAATTTCGGGTGGGGATGTTTAGTTGGTTGGTTGTTTTCAGATTATCTGGCGCCGTCAGCAACACGAGGGCTACAATGCGCCGAAACTTTCGTCGTTAGACAAGCCAACATACATTTACAAACACCCATGCCTAACACGAGACTCGAACCAGCAACCTCGCGGTCTAGAGGCTAGCACGCTAACCATTATACCGTTTGGTCGGCGGGGATGTTTAAAACATCTTAAGAAGCATTGCCATAGAGATTTTTATAAAAAAAACGTTCGAGCGGTTTTAAGTAATTGCTAAAAAAATATTAAATTATGTTTTTCATATTTTGCGCATGTGCAATATTGACGAAAACCTTAACGACAGGATCCATGCTCCCCCCCCCCCCTCTCCCCCATCTAATCTGTACTACAAACTTGAACATAGTAGGTCAAATCGTTCGGGAGTTATGCTGACCACGTACACACAGGAACACGGGAAGACATTTTTTTTCTTTTCTTTTTTTCCTTTTTTAATCCCTTAGGTTTGAGAAATGATTTGAATCTTTTCATTAAGATGAACTGACCTTTTATCCGATAGTTACTCTGACGGTTAGTGATTTAAAAAGTAATATCCTGGGTGCTTTTGTATATAGACAAAGCAGAAAATATTACTAAGATCTGCACGTATGCCGTTCTAACTTTAAAACAACATTTTAGCTTTGCATTTTCCAATCATAAAAGTACTTTTTTTTATTTATTATTATTTCTTTTAATATTTTGATAAATGAGGGAAATTACCGTACCAGAAGAATAGTTAACAAGATACTTGAGACATAATTGAAAGGGGAAAGTTACATTGGGTTATGGTTTACCATACTTGGCGCAAAATCGCCAAACAAATTTGGGCAGCGTATAGAGCATTCTAACCGATATTCTTCTTGGTATTGAGGTGCGCTGCCTCCTCTTAGGCGAAAGATAAATTGACGAAATCTGCTTAAGAGTGCTAGGCATAACATTTCATGTGAAATATTGTGGAACAAGCTATAGCAAAACTACTCAAAACTACAGAGAGCCACCATTTAAGATCGAAATCCTAAAAACCGATCTCATGCTTACTAATCGTGAAACAATTTCACATTCAATTGAATAAAAGTGTTCAAACGCGTGGCCCTATTTGCAAAAAAAAAAATATTTATTGAAACGAGAATTGGAAACGCACAAAATCTTTCCTTCCCAAAATCAGGATATGTGTCCTTTCTTTGTCCTCTAGACAGGTAATCAACTTTGCTTCGAGAAAACAGTCATTCTCGCCGAAAGCAAAACACAAGCGAAGAAGCAAAAAAATGAAGCTGCGCGTGAAAATCCCTGTTAAAGGGAATCGTGCTTCTATTTTAACTGGCGAAAAGAAAGCTCTAATTTTCTCGGGACAACTTGGGAAAAGGCCTATAAATTCTGCAGAACACTGGATGAGAACAAAAGAATCTATTTTCCCGCCACGCATTCCCAAAACAACTCATCTTCCGTGACGATTCAAGGTCATGTGCTTTTGCGGTGGTTCCCATAGCAACGGTTTGCTTGACAGTGAAATTCTAGTAGTTTGTGCTCGAGTAGCGTTGCGCATTTGGTATTCAGGAAAAATAATAGATGAAATAAATCAACTTTCCCCTCAGGAATACAAAAAGAAATCAAAACAATTTTTTTGTATTTTAGTCGTTCGATTGAATTTCGTAGCAAGTTAAAGGAATTAAAGGAAATCCCTGTGTTCATTTCAATTTAATTCAATTTTGGGTTCTAATTTCTTTTTTACCTTTCAACAATTACTCATTAAAGAGAGCGCCACTATGTAGAAAAAAATTAGAGAGCTATTTGGTAACAATAAAACATTTTGATAAAAACCAGGGGTGTAGAACGTCGTACAACTTTCAATTACACTGTATAATATTGGTAATTGCAGGAAAATTTAACATGGTGTTACCATTTTCTTATCTTCACTCATTTAAATAAAATGGCCAGTTTGGCGATATTTTTGGCAATAATTTTTACATGAGCAAAAAAAACCCGCAAAATTGGTGGTTTTATTCGATAGACATTACATTGTCCTTGCTTGTGCGTTAAACGCAAAAAAAAATCAATCTTTGATGGACGATGCTCAAGGACAGTGGGCTCTGTGTTAAAGGCACTCGTTTTTCAACTTTTTACGCTTTTATCACATTTTTTGAATTTCGGAGGTGGGAATGTGTAGAACACCTTCAGATGCATTACCATAGCGATTTTGATTAAAATCGCTAGAGCCGTTTTTTAGCAATTATTGAAAAATATGATTTTTTCAATGGCAGCTACCTTATGCTCAAGCGTGATTTTGACAAAAGCCTTAATGGTAGGTCCCTGTGCCATCAAAAACCTGCACACCAAATTTGAACATTGTAGGTCAATTTGTTCGATAGTTATGCTAACCACATACACACAGACAGATATTTTTTCTAGGTCACTTTTGTAAAATTAGGATGTTTCAAAACGTAGAGAATTGCATTTTTTTTTTTTTTAACCAAATACTATACTATAATTACCAATGTATTGTTGCGTGGATGGGTTCGAAAGACTTGAAGCCAAAGCAGATCTAAACTTGCAGAAATTTATTCCGATATAACTCCAGAACTTCTCGTTCTAGTATACTAAACTAGCTGAATACCCGTGCTGCGCTACGAAATTTTACCATTAGCATTTTAGCGATCAAAAGACATTCATGTATTCTACACTTCACACGTTTGCTCCCATTTCGATCCCGACAAATTGATTTATCAAAATAGGAACTTTCCTTTGTTGACATTTTAAACTAAATTTATAATTGTGAATAGTAAACTGGAATAGTTTATTGTGTTTATGTTTGCTCTTAGTTCTAAATGTCAAAGTAGTAGCTATATTGGAATTAAGTTAATTAGACATTAAGTTAATCCTCGTATAGTTTCAATGTTGCGTCGTCTTTTCATCCCTTAAAAATTCGTTAATCGATATTGGAATGACTTATTTTTTTAACATTTACAAAAAAATATCAGAAAAATGACTACATTGGAAGAGGAACATTCGGATATCCCTCGTTTGGAACATTTAACTCCTTTTCGATCCCTTAAAGTTGGTTAATCGAGAACAGAATAGCTTACTTTTTCTATGTTTAATCTTTTTTGACATTTGTACCAAATTTCCGAGTTGTGACCATATGGGAAGTGGTACATTCGAATATTCCTCGTTTGGAACGTTTAACCCCTTTTCCACCCCTTGATCCACCGGAGATCGGAATAGTTTACTTTTTCTGCGTTTGTCTTTATTGATATTCACACCAGTTTTCAGAATTGTGAAAATATGAGAAGTAGGACATTCGAATATATCGCTCGTTTGGAACGTTTAACCCCTTTTTGACCTCTTAAAGTGGGTTAATCGAGATCTGAATAGCTTACTTTTTCTATGTTTACCATTGTTGATATTTGTGCCAATTTTCAGAGTTGTGACTATGTGGGAAGTAGGATTTTCGAATGTCCCCCGTTTGGAACGTTTTACCCCTTTTCGACCCCTTAAAGTGTGTTAATCGAGATCGGAATAGTTTACTTTTTCTATTTTTACCATTGTTGATATTTGTGCCGCTTTTCAGAGTTGTGACTATGTGGGAAGTAGGATTTTCGAATGTCCCCCGTTTGGAACGTTAAACCCCTTTTCGACCCCTTAAAGTGGGTTAATCGAGATCGGAATAGTTTACTTTTTCTATTTTTACCATTGTTGATATTTGTGCCGATTTTCAGGGTTGTGACTATGTGGGAAGTACGATTTTCGAATGTCCCCCGTTTGGAACGTTTAACCCCTTTTCGACCCCTTAAAGTGTGTTAATCGAGATCGGAATAGTTTACTTTTTCTATGTTTACCATTGTTGATATTTGTGCCGATTTTCAGAGTTGTAACTATGTGGGAAGTAGGATTTTCGAATGTCCCCCGTTTGGAACGTTTAACCCCTTTTCGACCCCTTAAAGTGGGTTAATCGAGATCGGAATAGTTTACTTTTTCTATTTTTACCATTGTTGATATTTGTGCCGATTTTCAGAGTTGTGACTATGTGGGAAGTAGGATTTTCGAATGTCCCCCGTTTGGAACGTTTAACCCCTTTTCGACCCCTTAAAGTGTGTTAATCGAGATCGGAATAGTTTACTTTTTCTATGTTTACCATTGTTGATATTTGTGCCGATTTTCAGAGTTGTGACTATGTGGGAAGTAGGATTTTCGAATGTCCCCCGTTTGGAACGTTTAACCCCTTTTCGACCCCTTAAAGTGTGTTAATCGAGATCGGAATAGTTTACTTTTTCTATTTTTACCATTGTTGATATTTGTGCCGATTTTCAGAGTTGTGACTATGTGGGAAGTGGGAGAATTAGTGATGAGTGAGTCAGTCAGTGAATCAGTGAGTGAGGGCTTTGCCTTATATATATAGAGATACAGCTCTTTACACAACAATAGAGCACAAAACAGGAGTTAAAAACTTGATAACACAACTGCTAAAATCTTCACAAAAGACAATGAAATACAGTTCACTTTCGGAACTCTCTGAATGCTCGCTGAGAGACAGTTAACTCAGTAACTCAACTCAACTCACTAGTCAACTAAAACCACCAACTCCACTCACAGCCGGCCTTATAGAGGGAAGTCAAATCTTCATGAATCTTCTAGAGATAGAAATTCGGGAAACTTTCCAGATCGTAGTCGAAAAGTCCTATATATGTACATGGAGACCGAAAATGTCGCCAAGTTTGGCGACAAAAATTAGTCGCCAAAACCGTTGCCAACTTATCTCTATCTCGCCAATTTGGCGAGATTGCAATTACCATAATGTTAAATGCCCTGCTCCTTGTAAAACTCGCTTCCCAGCGTTATCTCTGTAAAACTCGTTATCAAGCATTAAGAGACACATTGCAGGAAAACAAACTCTTGCACTGCCTTTTGCGAAATGTACATACATTTATCTTTTTACATAATTAATGGAAGCGAAATATTTACAAATATTCAGAAATTCGTTACAGTGTCTATCCCGAAAGCAGAAAGTGCCTAAAACTGCGACGTACGTCGCAGAACAATCTAAAGTCCTTGCAGAACAATTTTAAGTTTGGAACAAATGCCCGCGAAAGGGGACCTGGACACAAATCTTTAAGAAAACATCTTAAAGCAGCCCTTATTTCTTTACATGGACCAACTTACCACAAACATTTTATACATAGCGGTTCTGTATCAATGTCTAAATATTTAACTTCCAAACTCATTGATAAAGTTGCAAATTTTGAATGTATGCCTTGGAAAAATAGTTTTTTTCGTCATTATCATTTTGTAATAAATGTGTAGTTTTAATTTTACGGTATTTTTCTTTTATATCATACTGGAAATTTTGAAAAAATGTCTGCAGAACATTTGCAACTGTCAAAAGTCCCGTTGCAGAACATTATATATTATTCTGCTTCTGGGGTGTCTATATGGATAATTGAAAGTAAAAATGCAGAAATGACATATGTGCTTAATACCACAGTATGCTGCAATGAGATATATTATGGTCATTGTAAAATCGACGATTTTTAATAATAGCCATATTAGCCGGTTAAAGTGGATAATTTTTTAGAGGTAATCACACAAACCGGTAATAATCAATAATTATCAATAATTGCCAATAAAATTTGATTGATATAATTATTTTCGACGGAATTAGACTACACACAAGGATTTGTGTAGGAAGGAAGGTGTTTTATTTTTCAATAAATGAAGTACCAGAGAATGAAATAAGTCAAAAAGAATGTGCTCGAAAGGATTCCAACTTAGGGCGTAATTATAAATAGCCACTCATGTGGCAAACACGCGCCACAGTAAAGACGCTGCTGTGGCTCAGAATACTAAGCTCGCTTAGAGTGTGAGAGAGACAAGCGACAGACGCAACCTCAAGCCACACCAGTGGCTCAATAAAATAAGCTCCATAGGATTGTATGTTTCGCTAAGAGTGACTTGTCTGGGCGCCTGAAACAATGTCGAGCGCGCGCCACTGTGGTGGCTCTGTATAAGGCCTTAAGTGGTCAAGAATTTTAGTACTGCATTATGCCGTAAGACTTAGTTGGATGATGAAAAAAATCGTTAAAAATATATATTTTAATACTATTTTTTCTCTGCAACAGGGTTGCGCTTTCAAAAGTATATGCCATGAATTTTGTTTTAACTATTTTCAAAGAATAGTTATAATGTATAATTATTAATTAACATTTCTAAAATATTAATGATTTCGATAAAAATCTAATCTTCACCTCCTGCAAATATTCCTGACGACGTTCATGAAGATAAGACTTTCGCATGTTTCCGGCTGCACTATTAGTATTTTCGATCACGGGCCGCCATTGCATTCAATTGAAATTTTTTTTGGCTTTCAGCACACTCATTACGGCCAAGTATGAAAAAAAATTCTTTTCAAATCATATTAAAAAATTCACACAATATTCCGATATTAAATACTACATTATATTTGTAAACTTCTATCGGAAATGTTATCTAACGTTTGTAGATCGCAGACCACGTTCTACTTACAATGGCTGTTACAATCTGACTTCGTATTTGTCCACAGGGTCAACATTATACAATACAGCATTTCCTTTTACACCACAGTTGTCATCTGTAAGCCAAGTCAAATTAGTTATTTATTCAGCATGTTTTATTCACAGCCTTGGAAAGCTCTTAATTTTTTTTTTTTTCAATCGTCCTTCTATGCTAAAAGCATACTTAGTAATCGCTTGTTTTGTCAGAACAGAAAATAGTTCCTAATCTTTTGACTTGGGTGAATATTTCAAGGATAGAAGAGAAGAAAAAAAAAAGTCGTTATTTGTCTTTGTTCGCTCTTCAATTCCTGCGAATATCTTTAAGGAGTGGATTTTTTTTTTGTCGTCCTTGAAAGATATTAGACGTCAATCTGAGTTGACTGTAAATTTTAAAAGGTCTTATAAGTGTCACACCACACCTCAAAAAGTAAGCCCATCGAGTGGCCTGTAAAAAACAAGTGAGATTTTTTAAGGCACGTAGATGTACTGCAATTTCTATTTCTATTTATTGCTCGTTGAAAGCAGGACTCCCATAAAAGCAACAAATACCCTTACTGTCGATGAAATGCCGCTAACTTTTATAATTTAGGCTTAAGGAATTGAAAATTGTCATCCGGTCAAATTTTGGTATGGGAACTCGTCTCGGTGAGACCTTTCATTTAATATATCGCACCTGCCTGTAGCATTTTCAGTTTGGCCCTGAAATGTTGTTCTCGAACGGAATGAGGCTTTTCATAAGTGTTTAACTACAATAGGGTTTGATTAGAAGTTAAAAGTAGGATATACAGTGATGATTTCCAATGGGGTTTTAATTTATGTTGAGATTGCTTATGGTTTGAAATATGACCTATATAACGCCACTGCGGTCTAGGCCCGTCTTATAGTTATTTTTCAGCAGTGTTCATAAAACTGATATTTCAGAAAGATTAAACCGAAAGCAAAATTTATCTGAGTAATTTCTTAGTCTATTATAGATTGAAGCATTTCTGGAAATTTTTCCCATTGAAAAATTGGTTTTCTCTGTTGAGTGATTTACCAGTACTTGGCGATCACTGGTCAAGTGGGTAACAAGAAAATTTCAAATTGACATGTCTGTTCGTTCTCTTAAATGCTATTGTGTATTAGTATTTGAGAATTTGACGAAACGAAGTCCACTAACCTATCTTGACTTTGGTTTGCGGGATAACTAGCTTATAAAAACTATAAAAAATTATAATAAATCACAATCGATATTTTCTTTTCAAATTTTGTTCAAGATCATTTATTACTGATGTTATACCTCGTAATTATTATTATTATTATTTTTTATTTTTTTAAATTCTTCTACGGATGTAATGGTCAGTAAAACGAAGCATCGTGCCGGATTTACACAAATCCAGTAAAGATTGTTAGTTCATAAAACTGGAGCCAGTAAACAGGTGACGTCACTGACTGACGATCTCAACTGGTACGGCGACTGGTATAATGTAAATCCGCCTATAGGTTTATGGTACAGGGTCATACTGAGGATGCTTGTAATACTGAATATAGACGCTGTATTACTGAACATGAAAAACTCTCAATAACTTCAGCCAGACTGTCACAATGTCATTCTTTTCATTGTTCATTTTCTAGTTTTAAGGCCTGACAAAGTTCAGCTTCTTCAGACTAATTTTCAGACAGTTTAACTACTATGAAAGACATAAATAGCTTTACAAAAACTAAACGAAAAGATTTCAGCAGGGGAGGCAACACAAACCATTGACCGATTCCAAGGAAATCGCCGTACATTCTGAAATAAGCCAAACTTTTCATTCATTACTTTATCTTATTCCACGTCACTACGTCAGTCATCAGCTGAGACATCGCGTGATAACTGATTAAAAAAAAAAGAACCAATGGTTCGATATTTTATTCAAAATTTCCGACGCTATCTCGAAAGATGTTCACACCTTTGTCCTTGAGGATGAAATTATCGATTTCATTAAAAACTGAACTTCTTTCGAAATTCCGCCGATGACAGACTTTCCCGAAACTCGCGTCTTCAGTGACTAGTTATCTAAAATAGAGTTATAGGGAAATAATAATTTTAATGAGGTATCTTTTATTGAAACGTCTTTAAATTTAATCTGATTCGACGAAGGATTGATTTGATGCTCAATAAGGAGCAAAGTTGACATGGGTTTGAAGATTTTTCTGAGGCATACTTTGTGGACAAAATTTGTTTTGAGATTGTACTGAACTGTTTTCTTCCAATAGACTCAGTGGTGGCTTGTGCACTATTGCAGTGGCATGTTTCCGGCTACACTAACATTTTCGACCACGAGCCGCCACTGAATGGAATTCATTCCTTTATTGTGCTAAATTCCATTGACAAATTCAAAAAATTTACCCTGGGGCTTTAAGCTCAACGGTATTGGTTTCAATTGGTCAAAAGTGGGGTTCGTCCCCACTTAATGTTTGGTCATGCGCAGTTGCGGCATTGTGTGGGCATGCGCCTTCTTGTATACAAACAGATGTATGCTGATAATGTTCAGATATATTGATGTATCGATGTTTTATAAAAAAAAACAAAATTTTGTACTCGGCTTGGATTTACAGCCCAGGGTAAACTTACATCGGACCATCGATATTTTGTAAGTTTCTAATATTGTTGATTTTTAACTTGCGTTTTAAGTTGATTGCTGTTTGATCGAACCTGCTGTTTATGATTTTCAGTACAGAACCAAGTCACTATCGTTTAAAGAACACAATAAGCACGTGGAAATTAAATATTTCAAGTTAATTCCGCCCTAATAAAATATAAGTTATATACTTAAGACAGTTAGCAAGAACTCGAGGAACATGGATCTCTATCTAAAAATGTAAATGAAAGCTTTTGTTTTTCTATGGTCGTAAATAGCAGAGCCGCTCATTTTTCCACTATTCCTTGTCGACCTTCAAATGTTTCCGGCAAGAGAAAATGAGAAGTAAAAAAAAAAACTTGAATTATTACAAGGCGTCAGCCGCAACATTTGCTTTTAAGTGCAGACCCCCTGGCTGCAGAAATGTGAATAAAAAACAGGAAGAACGTCAACACAAGAACCTAAAATGCCTTCCCTCCAGGAACATTCCATGCTTTTTAAATTATCACTGCTTGGCGATAAATCTCTCTTCTTGGCATACTTTCAGGCACTTTTTCTACTATTTTATTAAAGGCTCATTTAAACGCTGTCAGTTCCAGGAACGCCAGCCTCAGCCGGTAAGTTGATTGGAAGTATGCTTTCATGTGTTGCTCTTGATTTGAGTTTACACAGTACCAGCAATTGAAACAATCCAGCTATTGAGCAAAGATTACGCACCCGTCTGGTGATCACTGGAGAGTGATTGGATTGAGAGTTGACTCGACAGTAAATAGAAAATGTTTGATCTACTGGAGCCGGCATCGCGATTACAGGCGGATTTATACTCAATTAGTCAGCGTACCAGTTGAGATCTACAGTATGTGACGCCACCTAGCTACTGGCTCCAGTTGATACAAAACATTTTCTATTTACTGGCACCGGCGACTCCCACCATCCAATCACGTGCACTCTCTCATGACACACGACAGGCAACGCAACGGTCGCTTATCTGACGTCACAGAACTGGCTATCTAAACTGGAACTCCGACTGGTAGCTTGTAAATCTGGCTTACGTGGCAAACTGGCTTCTACTGGGACTGGAATAAAGCTTTACACGTTACTTATGCTGGCCACACAATTGGCAATCTAAACTGGAACCCCGACTGGCAGCGTGTAAATCTAGCTTACAGTGGCAAACTGGCTTCTGGGACTGGAATAAAGCTTTCTACGGAGTTTGTGCTGGCTATCTTACCTGGACGCCAAATGGGAACATGTAAAGCAACCTTAAGTGTGATTTTAAATTATTCATTTAAATTATAATTATTTTAAATTATTCACTTAGAAATAAGCATATTTCGGGATTGGATCCATCATCTAGCTTTTCCTTTTTTCACTCTAAACACTTCAAGTAAAAAAAAATCAATCCAGCTCGCCAAGTGAATCATAACCTTGGCGACTTCATACCCCCTTCATAACAACAACAAAAAAAGGTTGCCATCACTATATCCCATTTCGAAACTGATCTCTCCACCACTACTCTCAGGAAAAAGGAAGAAGAGAATCCAAAAAGCGCAGCAAAATAAAAATACTATTGCGCTTGCGGCGGCACACACACGAAAAGGCAACAAACATTGCAGAAAAAAAAAAGAACACCAGAAAAGAACAAAAAATTATAATGATCCCGGACTGCGAATCAGTCAAGGCCACTATTTCCAACCCTCTCTCTCTCTCTCCCCCGCCCTGCTCACCTACATTCAAAACTTTTTGTTTTGTTATTATTAGAAAGCTTTCGCTTCTTCTTTCCATCAAAAAACACCAAAAAATAAATACACATAGGAAGAAGAAAATTAGCGGGCACACCTGCTGTTTATTATTCGCTCAGTTGTAATGGAACCCTTACTTCTGACGAATCGGCTTGTTGTGACTCTGGGGAATGGGGGGCTGGCACCACTGGAAAAACTTCTAGGAAGTGGAATAGAAATCGAGAATTAAAGATGGCGGAATCGAAAATAAATTTGCGGGGTGAATTTGGCGACACGTGTACGTCCTCTGGGAGTTATTTAAAGGTTACAAAAAGAATTCGATTTTTTGTGAGCAAAAGGGAAAATGTCCTAAGTGGACTGATTTAATTTCAAGTCCAAACGAGATAGTAGCCAAGGTGGGTCTCGTGTTAGAAGTATTATAAGATGAATTAAATAAAACAATGCATGAGTTTATAAAAAGGCTTATATTAACTGAAGCCTTACATGACAAGAAAATGGAATGTACTATAAATAAGTTGCCTGTTTAGAAAAACTAATTGCATGAAATTGTTGATGTCAGGTACATTTACAGTGTGTTGATGGACATTAAACTGCAAATAATTATTTCCAACATCTCAAACCCACATCGATTTTTCTAAAACTTTTTCTTAATTTTGTCAAAAATACATTGTTGATAAAATCCAAACTGGAAATTAATATTCTATCCAATATGAGCCCCTCTCCGCTCACAGAAAAAGTAACCCCGCTGTCCGATCTCGCATGCAAAATAATTTATGAGTTAAATACATTCAGAAAGTCTTTTTTTTTTAATACAAATTTCCTGGAAATAAATTTGTTCCGCTTCAAATAAATCTTGCAATATCTTTTTGATTATCGTTAAAAAAGATCACATTGCAAACCAAAAGTTCATGGGTACCGAATAAAATATTAGCAAGCGGTGAAAGGTGGCTGAAGTTGTTATTCAAATCTAGATTTTGCAAAAATTATAATTGGTATATTTATATTAGTTAATAGTACATTTATATTAGTTAATAGTACATTTATATTAACAATATTTGTCATGTGACATAAATATCAGATGCGCCTTGTCTTCCTCCTTAAGGTTTAGCTGGAAGCTTGTGTTTTTAAAACACAGTTTCAGGTAACTCCAACAAAGAACAGAAACTCTGATCTGGACTATCAGGCTACTGAGAAAAACCCCGACATTCCGTGCTGCAGCAAATGTGTTAATTATACATTCAATAAGTTAGTATTAGCTACTCTTTAACTTTAAACCACCATTTCTCATTTTATGCTCAGTTGCTGATATAGCTTCTATGCTTAACATTGCAATATGAAGTTAATCTTGAAAAGTGATCTCCTATCCCTCACCACCGCGATGACAATGTTAGATTTTCTGGCACTCAATAACGGGGTGGAATAGGATTTCAAAACTTATGGAATTTATGCCACATATATATCGAAGCATCACTACTGGTAATAGAGGGCTTAAGAAGCAAAAGAGCCCAAGTGACTTTTCTTAACTTTTGAAAAAATACACTTTAAAGTAACTTATTTATATTAAATTGTATGAAAACTAATGATTCTTCATCCCAGAGGTTAGTATTTGAACAATATATAATTTTCATACAAATTTAATATAAATAAGAAACTTTAAAAATGTATTTTTTCAAAAGTTAAGAAAAGTCACTTGGGCTCCTTTGCTTCTCAGGCTTTTAATTATAATCTTAAAAATGAATTCCAAGTTCTAAATTTCTAAAGATTTCA
This sequence comes from Linyphia triangularis, assembly GCA_963978545.1. Classification (NCBI taxonomy): domain Eukaryota; kingdom Metazoa; phylum Arthropoda; class Arachnida; order Araneae; family Linyphiidae; genus Linyphia; species Linyphia triangularis. The sequence continues at coordinate 13,982,729 of OZ021727.1, forward strand.
CCATTTTCAACAATATGTACCTATTTTCGGAATGGCCGGGTTATTGCATAAAGCAGGATAGATATAGGTGCAAAGCATACAGCTTAACTGCAGGTATCTGCACAAGTAATTTTTAATGTATTTGATTGGAGAAAATTGATCGGATGTTTTATTATTGCTCGTATATATAAGAAATCTCGTAGTAGTTGGAGAAGTCTTTCGAAACACTGATTTAAACTTTGAAAGTACTTAATGACTTAAGAGTTAACGGGAAATGTTTGTTAGCAATAATATACAAGACTGGCTTTTATTTTCGAAAAACAGAATAAGCATGTTATAACCTCGGTAGCACAAATCCGCTGGCCGATCCCGACTTCCCCATTAACGTTTTTGACTGTTGAAAACTAGATCATTGATGGATAAATTTTTTGCCACACTAAATTCTAAACCGTGAAGAATTTTTAAAGAAATTTTCAACTTGAAGAACGACATTAATTAAGAGAACTACTCTAAAAAAAAGGCTTATGACTTGGCTACGGTATGGGGGGAAAAAAAGAATTTAAGATACATCCAGATTGCTTTGTCTACGTTACGTAACAAACTCCAATTTGCTAGCTGAAAGTGGGCCCCCTAGATATCCTTGGGAGATGCCATATGGCTCGGCACCGCCCTCCTCCACCCCCACCCCCCTGCTGACCGGTACTGGACACGTGGAAAGATTATAGGGGTTTGAAGTCCATATTCGGAACTCTTTCCCACGTTTTATAATTGAGGATGGTCTTCGCAACAAAAAGCGGAATAAGATGCATACGGCAAGATGAAATTGGCAGTACGAGAACCCTCCACCCGGTGTTTATTATCCGATCAAGTTTCTACGTGAGAACCCTTCAGTAACGAATGAATTGTTAACTCCGAAACTGATGCTGGAACCACATAATTTTTGCCAACTGAAATTAGGAGGAAATCTTGGAATTAATGACAATGTAAAAACTAGAATGAAAATGGCGAAATCTGGAGGTTGTTCAGAGGAGAAATGAAGGGCATGGGTAAGTCCCCCTAAAGAGATTTAAATAGAGCTTTTGAAAACTATTGTGCTGCTGGTAAAGGGACAATATCCAAAGTGGAACGTTGAGTTTGTGTCCAACATCACTTTAAAATCGTTTCCTACAATCCGAACTAGAAATACCTTCCTCAGACTTCAGCCCACTGTATGGCTATAAGGGTGGTTCGAAAAAAAATATTTTTTTATTTTTGAAACGCATGAGGTAAAAAAAGGTTGATACACATCTTCATAAGAAAAACTGTAAAAAAAATTTTTTTTAAAAATAATATCTTCCGATCGCGCATTCATATTAAAATTTGGAAAAAATACAAAAAATAACTATTTTTCCTACATTTTTTAAAATTTCTTAACGTTATATATTTGAAAGGAAATAGTTTGCAATGTGTAGTGAAAGGCTGGTAGAAACCTGGAAAAACACTATTTTATGAATTTTTAAAACATATATTAATAATTAAAAATACTAAAAATTAACATTTTTTTGTAAGAAATAATGATTTTTCTGTAAAATGTGTACTAATGTTATTTCTTACATTTTTTTTTTTTAAACATGCAATTATTCATTTGGTTTACTTTTTTCTCGAGCTTTCTATCCCGGTGATGCACTTTGAAGGAAACTTTTGTAGAAAAGTCGGGCATTATGGATCTTTATAAAAAAAAAGTGTTGTCCTAACTTCTTTTTCGTCAGCGCCACCCACTTTTTGTCTTGTCTCTCTACATAAGCTTTCCACAACTTGTGAGTGACAAGGAAACAAGTTGAAGTTTGATTTCAATTTTCTATAGTAGCACAGAAACCTTGGCCAATTTCGCCAGACATAGGCCAATTTCGCCAGACATAGGCCAATTCCGATGTGGAACGTTGTGAATCGGTCGTTGGAAACAATATTACCCAATCCTGCCCAATTCTGGATAAAATATATAAGAGGTTTTGATACGCCGATGCACAGTTTTAAACTTGGGATATTTTATTTATGAGAAACCAAACTATGTGGTGGTTTTAACTTGTTTGTTGGTTGAAAAATCTTATATTTTGGAACTATGCTTGGCCAGACTAGCCAACCTTCCAGTCCTCCCCCGTTTCCTCCAATCTAACTGTAACTGTACTACCTCGGATGCGCCAATCTTTATAAACTAATGTTCGTTTGTTACTCCTAGCAAAGGAGGAGTCCTATTACAAGCATTCCAATTAATTATGTCCACGTAATTAGTGGCAATAAAGTTAAGTTTGGTTGCTTTGAAATGCTTGATTGTCTTTCTCTAGGAAAGTTCTCGAGATTTCAGAACCCGACGCCTTAGTTCTCTTACAATTCTCCTTTCGTATCTAATCGCTGCAAAAATACCAAGAATATAACTGATCTGTGCTCAGTACTTTCATCTCAGTTAAAGGAATAGAACATTCAACACGTACAAAAATCAGTCGAGGGAAAATTTTCAGTTCTTCAATTTTTTATCTATGAATCTTCAATTTTTGATCTCACTAAAAGATGTTGGTCCTGTTGTAGTACTACGTGTTTAAATAGGCATCAGAATGGTAGTTCATTCGAGTATATGAGGCATATATCCCAATGTAGTGGTCTCCTAACTCACAATTTGATCTGTCAGATTATTTTCAGCCAGTATTAATGGCAGTCCCAATCACAGCCCCGTGCACTATGATCCAATAAATAAGCAAGTAAGTTTATGAGCTTCAAAGGAAGAGAAGGCACCACGAGAAAGGCCACCCAGATTGATAAAAACTGTGTTTTGGCGGTTTTCATTGTTTCAAAGGTTACGCGCGAATGATTATTATTGATTAATTACTAATTTGATTTTTTCTCAAGTTCTATCTACTTCATTCTATACAATACAAACTAATATGCCTCGATAATTTTGTTATTGGTGCGTTTTACAAATTGATGGAAAAAAGGGATTTTTTGTATTTATTCAAAACTTTGAAGTGAATGCTTGAAGTAAATAAAACAATTTTAACAAAAATATATAAAAAATAACGTTAGTATCCATTTTATAGAAAAATCATTTTTTAACAAAAAAATGTATTTTTGAATATTTTTAATTATTAATATATGTCTTAAAAATATATAGAATAGTATTTTCCTGTGTTATACCACCCTTTCACTACTCATTGCAAACTATTGCCTTTCAAATATATAACGTTTAGAAATTAAAAAAAATTTAGAAAAAATAGTTATTTTTTGTATTTTTTAAAAACTTTGAGGTGAATGCGCGATCGGAAGATATTATTTTTTTTCAAATTTTTTTTTTACAGTCTTTCTTATCAAGATGTGTATCAACTTTTTTTACCTCATGCGTTTCAAAAATAAAAAAATATTTTTTTTCGAACCACCCTAATGGCTATGTGGTTAGTTCTCCCGTTCCCCGATTAGCTGTAACTCCCGTCCTAAAGAGCCGTATTTTGTATAAAACAGGTCGTTTATCCTACACACCAACCAATTTCAAATCTCAACACTAATTCTCAATTTCAGGATCAACACGTAAAAACTAATAACACGGAATGGTAACTGGTTTCGGAAATGAGACAACTACTTTTCAGTGTTTGACACTTTTTTTACTCCGTCAGTTTTCTCGTGGTACAGCCAGTATTACCATGATTAATTGTCTGAGATACCTATACCTCAAACTTGTATTACCATGTTAAACACTTTGAGATCCATTTGGATTTTGAAATCTTACCACTTCTGTGAAGTTTGTTCTTCGTTTGTTGAATGGCAACACAAGCATATTTCTCTCACGATTTTCAATTTACTAGGCATCCATCCTGACCTTACCATGGTCTCATATAATCTCTAGCAAGCTTCCAAAGAGAAATTATCTTGTTTAATAATTGAAGAACGAACTTCATAGTCCCAATCGGACTCAAAAGTGTTTAAATTAATACAGAGAAAACCGACGGGATTTATTTGTCCCATCAAGAAAGGATTTTAAACACCGAAAAGTAGTTGGCTCATTTGAATAACCAATTACCCCTCAGTGTTATTAGTTTTTACGTATTGGTAGTTATCTAATAAAGCGGATTTCTTTTCACTTTTCTTGTTGGATAAAGCTAGAATATACTTTTCCATAATTGGATTCTGAAAACAATCATTAATCGTTTTTGGTAAGTTACAATAGATTTTGGTTTTGTCCAACATGTTCAATTAAAGCCCCGCCAGTTTGAATTGAATGGGGCGCACTTGTAACATCCTGAATTTTGAAAATTACAAATATAGTACAAAAATGTGGTAAAATTTACAGAAAAAAGATACAATATGAGCTTTTTAAATTAATGGTCGAAAAGAAAATTCATAATTTAACTTTCAGTAAGAAATCAATTCGGTTGGTTGAATTTTAGATTTATTGGGCGCAAGGGCAACACTAGGGCTAAACTGTGCCAATTATCGTATTCGGAAAATCAAGGTTTGAACACAAACTTTTACACCCTTTGTAAAGGATCTGCACCTTTCCTCCGGTTCATGGAGCTAGCACCGAACTTGAAAAAGGCTGATTCAATAATTATTTAATTATACTTAATTGATTATTGTGATGGAATATTGTTTTTACGCAGTGTTTGCCTAGTTTGACACCAAGAACCAGACAGTAACTTTAAAAGAAGCTTTTTAGCGAGTGATTTAAGCCTTTTCGGTAGCACCGAATATTGAAAAAGGCTTTTTCAAGAATTATTTTATTATTACCTATTGATTATAATGGTGGAATATTGTTTTTAAACCGTTTTATTGCATATTTGCCTAGTTTGAAGTATATATGATATCAGAAAAGGGGTCAGAATTGAATTTCAACTTCGAGATGCAACAAAACCAGACAGAGTAAATTTAACCCCTTGGGTACAGATTTATTTGGGAAAATTCTTGCGTTTTGAACTTTTGGTTCAAAACAATAATGGAACTTTAAAGGAACACAGCCAAACAAATTATTTTTTTAAAGTATAGGTAAACCAACCTATGTTTGACTTAACCAATCATGGCTCTTGTGACATTAAAATCCATTCAATCAACCTAGCTTGAATGACGAAATAGGTTCGTCATTATTAACAAGCAAAACAAGTGCATGACGAATCTCAGCCGTCAAATGTACCCAAAGGGTTAAAAGAACCGTTTGATAAAAAAACTAGGGGTCTTTCTTTCAGGAATGGATCGCAAAATAAAGGGTGTATCAAGATAAATTTGGAAACGTGATTTCTTTGTTACGTGCCTACAGGAAGAGGAAAATGAGTAGGTGAGCGTAGCACCATACCTGGTGTTTATTATTCGATCAATTCTTGACTACCCTAGTATTTTGGTGACATACCGGCTGCCACCATTGTTATAGTTGCGGCTCCACAAATAATTTCTTGGAACCGAAATTACAATCGTGAATCAAAACTGAAATACCAAAAAGAAAATTAAGGGGATTCGGCAGAGGGGAAATTAAGGGTTTAAGGTCCACATGTGAGATGCGAACTTATCTGAAGAGATTTAAGTTATAGGTTGGAAAATAATCATGTTTATTAGGACTAAAAGGGAAAATGCACAAAGGACAGGACTTAATTTCTGACCATACACAGCAAATTGAAATGTCTTAAAATAAGACACAAAAGTATCTTAAACAAGTGGCACTGTTTTAAGACGAAAAATGGTGTCTTAATCTTTAAGACACATGAAGTGTCTTAAAATGGGGTGTTTTCAGACATTTGGAGTGTCTGAATTGGGGATATTTTCAGACAGTTGATGTGTCTGAATAGGTTGTTTATGGTACCTTTCAGATGTTGGACAAATTTTTACACAAACAATTAAAATTTTTACACAAACCAATTCAAATTTAATATTAAAAAGTTTTATTTAAAAAAAAGTAAAAATTACTGTATTACTACCATGTTGCTCATAACTTTTTGTTGACTATGTTACACTTTCCTGGTAAATGTAAGCATGAGATTGTAAAACAACAACTATTAATATATCCAAGTAAGAGATAGTAACAGGGACTTATTGTAAAATATATGCATTGGTATAGTAGACATTGCATTGGGGCTGAATCTCAAATAGAAAAGTTTTGGCTTCTAAGATTGTATCATAGTTTTCAGTTGCTTTTTTCATGTCAACTTCAAGGACAAATAACAAGTGTAATGTAAGCATGCACCTGGTTTATAGTACTATGCGTTTCACTGGCAAGTCTAAAAATGCTTCGGATACATTATATGGCAACATAAATTTATGGTAATGATGGATCAAGCAGTTGTAATCTAATTATTCCCCATTTGGGAATTTTACAGGGTTATAACATTTCCCTACAATAACACTACCCAACAGCAGTGATTATAACACTATGACGCTTCAATTATTGTCGAATAGCTGAAGCAGATACAGGGCATTTAAAAAATACCTCAAAAGATGCATAAAAATAAACAAGTAAAACAGAAGGCATTAGAAGTATGTAAGGAGATACTTCAAAATATAGAGGTGGAGCATATTAAATTTGAAAAGTATGTAAGTTCCACACAATTTTTTTTTGTGTTTCTGAAAAAGTTGGTTTCCCAAATTTTGGTATGCTCTTAATTCCTGTAATTTTGAGGATAGAACCTTTTTACAACAGTTTTCCCTGTCACTGCGACACTTTGTTAATCGGTTAAAATGCGTTATAAGCCCCCTCTCCTTTTTTTTTAGTGATTTTGCGTCAAATATGGTAACCTGGTGCCTATATGGTTCCATTACAACTTGGCACCCATTTTGGCAAACCTTAAGTTCAATTCAGTGGAAGTGTCAATACAACTTGGCGGCATTTTACAAAGTCACCAAAGTGGGGAGCGTACAACGCATTTCAACCCGTTAATCGCTGAGAAGACTAGAGAGGTCATTTAAAAAACTTTAAAAAATTTAATATAAAAAAAAGGCATTAGAATAAAGATGGCTGCTTCAAAATACAGAGGTAGAGCACATTAAATTTGAAAAACATGCAAGTTATTAAAATTTCTATAGTTTTCTCGAGTTTTCTCAAAACGTTGATTTTTCCAAAAATTGTATGCTTCGTTTAAAAAACAATTAAAGATGTAGAATTGAAATTTTTCACGTCAATTACATAACATAAAGTACATACAAAACAAAAATATTATTAAAATCTATGCAATTCAATTTTTAATTAGATTATTACTTAAAAAAATGCAAATTTTCATACGTTTTACAAACTAACGCATAAAAAACTTATTTTTATTATTTTGTGAAATCTGATATTTAATGCAGTATATAGACATTTGTTAGAAATAAAACTAAAATAAAGTTTTTTTGCATTATAAGATTTTTTATGAGCTACCACAATTCAACTCACTGCGGAAAATTTTATTTAACCGAGTTTTATATAAGTGATTATAAGTAAATTATTAGCCTATTATTATGAGCTTTTTTGCTAAAATATTATTTAAAAATGTTTGAAGAATGTAGAAAAAATTCTTCATTTTGACAAATATTAAATGTTTCACAAATTATTTTGTAGCGTTGATTTTCATAATTTTATTGCTACCATCGAGAAACAAGAATAAATGTTATTCAGATTATACCTAATCCCATGCCAAATATATTCCCATTAGTACTTGTAATATGCAACAAAACCAATAAAAATATAACTGAATGTAAAAACAGAAAACTTAGAATTCTGTGGGTGTCATTTAGAAATACTAGATCAATTAAAATGTATTATAAAAACACTGAAAATAAGTGTAATATTGAATAACACTTACTGTAACACGGTACCCCATTTTTCACTAATTCATTGACCTATTAAATATAAAGCCAATCTAAATAGTTCAAAAAGGGGTTCGCATTAGTTTCATGTAAGGCAACGGCTTCATCTCAAGAAATGCTCCATGTTGAATAAAGGAACGCTTCCAAAAGAATTCTTAAGCACAGTTAGACAAAAGCACAAGATTAAAAGATATTAACATTAAAGTTAAAATAGGAAAGTATTTGTTTTTTGGAACTACCGACTGTCTATTTCTGCCACTTAAAAAGAAGGAAAGCAACCATTTTAGAATAGTTTACAACCATTTTGTGTGTAATCGAACGCTACACAAGCGCCAAGTACGAGACGCGAAAAATACAAACAGTATTACGTTTAAATCAAGCAAGATTCTTTACACAGCGCATGCGCCAAATGCTTTTCGAAAAGACCTTCTCTTATTTCATTTGTTAAAGAAAATTTTGAAGTTTCGCTATATAGTCGTACATTTCAGACGTTTTATTGCTTCCTGTCTTAAAATCCAAATGTCTTATTTTGACCATTCCTTTGAGTGTTTAAGTCGCTTTTGGTGATATATTTTTAAAATACAAATAAAAAAATCTTAAAATACAAATAAAAAAAGCTTAAAATACAAATAAAAAAATCTTAAAATACAAATAAAATTCTTAAAATAAAAATAAATTATTTTGCATATTGCAATTACGTTTATCTATTCCATTGTTTATTTACAGTGTTTCCTTCGCCTGAAATCGTATAATTGAATCGGAAAAATACCCCCATCATGAATTCCTGATGAAAAAGTCGACGACACCAAACATGATGTCTTAAATCGTGTTTGGTGTCTTAGACATTAGTTGTCTTATTATGTTAGGTGTCTGAATCCCAAAATGTCTTAATATGGTGTTTTCTGTCTACATTTAAGACACCAAGTGTGTCTAAATGTGATTTCAGAAAGAATCAGACACGTGTTATGTCTGAAATGGATCAATGCTACGCCAATTAAGTCACTTAATGCGTCTGAAATGAATTTTTCAGACATTTTGTGTCTAAATTTAAGACACCAGCATTTACAGTGTAGGTGCGCCAAGAAGAAGTCTTAGTAAGGATCATTTCCTATACTCGCTTATGTTACAATCTTAAGGCCCAGTGCATTTAGATACCACTTTCTATAAAACTTTGAAATTTGGTGTGTAGGTACGAAAAAGATTGTGAAAGAGAATTGTAGGTTCGGTCCCCGACGGCCGCCAAATATCAGTATGTACCTAATGGGGGCTGGTGCTCATTAAATCTGCCGTGGCCTCTATGTCCTTTCGGTGGTGTGATTGGGTCGGAGAGAGGGGTTTACACTAGAACATTTCGATCTCGTATTCTTCTAGATCCTATCTTCTAAATGCTCGAAATTACAAGATGCATATGCCGTCCGAAAGGTATAGTGGTTAGCATGCTAGCTTCTAGACCGCGAGGTAGCGGGTTCAAGTCCCGTGTCAGGCATGGGTGTTTATAAATGTACGTTGGCTTGTCTAATGACGAATGTTTCGGCGCATTATAGCCCTCGTGTTGCTGACGGCGCCAGATAATCTGAAAACAACCAACCAACTACAAGATGCATAAGGCTGAGTAAGCATTTAAGAGTCAGAAATAGACAGTCGGAAGTTCCAACACCAAACCAAACAAAACAAGCATTTAATTCACACACGCGTGTTTCGCTAATTTATAGAAAACTTCTTGTTTTCGTCCAGCAAGCGAAGGTCGGAGAAAGAGAACAAAAATAAATGATGCAGATGAGATGGAAACCGAAATAATAAAAATGCGATCACGAGGCATGTTTTATCTCCTTCCAACACCGATGACAAATGGACGCCACATCTACTTCCCCTTCACCTTCAGGCGTCCTTAATTCATTATTAGTACCACCATAATCTTATCCGAGGGCTCGACAACAGCAAAAAAAAAGTATCGGTATCATGTGTTTACGACGACATATCTCGAGAGACACTTAGCGATACATTGTATCGGAAGATGGTAGTTTGATGTGCGTTCAAATGGGTGTTTGGAGTAGTTTGTTAAATATTGAATCATAATGGTACCAGCTGGGTGGTTTTAGGTGTGTGTTTCTTTACTTAAATGGCAATGTCGTATGCTTTTTGAGACAAACTATCTTTGGTGGGTCATAAAATATCAAATATGTTTCGGATGCTGGTAAAAAATAATTTTCACGTCTCTTTATTTATTAAATTGAAAATAATCTGCTGTAATGCAGAAGTATTAGTGACCAGAGCGTTAGTTGCTCTGTAACCTGGGCTAAATTATTTGATAGAAGGGAAACTGTAGATCAGCAGTTCTCAACCTTTTTCGTCCTGCGGTCCACCTATTTTGTAAAAAAAAAAAAACTTTGAGGTCCACTATTTAATAGAGTATGAGCGAGTGCGTGAATCAGTAATTAGTAAAACACAATGTACAAGAAGCATTAAAAAATATTTTTTATGAAGAAATGAACATCATTGCGGTCACAACTATAAGAAAACTAAAGAAACAAGTGGTCCAAGTTAAAAAAAATAGTCAATGGGATTTTTGACATTATTTGTCCCCCATGAGAGAGTCAATATTTGGATTAAAACTGGATAGTTGAAGCCATGCTGTTGAATTCACTCGTTAAACCATAAAAAAAATACAAATACAATCGAGTGACTTGATTCTTCCCATCTCTACCTGTGAAGCTTTTATAATAATTATCTTGGCATAGACTCTAGAAAAGCGTCCACGGCCCAGTACCACGCTACTCGCGGCCCGTTGGTTGGTTGTTTTCAGATTATTTTTGCGCCGCCAGCAACACGAGGGCTATAATGCGCCGAAACATTCGTCATTTGACAAGCCAACTTACATTTACAAACACCCATACCTTACACGGGACTCGGAACCCGCAACCTCGCGGTCTGGAAGCTAGCACTCTAACCACTATACCGTTTGGTCGGCTGTAGATAAATCAGAAAATAACACATCTAAAACTTGAGTTGTTCCGAAATTCGCACGTTCAAAAACAAGAGCTTCCCCATTATGTTCACGATGCATTTGGACATTTCATTTTATATAGGTTCTTCTAGTTTATATAGGTACATAACAAATTAGCTCTTGTTATACGCGTAGATGGCATACATGTATTGTGCGGCACTGCATTAGCTACACCATTTTTTTTTTTGAAAATAACTTTTGATATACTTTTTACCAATAACCATAATAGTTGAGATGGGGGCGTGATGCTCGCTCTATAGCTGGATAGTTCCAATGCTGGCACTGTATAAGTGTTAAGTTGGAATTCTGATCAAAGCGTGACAGTGTACCGACTGGCGTTCCAGGCACCGGCAGTGTGCAAACCCCAGACTTAATATTCTTTAATCAACTGAATACATATCTTCGACTTTTTACATTTTTATCTAATAAATGAGTCTTTTAAATCAATTTTAAAAACTATTGACGATTGGTTGGCGCAGTATGGCCCAAGTGTTGCCCTTGCGCAGTTAACCCTTTGCACTCCAGTGGCGCCTCTCAGGCGCCACACGATTGGATGCCAAACCACGAGAGGACCATTAGGTGTGATGCGGAAATTCGATGCAAGGCCAATGACTGTGTTTAGTTTCTATGAAGCAAATCCATAAACACCAGCCGAACCTAAAATGTCTCGAGTTGCTGATTCCTCCGCGCGAAAAAGGCCTGGAGTGCAAAGGGTTAAATTCCTACCAACCAATCAACCAACTGAATATAACAAGTCTCTTATCACACGCACAATGCTAACGGATATTCAACCCGCTTTCCTACCTCTCATAACAATCTACGAGATGGGAGCCGAAAACCACAAGCACTGCTAGAACTTGTAAACAATAGTCAGCTGAAAATCTCTCATTCAAAAAAATCAGCCGGCTTCTTGTTAGTAGGAAGAAACTGAGAGGAGCGCCATCTGATTTTCTTTGTTTTATTCTTCAGGAATAATCATCTTGGTTCATTCATAAATTATGAATATTGTTATGTGATCTGTCTTTCATTTAGTTATTTCATTCTTATCTTTTTTTTTTTTTGCGTTGTTGAGGTTGTGTGGTATAAATTTAGATGTAATCACGAGGTGTTACATTCGAATTATATTTTGGGAAAAAAACGTTCAGTTTATTTGTTAGTTATGACTGTCACTAAAATCCATTTCAATACCTGATGCATTAATAATTGTCAAAAATGTTTAATAATTCAGAATGCGATAGCAGAGAATAGCGATGAATTTTACAAGTACTTTTTGTTCGTGACTTGTTAATTTGTAGCTAACACTCAAACCATAGTGGGTTGGCGGTATTTGGGAAGTAATTACACTGATTTGGCGATATTCAGTTTATGAATTAACGATGGATTTTACAACGGGAAACTGTCTAAAATGGGAGAAAACCCTGATCACTCCCATCAGTCAACCTTACTACCAACTTTAGATAATCTGTCATAATCACCGGCATGTCTTCTCTGAAAACAGACTGCAGAGCTCCCAAGCGTGGACCTCTCGCATGGCAGCAGAGCACTTTTTAATGAACCATGAGCGCGGCTATAGAATTGAAAGTGTGCCCTATTTTCAAATATATACTTCTTGCTAATAAGACGTATTTAATACAATTTAAACCCCTTTTCCAATTTTCGAACACACAATATAATTGCTTTCAATACTGTTTTTGAATCCGTAATCTACCAAACGAACACAACCCTAAAATAGAAGCAAAAGCATTTTTTCGGTAACTAATTGTAGCCACGGCTCCCATAAAGCCGCGCCAATCACCTTGACATTGATTTATGTACCTCTGTCGCCAAACGCCAGAACCTCCGACAAAAGTGTCAGCCAAGCAGCACTGTAAACACAAGAGCGACATTACGCCAACCCTGCTCGGAGTTAGAATTCAAGGTCAAGGATTATGAGGACTTTTATTTTGATTTGCGCAACGCTTTTAAAAAAAATGGCGGCGCCAAGTCGAGCCATTTCGAAGTAAAAGAGGAAACTGCAATTGGCCTGGTGGCGTGATTCGTAAGGGAAAAGTTCCTAGAATATTATTCAGTATACGCTGATCAGCTGTTTTTCAAGCGGTTAATTTAATTTTGTTTTACGTATTTGCAGTTAGCAATTAAATTAAATTCACATGACCACTATCACTATTAAGAGTTACCTTGATTAGTGACTCACTGCCAATTCTGTAAGATGGTGCCATATAATTGAGGTTAATTAGATGAGCGTGCATCGTTTCATTTGTTTTTGTCTACGTTATATGGAGATAAGATAGAATTTTCTTTCCAGAGGAATATTTAAATTTCAACATAATTTTTTTTTTTACTTTCAATTACCCATATGTATACATAGAGTAATGAAAGTATAGTATTCGGTCCAATTTTTTTTTTTTTTTTTTTGCATTTCTCCACGTTTTGGAACATTCTGATTTCAAAAAGTGATCTAGAAAAAATGTCTGACTGTCTTTGTGTATCTGTGGTCAGCATAACTCCCAAACAAATTGACCTACGATGTTCAAATTTTGGTGTGCGGGTTGATGATGGCACAGAGCCCTACCAACCTACCATTAAGGTTTTCGTCAAAATCGTGCATACGCACAAGGTAGCTGCCATTGAAAAAATCATGTTTTTCAGTGATTGCTAAAAAAAGGCTCTAACGATTTTGTCCAAAATCGCAGTGGTAATGCCTCTTAAAGTGTTCGAAACAGCTCCACCTCCGAAATTCTCGTAAAAATGTTTTAATGGCGTAAAAAGTTAAAAAACGAATGCCTCTAACACATAGCTCTATTTCCTTGAGCATGCCACATCAACGATAATTTTTACTCCTCTCCTCAGTTTCACTTATAAGAAAGGAATAATATAAGAATTAATGAAAAGTATATCGCCAAACTCATCTATTCGGCGAAGTTTTTTTTTTTTTTTTGTAAAGACCCATACAAGATGTATGGTAAAAAATATCCCCAAACTGGTCATTTTTTTTAAATGTATGATGAAAATATAAAAACGGTAAAGGACCCAAATCCACTTCAGTATTATAGTGTAATTGAAAGTTGTACGATGTTCCACACCCCTGGTTCACAGATATAATGAAAGTGGCAGCAGTTGAGGATGGAATGAGGAACTTTCACGTTTTTTGGTCTTATTTTTAAATAAAAGTAGAGAAAAAATCATGAAAAGCAATACCATTCTTTCAAAAATTTGAGCTCGGATAGATAGTTAAAAAAATATTTAGTTTTTCACTTTGCGATTTGGCGGGAAAAAGACACTTTTACGTGAAACGTCAACGCGCAGATAATGAACCAGTCTAAAACCTGTTTTAGACGACAAATAAGTACGGTTTCTCCTTCATTTTGCGACTTTATCTCTGCGTAACCACGTCACGGTTTTTTCATGCGTTTTTGGTCACGTGACTTTTGCTTTGATTTCGGCTAATTTCTAACTCGATTTTTGATTAATTGAAAGCATAAAGATAAAAAATAATTGCACTGCTCAAATATATTCGTTGGATAACACTAGAAAATACAAAAAATATTAATTTTCCTCACTTGTGCAAGTTCCTCATTGTGCTGAGAAAAAAAATGTTTTTTTTTTTTTTTAATTAGATTCTGAGGAATTACTATGAATGTTACGCTCACATGCACAAAATAAAGTAAGGAAAATTTCAAAATCAACATAATTGTTTTTCACAGTTATAATGAAAGGGGCACCCGTGGTGGATGGGATTGTCTTGGTTGGGGGAAAAAATTGGTTTTTTGTAAGATTCTGTAGAATTGGGAAATAACAAAAATATTTCTTTACCATTTCATTATAACGTAAATAATTTTCATTTGCACTGTAATAAAAGAAAAATTGAATTTTTAGTAAATATTTCGTGTATGTTATATTCAGCATTTTTTATGGGCCATACAACTTTCTAGTTTATGACTGTTATAAAAAAAAAAGTTTAAAAGAATAAACCACATGCTACAAAATGGCATTAAAATAATGCTTTTGTACTGATTTAGAGTTTCGCCACTTCCTACTTCGAGTGTCAAGGGAAGAACGCCTTGAGGGGAAACTATTCCGCATTTAAGTCACGGATACGAGAAATCCCCCAAAACCACAACCATCCGGAAGTCCGACAATCGAAGTGAAACTTCTTTCATATAATATCCGCCTTGTCTACAACATTTGAAAACAGATTGCAAACATATTGTTGCGTGGACGGGTTCGAAAGATTTGAAGCCAAAGCAGATCAAAACTTACAGAAATTTATTCCAATACAACTCTTCACAGATTCCCTTACAACTCCAGAACTTCTCGCTCTAGTAGATTCAATACAGCTCTTTTCACAACAATAGAGCACAAAACAGCAGTTAAAACTTGACAACACAACTGGTCAAATAGCTGCAAAAGACAATGCAATACAGTTCGCTTTAGAACTACTCTGAATGCTCACTGAGACTCAGTATCTCAACTCAGTAATTCCAGTCAACTACTCAGTCAATTAATACAGTGGCTCAAAATCAGTCAACTAATTCAGTGACTCAAAATCAACTAATTTCCCCGCTCTCTTGGTCAGCCTTATATAGGACAGGTGAATCTTCGTGAATCTTCTAGAGGTAGATATTTGGGGAACTTTCCAGATCGTAGTCGAAAAGTCCTATACATGTACATGGGGACCGAAAATGTCGCCAAATGGTCGCCTAGTTTGGCAACATTTGGTGATTTCTCGCCAAATTTGGCGACAAAAATTAGTCGCCAAAACCGTCGCCAACTTGGCTCTATCTCGCCAATTTGGCGAGATTGCCATTACCATAATGTTAAATGCCCTGCTCCTTGTAACACTCGCTTTCCAGCGTTACCTCTGTAAAACGCGTTATCAAGCATCAAGACCCATACTGCAGGGAAGCCAAGCTCAGACGAACTACTGCACTGCCTTATGCGAAATGTACATAAATTTTACTATTTACAAAATTAACACTACGAAATATTTACAAACATACAAAAATTCGTAACAATATTTTGCAAATCGTCTATCTATTCGGAGAAGAGGATATTCATTCTTCTCTACCGTGAGTCTGACCAAACAATGAATTTGATTTTTTAAATCCCTTATATTAAATTCGATTTTGTTTGTTTGTGGCAGGGGGAGAAGTCTGCTCAAGCCTAATTAACTCCCTTTGCCGTCATCCAATCGGGCTGGAACTTGGCAGATTCGATGCAGATGCATAGATGACAATGCATTCCATCCAATTTTGGAGCTGCAACTCTAACTAAAAGGTAGCTTTTACGGAATATTAATAAAACAACTTGCCGTCATTCAATCGCCCTAACGCCGACCAAACGGTATAGTAGTTAGCGTGCTAGCTTCTAGACCGCGAGGTTGCGGGTTCCGAGTCCCGTGTTAGGCATGAGTGTTTGTAAATGTGTATGTTGGCTTGTCAAATGACGAATGTTTCGGAGTATTATAGCCCAGCCCTCGTGTTGCTGACGGCGCCAGATAATCTGAAAACAACGAATCAATCGCCCTAAAATAGCATTTAACCGACCATTGAAGAAATTGTGTACTGTTGCCAATATTTTTTAATAAATAAATAATAAAATCGTTTTAATCAGAATAAGTAAAAGATTTTAAATACAAGAGTATAAATTCAGGCCCATTTTTAATAAATAAATTTTGAAACGTAGTTTGCAGCACATTTTGCTCATATAAATGTTTTTGATATTTGTTTTTTAACGAATGCAATGCTTTCATTATTTTTTTCCATCCTTGACTTTTTTTTATTCAAATTTAATGATTGAACTTTAATCATTGTTTGTTTTGAAGTCATATTTCGACAGGAAATGCAAAGATTGATCTATTTCAGAGAGTTATCAGATACTTCTTTCTTTCATTCCAAATCAAAACAGCGTTCATCAAGTTGCATAAAGAAATGTATCAAAACAGCGCGATTTTAATCGTTGACACGTTTCTTCCGGAACTACAAAAAGATCTTTTGTCCGAACACCCCAAGGTCACCTCACGAACACACACGCCATTTTTTTTTCTCTCTCATTTCTTTTATCTGATTGGAATCATTCCTTTTAAGTGTGATTATCCATGATAACATTGGGAATTTGAGATGGTTAATCTTTCATAATTTTTTTTTTCACGACCTTCACACATCTCTAAGCAAGAAGCAAAGATCACATCGTAACCTTTATTAGCAATACCCGTGTATTGAATTTTTCTAGATGTATGCTTAATATTATTTGTTATTGATGGATCACTTTGATAATTTAAAGGCGGGTTCTTCAAATTTTTTTTCGTGGTTGTGTGTATGACCTTGGCTGGCTAACTTGGTCTTCAGCCACAGAATGGGACAATCAGCAACAATCTATCAACAGATAATTTATATTAGAGGTTATCAAAAGGTATATTTAATGGGAATTGGTGTTCATTTATAAATGAGTGGTCATTATTCAGCAATTTTGTCGGGTTTAAAAGAGATTTTATTTCCCTGGTACTTGTCTGTTTGTGGAACGCTGATTGAAATGTGATGTTTTTTTGTACTTTTTCCGAGATGGTTGCTTTTAATTTGGCCACTACGCTACACTGTGGGAAAAATCTTGGTCTATTCCTAGTTGACGTTAAAATATCGCCAAGCCGATTTGGCACTGTTTTGTAGGCGATAAAGTTCTAAATTTGGCAACCCCATTTTTTTTATTGACGTGCTTTAGTTTCAACCTTTCTATACCACAAATCATGGAGCTGGTTCATTTCTCACTTTTTCATATTGGAATTCCGAATTGGCGACATTCTGGCTTTGTCGCCAACTTTTCAAAAGTGCGCCAACCCATAAACGTGAACTAGGAATTTACCAAAAGCTTATACAAAGGCTCTATCCAACTGAGGTATAGATTATCAAAGAAAACTACAATAGCTACAGACACGTGCGATTTGTCAAATAAAAGGTCCTTTCGAAACGAGTTTCCATACAAAAATGCAAGCGAAAGAACAGAAAGTGATAACCGGAAAAAAATTTCTTATTATTTAAGCAAATAAATAATGCCACTGACCAATATGTGTGTGTGTCATATATCAGGTTGTAGGTATATCGATAAGATCTATAGAATTACATAAAATTCAACGGGAATTGCTTCGAAGATCAGCCGGAAGAGTGCTTCTCTATTAAGTCGAATCCAAGATGCGAACTTCTTATGCAATTCACAATCTAGTAAACATATCGGATGGATATTCGGTGACAGACTAAGTATTCATATTTGGTAGTCCACTAGAACCATGTGTAGAAGCAGCCTTTTTGTGGTAGTGAACGCCATAATTGAACTGAAATGTACTTATGAATTTTATATTTTGATTGAGACATAATATGTAAGTTAAACAATAAAAAGTTTTGTTTGAGCTGGTTTTTAGCTGGATTGTTGATATTTAACTATCTACAGTGCTAGAAGTGTGGGTAGACGCGGGGTGACGCGTCTCCTCACTTTTCAAGAAAATATCCATACGTCTCCCCCTCTTCTAAGAGATTCACTCTCTCACTCTTAAAAACACTCAATCCGTCTAAAAACTACTAAAGAATATAACATTAAGCTTTAAATGTAGTGACACTGACAAAAAGTGATTTAAAGTTTTCAAATGTAAAAAAATCCCACTTATTTAAAGAATGTATCGTACTATTATTACAATGTATGATACTACTTTGTATAAAGATATCAGTATTTCTATTAATACATACAGTTACGCTTGGCCTACTTTTAACTTTGGAGGAACTTTCTTTCAAGTTAAATTTCTATTCTTGTTTCATACAAAGACAAGCTATTTAAAAAAAAATATTCTCTATTAATTTAATTTCATGAAAGTATGCACTTTTAGAAGCACTATTTCAATCTAAATAAACGTTATGTATAGAATGTTGAGTTACTACTTCACTTTATGTAGTACTTTCAAGTAAAAAAAAAAAAAAACTGAGTCGCAGAATATTCATTAAAATAACAATAAATATTGGTTGGTTGTTTTCAGATTATCTGGCGCCGTCAGCAACACGAGGGCTATAATGCGCCGAAACATTCGTCATTAGACAAGCCAACATACATTTACAAACACCCATGCCTAACACGGGACTCGAACCCGCAACCTCGCTGTCTAGAAGCTAGCACGCTAACCACTATACCGTTTGATCGGCAAATAAATATTGGACCCTTGTTCAAAGTTAGTATGTTAGGAAGATAAATTATTTCCTAACTAGTTAATATTTTTATTGTAAGATAGAAAATTATAAAAAAATATCGTTGGGGGAGGGGGGGGGGGGAATTCAACATCACCAACTTTTGGACATCCTCCCACTTTTCTCTCCCCACTTACTTCTACCACTGACTATCTAACAATGTAAGAGTTCCCTTTAATAAGTTTGCATTGATAAGATTATATACAGCTATTTATACAAAACGAGATTTTTAAACTATACACGAAAGTAAAAAAATCTTGAAGAAAAACCATCCTATTTAACCTATGATTACAATGATCTAGGAATATTGTAATTATAAAGCTTTCTGTTGGTCTGTAATTTTATGACCATTTTTAACCCTTATTTATGCCTCGCTGCATGCAAATATTTAATTTTTTAACAAGTTGGAAGCCACTGTTTTAATATCAATACAGAATACAAAGTAGCCAAGTGTACCTTTTACAAATTCCAGCTGTACTTTCCAAATCGAGTGTGTACGTGATACTTTTACCTCTAGCAATGGAGGCAGGTAGTGCTACAACACCAGAACAAACAAGATCCTTTTAATTTTTAGAATATTAATGTGGGGTTAGCTTTTTTTCGAACATCTTTTCAGCAGCTGTATTCTGTCTCACGATATCTCGCGTGATGGGAGGTGGTTTCCGTGGTCACGAATTCGCCAAATGTCGTCGTCTGAAGTCGGTCCGATGTCGGCCATTGTCGGAAGGTGGCAAAAATGGCACAATCGGAAGTCGGGAAACATGATTGTGCCGACTTTCATGCACACGTGGCGGCCTGGTGTCTATCTGCGTCCGTGATATGTAGTATACGAGTGAATGAGGTTAAAAATTATTTTGCATTTCCGGTTTCGTGAGTGGAAACTGCACCAAGACAGTTTGCTTCCAGGTGACAGATGTAATCAACAGTAATCTGCGAGTTATGATTGGCTTGCTTGTGATAATCACTGTGCTACATATATGTCAATGGCAACACTACATTTATGCTTTCAAAAATTGAAAGACTCCTTGACTTCTCGAAATTCTGCTATTTCTAATGAAGGGCTACTGCAAAAACGATCAGAATCCGTTTTCCTTCAATCTCCAGAAAAGCTGATTTGAAGTTTCAAGTCTCAGGACTTGTATCAGGATTGAGGTAAATGGTTACTCAAAATCTCATGTTACCATGATATGTATTTTTTCCAGAGGACTCCGCGGGGTTAAACTATCTTCTATAACCTTGCAGATTTGCAGGAAATCCTCGATTTCGAAAAAATTGGACTATGATCGTTCTTTGTCGTGGCCCTTCAAATGTTACCTTTACTACCGTTTCAAATGTTACCGATAAAATATTGGGTAATAAAAGGTTTGTTACAAGCTTAATTCTTGCTGAAATATCATTTACATTTCAGTCACTGTCGTACAAACAACACTTCTACTAACAGAAAGTAAGTTCCTCTGCATAGGACTTCTGATTCAATTTGCCGACCAAACGGTATGGTGGTTAGCGTGCTAGCTTCTAGCCCACGAGGTTGCGGGTTCGAGTCCCGTGTTAGGCATGGGTGTTTGCTGGCTTGTATGTTGGCTTGTCTAATGACGAATGTTTCGGCGCATTATAGCCCTCGTGTTGTTGACGGCGCCAGATAATCTGAATACAACCAACATCCGATTCAATTTGGCGAGTTTGGATGAGCTATAGGTGATATGTATAAAAAATGATTTAGGAAAAGCAAAAATTCACACGTTCCAAGATGTTTTCATCCATCCGTGTTTGAAAAATATTTTCATAAATTGTTTTCATTTAATGTCTATCTATTATAAATGAAAAATAAAATAGCAAAAGACAAAACCAGGTGGAGCGACTGCATATGCATTGACGTATGGATTTCAAATATAAAACTAACTCTATAAATCGGTATTTTCAAGTTTTTTATCTATGCCATTTCATTAAGTGATCCTTTGCGTACCTACTTTCTAAATGTCAAGGTTTTATACCAAGTAGTTTCCAAATGCACTGGGCTTATTAAAGAAAAATATTTTTTTCCTTCTCTAACTAGATGTTTCTAACTCGTTTTTCCAAGGAATAAAATCCACCGCATAACAATGGCTCCTCTCGTTTCTGGCATCGTCACATCTCGCCATGAATTCCACCTGTCGGTTGGAATTTGGGGAAGAATGGGAAAAGCCGAAGGATGGGAATACTAAATTTCCTGCTTTCTATCACATGCAGATGTTGTGGGAGGAAATTCTATTCTTTATATTTTTGCATCCAATAGTGAAAGTGCGGAAAAATAACAGGTGTATTTTGATACATTGTATTGTGTTTAAAAATATTCTTTGCGGCAAATGTTTATTCATTTTCTCCCACTTGAGGCCTATAATTCTTGTATCTGCCTTAAAAATACCGAATTAGGAAATGTTAGAAACATCACTTTAGATTTAAGTAAACAGATCTGTGTTTGCAGGAAAACATTTGTAAATTAAATGAAATTTTTTTTAAATCAGTATGGTCACATAAGAATTATTTTCCAAGCTGATTTCAAAAATAAAAGACGTTATCAACATTTTTTTTTTACTTTCAATTACCCATATGTTTACAAATCGTAATGAAAGTATAGCATTTGATTTAAAAAAAATGAATTTTTTTGCATTTCTCTTCGTTTTGGAACATCCCCAGTTCCCGTAAAAATGCTTTAAATGGCGTAAAAAGTTGAAAAACGAATGCCTTCAACACAGAGTTCTCTTTCCTTGAGCGTACCTCATCAACGATCGTTTTTTCTTCTTCCCTCAGTTTCACTTATAATAAAGGATAATATAAGGATTATCGAAAAGTATATCGCCAAAATCCCTATTCGACAAACGGATAATTTTTTCTAAATGTATGATGAAAATATAATAACGATAAATGACACAAATCCAAGTCAGAATCATAGTACAAATGAAATTTGATTTTTGGTTGTAAAGATGATCAAAGTTGATTAACTCCAACTTCTCTTCATGCAGAGAGAAAGAGAGAGGTATGCGTGATATAGTTTCGACATCGTAATCGTACAAATGTTCAAAATTATGGGGCGCTTTCGGCTGTGATAAGCATTTTATAGCGGCAGAAATAGACAGCCGTAAGCGTGCAATGTTATTACTTTAAAAACAAATGTCATAACTTATAAATCCTTGTGTAAGATGGTGTTTACAAAGCGATATAAACACTGATAGTATCGCAATAATAATTTTGAAATTCGAAACAAAATGAGTCCTTTGAAGTAAATACGTTAAAGGTGGTTGGTACGCTTAACGTCCTATTTTTATGCACAATGAAGGGTAATCAGGCCGGTACCTATAGCTTAATGCGTATTCCGAACCTCAACGAACATCCATGGCTAGCCCGGGATTCAAATCCGGCACATTTGACATGCGAGGCTAGAGCGCTAACCACTCAGCCATCAGATAGGCTATAATAATACGTTAGAAAAAATACATTAGGAAACTTGAATGTCCGCCATCCAAAGCTACGGAAAAACTTGGAATTAAGATTATAATTAGGATTCGAATCTGAGCTTGGAGAGAGGGGGTTTTTTTCGTTTCCCCCCCCCCCCCCCTCTACACTCTATTCTTTTTTTATTTTGCCATCTGAGATTTCCAACAATTATGTTGTTGACTAATTAAATTACATCCTTAAGTTCCTGTCAAGAAGCATCGTTTTTTTTTATATCGAAAAAAAAAAATGAGAAAAGTATAGCGAAGAGGGTTGTTTTTAACTCCATTCCTAATTAACCCCCTGCTGTATGCTACCCCATCTGGACTGACAGCTGACCCAGTTTCCATCGGAAACGTGCAAAGACAGCTGGAATTCGTTTGCAAGGCCAGGCGCGTGGGGGCTTACACGACTGACCGCCCAACTGTTAGGACATCATTTCCGATCAGCCGGTGACCACTTGGAACTTTTCCGCCGGAAAATCTCCAATACAAGAGACTTACTCAAAGAATCCCCATCAGTCGGCCCATGGTCAAAAATGTTAGCGCAGCCGAAACAGTGACTCTAACCTCCCCCCCCCCCTTCTCCCACTTCCCATAATCCTTCATGAATGCTCTCTTAATTACTCAAACGCAAAGTTTCCTTTCAATACGTATGATATGAGTAAGGAAATAGAAAAAGAAACTTATTTAAACTTACTTATAACTGGTTGGTTGTATTCAGATTATTTTGCACCGTCAGCAACACGAGGGCTATAATGCGCCGAAACATTCGTCATTAGACAAGCCAACATACATTTACAAACACCCAAACTTATAACGGGAATCCAAGTTTAAAAATTGTTCAATTATAACTTTTAGTATTAGCTTAAGAAGTCGCAAGAAAACACAAGCGTAAATTTATCACCAAAACTATTTCCGTTTGGTGGAGAAAATTGTAAGAAATGCTCGTTTTTCTCCCACCTACACATCCCAACTCATTCACACACAATCAGTAGTACATTGAATTTACAAGTACAGCCGAAGTCGCTAAATTCGTAAGGGCTGCATTTGGCACCACGCCATATACATTTAGCATGGAGGGGTAATTCGTACTAGCAATTGTTTCCATGGTAACGTTGCTGCCCTTTGGGAACTTTCACTCTCTGAAAAACAAAGAGAAAAAACTTCACAAAGAAGAAGACAAAAAAAAACTCAATTGTGCATTGCGTAACAGGTTTGCTATTTAAACGAGATTTTTTTACTTACAGTAGAAATTCCATTTTCAATTGCAATTCTAATCTACTTAAAAAAATTAGTAAAATAAATAATCAAATTTGACTAGCAATTAGTAAGTTTTAATTTTAGACTACTAATTTAGATGCAGCCCGGCTGTACTTGATGTACCTTACGAGCCGCCATAGAGATTTATATTAGCAATTCTTCCCCCTAACTAGTTAGAGTCTGTTTATAACCAATGCCAATCTATTACACAGCATCAAGATGCGGTTCAGTATGATGGCAATTCGATTGTCTTCAACTAATTATCCATAAGTTAGAAAACCGTAAATAGAAACCATTGTTCGTGTTGGTTTCGTGACATACGTTCCAGAACCTATGTCAAAAAAATATAAAACTCAAATGTCAAAAGTATTGATATTTGTGTTAAGTTTTCCAAGATTTCATGCGTTAAACTTAACGATAAACAAATTAAAAAGATTTTTATTGTACGGCTATGGTGGAGCATGTTAGTTCTGTAAAACTGCTTTTGCTGCGGGAAGAGTCTACATGTAAAAAAAAAAAAAACGAACTATCAGCGACACAAAACTTTTTCGACTCGCTGCTATCTTGTGACTATATATTTTACTTTAAAAAAGCAAGTTTATTTTCTTTAGGTTAAATTATTATTAAATTAATTTGTTGTGGAAATTAAATGTTTTTCTATAAAAATACAGCGATTTTTATCTATGGCTGTAGACATAATAAGATCGAACACATTGTCTCCTGAAATATTAATTCGAAACTTATAAAATCGGAATCACCTTAACAATAGAACTCTGCAGCTCATTTTAATAGTTGTATTAAAATTTTTGTTTCAAAGAGAAAAAACATTAAGAATTTGCAGTTTTCTCTCCGACAAATATATATTTATAAAAAAAAAAAAAAAAAGGGCTAGTGCAGTTGGAGCTACTGCAAAAGCATTAACGTAAGGATTTCAGATATAAAATAAAATATTGTTACGAATTTCTGTATATTTGTAAACATTTCTTAGCATTAATTATGTAAAAAGATAAATTTCTGTACATTTCGCATAATGCAGTGCAAGGGTTTGCTTTCCTGCAATGTGTGTCTTAATGCTTGATAACGAGTTTTACAGAGATAAAGCCGGGAAGCGAGTTTTACAAGTAGCAGGGCATTTAACTTTATGGTAATGGCAATCTCGCCAAATTGGCGAGATAGAGCCAAGTTGGCGACGGTTTTGGCGAATAATTTTTGTCGCCAAATTTGGCGACCATTTGGTGACATTTTCGGTCCCCAAGTACATGTATAGGACTTTTCGACTACGATCTGGAAAGTTCTCCAAATATCTACCTCTAGAAGTTTCAAGAAGGTTTGACTCCTATATAAGGCCGGCCGTGAGTTGAGTCCGTTAGTTGACTGGAATTACTGGGTTGAGATACTGAGTTAGCTGTCTCTCAGTGGGCATTCAGAGTAGTTCTAAAGCGAACTCTATTGCATTGTCTTTTGCGGTGATTTGTCGCAGTTGTGAAGTTTTTTAACTGCTGTTTGAGCTGTATTATTGTGTAAAGAGCTGTATTGAGTCTTCTAGAACGAGATGTTCAGGTTTTGTAAAACAATCTGTGAAGAGTATATCGGAATAAATTTCTGCAAGTGTTAATCTGCTTTGGCTTCAAATCTTTCAAACCCATCCACGCAACTATATATTAGACGCTATTTTCGTGTTTTTAATTTGTCATTTCATTCAGTGATCATTTTCGTACCTACTCACCAAATTTCAATCTTTTTTACAAAGCAGTTTCTAAATGCCACTGTACTAGAAGACTGTAACATATAGCGAGTATAGGGAACGACCCTTACCAGAAGTTCCTCTTAAACACCAACATTCAGCCGAATCGTTACCAATATAACCATCAACTATTAAACTGACCCTATACAAAGTGTTTCCTACTAAAATATTGTTACGAATTTCTATATATTTGTAAATATTTCGTAGAATTAATTATGTAAAAAGGAAAATTTATGTACATTTCGCATAAGGCATTGTAATCGTTCGTCTTTACTTTGCTTCCCTGCAGTGTGCTTGATAACGAGTTTTACAGAGATAAAGCTGGGAAGCTTGTTTTACAAGGAGCAGGGCATTTAACATTATGGTAATGGCAATCTCGCCAAATTGGCGAGATAGAGCCAAATTGGCGACGGTTTTGGCGACTAATTTTTGTCGCCAAACTTGGGCAACCATTTGGCGAAATTTTCGGTCCCCATGTTCATGTATAGGACTTTTCGACTACGATCTGGAAAGTTCCCCAAATTTCTATCTCTGGAAGTTTCGCGAAGATTCGCCTTTCCTATATAAGACCGGCCAAGTGAGCGGGAAGTTAGTTGAGTTCGTTAGTTGACTGAGTTGAGTTGCTGACTGAGTGGAATTGCTGACTGAGTGGAGTTACTCAGCGAGCATTCAGAGTAGTTCCGAAAGTGAACTGTATTGCATTGTCTTTTGCATTGATTTTAGCAGTTGTTTATCTAGTTTTTAACTGCTGTGTGTGCTCAATTGTTGTGTTAAGAGCTGTATTGAGTCTACTAGAACGAGAAGTTCTGGAGTGGTAAGAGAATCTGCAAAGAGTTATATCGGAATAAATTTCTGCAAGTTTTGATCTGCTTTGGCTTCAAATCTTTCGAACCCATCCACGCAACAATATCGTTTTAGAAATCGACGAACAAAACTTCCAAATCTACATTTTGTACTTCGGCCCTTTTCCTATCAAACTTAAGATACATAATTATGACGCAACAAACACAGTATGGTATTGGGACTGTTGTTAAATACAGGAATTAGGGGAACAAATCACCGAGAATTCTCTCAAAAATGAGCAAATTACATTCCTCGTGTTGATCTGTATATAACAATCCACATATCCGGGAGTCATTCTCAAGGTGCTTTTGTTGTAATTGGAGAAGGGGGGGGGGTTAGTGCTGATGCTAATAGGAGGGGTTAGATACAGCTGCCAGGTTGGGGTGGTCAGTTATCTATTCCAAGAACTGACCGTAACCCCTTTGAACTCTACCCCACTCGAATGATAATGTGCAAAAAAAAAATCAAAAAAAATCTGAAGCTTCTAAGACCCTTAATTATGGAAAGAAGAGGGAACATAGTTTCGGTGTGCTTTGTAAGTCTGAATTCGGTAAGAGTTTTCCTTTTTTTTTTTCAATAGAAAAAGCGTATTTTAATGGAAAATTAGTTATTTAACATTATTCATAATTATTTTCTCTTCGATAATTAAAAAAAGTAACTCACAAAAACAGTTTTTACTGTATAAAGTAAATCCTTCTTAGATGCATCCTGTAGTGCTTGTTTGAGTGGTTGGCCATTAATACGTTATCTCAGATAGTTCTTAGTGGAGGGGATAAGAAAGTAAAAGAGAATAAGGAGCTGAGCGCTTGCCAGAGCGAAGAACATGTAGGAGGAGGGGTGGGGGAGAAGGCTAAGCAGATGCTCGTACTAAAGTAGAGTACCAGGGAGCATGTAAAACGATAGGGCACATTTGTCATGGCCGTGACAAATGAAATTTTTAAAAACAAATACATTTTAAAGACAAAAATACACAGGTCACAAACTAATATAGCCCATGTCTTAAAGAAAATATATAAATTATTAAAACAAAAATACAATGATAAAATGTGGCATCCGTAGTTTGGTGGGTTTAAATTCTAAAAGCTCGTGACAATTCACCTTGATTATAAAACTTCTATATCCATTGGCAATTTTCTAACTGGATTGCGCCGACCAAACGGTATAGTGGTTAGCGTGCTAGCCTCTAGACCGCGAGGTTGCGGGTTCGAGTCCCGTGTTAGGCATGGGTGTTTGTAAATGTATGTTGGTTTGTCTAATGACGAATGTTTCGGCGCATTATAGCCCTCGTGTTGCTGACAGATAATCTGAAAACAACCAACTAACTGGATTGAACTGTAACTTCCCGTCTTCTGCTGAACATGTTGCACCCTGCCTAGAATAGCAACACTACTCAAAATTCTTCATTTTTGAGCTGATCTACAGAATCCCAGACTACATGGACAAGAAACTGGAAGAACATCATAAATCAGTTTCAACTTGAATTCTACTTGTAAGCAATCTTGTACCGCATAACCAGCTTCAAGTATGCGATCAGTGATTCTGTACACACTTAAGCTCAAAATTAAGAATGTGAGGTTGTGCCACTTTTGTAACGAAGGTGCAATATAGAAACTCGCTTATAGACACACTTCAAATTTCGTTTTTTTCATAAGAACTGAATCTCAGCTGTGTTAAACAAAGTTAAACTCTTGACATGGCAATGACGTCTCGGAGACGTCATTCATTTCATTTGCCATTGTAGACTTTGACGTCTCAGAGACGTCATGAACTGTCTTCGGTGAACACCGGACAGTATATTATTAGATTATCTGTTTCGGTCGTGCATCGTTGTTACATGAAGCATCTGACTGTTGAAGATGCTTTCCCTCCTCTCAACTGTACAGAAAATCGCTTCGGCAAACAAGTAAGCAGAAACGCAATGAAAGCTGTAATCAGTATAGCAGTGATTTCTAAAATAATCCGTGTATATTCACTGCGCATGCTTAAAACTATAAATGAGAACATCTCCATGTTACACTTTATTGCTTTATTTAAAGACAGAAGACAATCACGATAGAATACAGGAAATTAATTATTTGTTTTTATCCATGCTGACCCCTATGTTGTGGTTAGGGTCGTATCATGATCTAATCTGGAGTTATGTTTCGGCACCAGGCAATTTTATTTGTATGTCAAGGGGTTAAGTTGTTTCAATAACGCAGCTGATAAGATTCGAACTTACGCAAAGAAATCCTTTGAGTCCTTTGTCGTAACCTTACAGCCATGATACTTCTTAGCATTCGAAGGATTAAAAAACTTTTAAATCTATAAAATTAAAGTTGTGTGTATGTGTGCTCCATTAACTTGATAGAATACATTGCCATCGTCACCAAGTCTATCTGACAAGTTTCATTTCTATTGGATGGCGGCAAGTGGGTTGGTTAGCCTTCCGGGGATTTGCCCCGTCCGTTAGTGGGTTGGTCGACACAAACAAAATAGAAGTTAATATAAAAGATTTATAAACGTATGACTTAAATCCCATTTCATGCATGGATTTCTTCAATCTTACCAACATGGCTCGTGGAAGAAATAAAAATTGCCTCTCAAAAGAAATATTGATTGTTGTACTGCTGATTTGTAGATCTTTGAATTGATGAGAGTGCTGATCACTGTATAATTGAATACGAATACCCGTGCTTCAAATTTTACCTTGCGCATTTTAGTAATCAAAAGACATTCATGCATTCCATGTATCGTACGTTTGATCCCTTTTCCACCCTTGAAATTTGGTTTATACAAATCGGAATAACTAAATTTTTTCTATGTTTGCTCTTGTGAACATTTGTACCAATTTTTAGAGTTGTGATTATATGGGAAGTGGGAGAATTAGTGGCGAGTCAGTGAATACTTAGGCTTTAAATATACTAATGAATAAAGATATACTGATGATGACTAAACTCTTGAAAAAAATTAAATTTGTCACCGAAGTGGTCATACTTTGGGCTAGAAAGAAAACCGATCCGCCATTTCGGCTCATTATTCCAAATAAAAAATTCTCTATAAATAAACAGAACAAGTATTTTAACTTACAAAATGTCATTTTAAAAGCTCTAATCAAAATTAAAATAATAATAATAATTAAAACACTACAACTGATCCAGTAAAGTGGAATACAATAATAAGAGGTCGACGATCTCATCTAGAATAAAGTTGTTTTGAATTTTGAACTTTGACTATTGGTAGATTCAGCCCTTTCCAGATAAAAGCTCCAGTGAAAAACTGATTCAATAAATCGTTTTGTGTCAAATAGGCGTGATGTAAAGATGCGATAGGGTTTTCATTTCCCCATAGGAGTCGCCTATAACTTAGAAGTTAACAAGTATTAAGTCTCGTCCGTCCCATTATCTGGTAAGAAATTTAGTTCTTTCCTGTTTCTTAACTTTTCTTATTTTGTTCGTTGAATAGAAGCCTATTGTGTCGGACTTGCGTCTTAGAATCTAATTTCTTTCCTGCCAGAGGTCTCGGAGTCGCCATCAACGAGATTAACTAGAGGAAGCTATTTCTCTTCGCTAGTTAGTCAGACAGTACTATAGTTAGTCAGATAGACAGACATAACTCTAACTTTATATACGATTTCTGTGGTTGTAGAGGAGAAATTTTAAAAGTAAATGTTGGCATCAACAGATTTTTGATTCAATGTGTACCTACCTAATTTCACAATTGAGTGGCTCACTTACTTATTGCATTTGTTAGATAAACATGAGTAAAAGCTGGAGTGGAAAGTCACAAAAAAAAAAAAAGAACAAAAAAAAGTTTGCCGGAAAACACTCATTTTCGTTATTGATGACTTATTTACAAGTTGCAATTTCCTTCCTATGCTTTACAAAAAAACAAAAAAAAACTCGGAAGTTGCGGCTTGCATACCCATCAACGAGTAAACTTCCTGGAATTCTTACGACTTAGTGTTTTGATCTGAAGTCAGGAGGGGGGTCTTCCAAACAATACGATGGGGTTTAATTGATCCAAAACCACAATAAACACCAGGTGCTCCCTTTTATTTCACCGCAGATGCTCCTTTTTTGGCAACATGCTAATAAAGCATCCAAACGAATACATTAACCGGAAACTACATTTTCTTTCTCTTCTCTTTTCCGCTTCCGGTCCCACGCGTTTAAGCCTTTGACATCCAAAGTCAGGCAGCTGAAACAAAGTAGAATACTAATCAGAGTTGAGTTGTAAGCCTAATCAGACTATTCCACGGTTTAATGAAGAGTGGATTTAGCTTTTGTTTTGATGAGTAAAGCTCCATCTGGACTGAAAGTTCTCCGACAAAAGATCGAATTTGAAAGAGTTAAATGACTTAGTTTCTGAGCTGGATTGTTTTCTGATGTTTTCTCTGTTGTCTGACTCATGTGAAAAAGACAAATCACGCGATTATTCAAATTAAGTAGTTATAGTCATCCGTAAAATAAGGCATTGAGCGCCAGAACGAACCATCCCATAATTTGGATTTTTGCTTTTCAAAACCATTCATGCCAGAATGGATCAAATGTGGTTTATCTACTGGCCATTGGATAAACCTCAACTAAGATAAATCTCCATTAGATAAATCAACTCGTGGGATGGTTCGTTCTGGCGCTCGACGCTTCAAATATGAATTATAGTCAGTTATTACTTTTAAACCTTTCTACAAAGTATTCCCAGATGCAGTACAGTCCCCTTGTAGCTCGTGTACTAAAACATCTCTGATTCCATTACTTTTTTTATACAATTTTTTAGTTCAAATGGTTTATGTTGCGGAAAAAGGAACCGATTTATGAGTACAACTTAAGTCTGACGAGTAATGCAGTTGAATACCAATTAATATCAACAGTCATTAGACGCCAGCCAACCCAAACACCCTATAGATGCTTCACTACAGTCACAAGAGAAGTCAGTTGGTCACGTGATCTCCTTTAGCTGGTAGCTCCAGTAGATGAAACTTTTTCTATTTACTGGCGCATCAACTCCCATTATCCAATCACCTGCTCTCTTATGACCACCGACGGACGACGTAATGCTCACTAGATTGTTCCAGCTGCTGGCTCCATGAAGTGCTAAGTTGGTATTCCAGTCAACGTTGGCGTTCCATGCCCCTTTAAAGGTTGGTGTTTGTCTGATGGTAGTTGAGGCGCCAATAAATAGAAAATGTTTGATCTACTGGAGCCGCCATCCAGATATGATCACATGACAAAGTTGTTTTTCCTGGGACTGGAATGATGCGTTTACACTGTGCCAGAGGTGGCGTTACATAACTGGTAAGCCAAATGGTACCGTGTAAATCGGCACAAACTCAATTCAGGCGATTCTTTTCGTATATTGATTGACGATTATTTTTTTATTTTGAAAAGGCACTCCTCCCTTCAGATGCCAAGAATGTGGGCGAAATTTGATATTTTCATTCCAGAAGTGATTTCAAAGAATAATATTTGTAGGAAAGGAGTCATTTCATCTCTAGTCAAGTAATAAGACGTGGAATTTCAGGGCGTTTCTACTTTTCCAAAATATTCTAAGAAACACGAAACCTCAGAAAACTGTCCTTGAAAGAAAAATTCCGACTAATTTCTTGCATTTTTTCCCCCCACTCGAAATTTGTTTTTCTCATCATCGCATACTTTATTTCACAAATCAAAAACCTAAAACCATTTCATTGTTACACCTAATAAATTTGAAATAAACGTATTCGTTCTTTTAAATTATTTGTTCAGATGTAGTTTCTGTATTTGGCAGTTCTCAATATTGGTATGCAATTCGATAAAGTTTCTCCATTTAGGTATACAAGTCGCCTCGTGTAGATTTAAATTATAGTTATGAGTTATAGAAAGTTAGAAAATTATAGTATTTTAGTTTCTACATCGTTAATATAGTGAGAAGTTTACGCATTGACTGTTCATGACTCAGGTTAGCATTCCTAAACAAAACCACTTATGCTACAGACATTATTATATGTCAAATGAAAGGTCCTATCTAGACGAATTCCCATACCCAATTTCAACAGGAATTACTACAAATGACAGTCGGAAAAGAATTTGAAATTTAAGCCTTATAAATCTACAGGGGTGTGTCTTATATCAATTAAAAGATCTCAATAAGAAAAGTGTGTTCAAAATTCAACCCGAAAGGGATAGCTTTACAATTGAAACTCTCTTCAAGTTCACAATACTCCTTGTCGAAGTTAATATAATTTTGCTAATATTATTGACACTTTCTAAATAATGACCTTATGATATTCCTGGTACCTGTAACAACAGCAACAATTACTTATAGTTTTTATTTGAACGAAAATTTAATAATTGGATATTAGCATTTTTCATTCTTTAAAACGTGACGCCTCGGTTTTTACTGCGGAACAAATTCTTAAATATTATTAAGTCACTTTATTTTTCTTCCCGTTCTTTAAGTCTGATTACCACGTTACCAGTCGGCGCACCAGTTGAGATTGCTAGTAATTAGACGCCACGGCAAACACCGTGTTAAGCCAGATTTATAAGCTATCAGTCGGGGTTCCAGTTTAGTTTGCCAGTTCTGTGATGTCATCCAAGCGACTGCTGCGCCGCCTGTCGGTGGTCACGGGAGAGCGCTTGTGATTGGATGATAGGAGTCGTCGCTGCCAATAAGGTTTTATCCACTGGAGCCAGTGACCAGTTGACGTCACAGACCAGCGATCTCAACTGGTACGCTGTCTGGTAGCGTATAAATCCACCTTAAATGCTTCATTCCAGTCCCAGGAGGAGACAGATTGTGACGCGATCACTTCTGGGCTAGCGGCTCCAGACATTAAACCTTTTCAACTTACTGGCTCATCAACTCATATCATCCAATCACCGTAGCTCTCCCGTGATCACCGACAGGGGGCGTAATGCTCTCCCAATAGCTGAATAGTTCCAGTGTTGGCACTGCTGGCATTCTGATCAACGCATGACAGTGACCTTCCAATCAACTTACCGGCTGCCTTTCCAGGCACTGCCAGCGTATAAATCTGCTTTAAAATTCTTGTCATTGAGTTGTCTTGCTTGATCTAAAATTCCATCATAGTGAAAGAATAGCGATCACGGTACCAGTACTCATTCTGCTGCTTGTTTTCACTGTCATTTCTTCCAAATAGCGAATTCCATTTTGATGTCGCAGGAAACGTGTGTCCCGGCTCTTCATTTTAGTGTGTCACTGAGTCGGCCTTGGTTTGGCATTGATGTGACAGAACATGTCAGATCATTCTGAAGGAGTCCGCTGAACTCGCTTGGCTGTTAAAAGGAATTTTAAAATACACCCACACACAGAACAATCCTATTGTGTTGAATTTCCAAATCACTCTGCACAGCTCGTTGTTGTTGAGTCATAATACCGGGCTTCTAGACCACGAGGTTGCGGGTTCGAGTCCCGTGTTGGCATGGGTGTTTGCAAATGTATGTTGGCTTGTCTAATGACGAAATGTTTCGGCGCATTATAGCCCTCGTGTTGCTGACGGCGCCAGATAATCTGAATACAACCAACATAATACCGGCCCGACCAAATGGTATAGTGGTTAGCGTGTTAGCTTCTAGACCGCGAGGTTGCGGGTTCCGAGTCCCGTGTTAGGCATGGATGTTTGTAAATGTATATTGGCTTGTCTAATGACGAAATGTTTCGGCGCATTATAGTCCTCGTGTTGCTGACGGCGCCAGATAATCTGAAAACAACCAACCATTTGGAATACCGGAGAATTTGCGTACTTGAATTATTTTAACCTTCCGTCGAGCACAATGTGCTTGAAGGACCACATTCTAAAAAACATAATTAAATTCATTTACACAACTGCTAAGTGATGAACATTATTGTAAGGAATGTCAAAAGAATAAAAAATACAACAAATCTGATTTTTGATCGAGTGATGACTATAGCACGTGCGAAACGTGCATTTTCATAACCGAATCTAAACTCAAACAAATGAAACTAAAAAATTCCAATTTTATCCATCAATGCTCTTAAAACATAGAGCGCAACGTGAATTCTTAAGGAATTCCCCTTCAGGCCAAGCGTGCTTCTTAGAAGCGCTGGTATTGCGATATAGCAATGCGAAGCGCACTACTATAACAGACTGAAATTTATTCGATACAGCTGTGTAAATATAATAGGACCATTGTTTCTTATCGCAGTAGAAGATATTTAAGTTTAGAATGAAATGCTTATAGACATTCATCCAACACGTTTGCACAGCGTTGCCAGACCTCGGACTTAAAATTCTTAGGTAGACAATTTTTCACAAGGGCATTTAGGGTATAGTATATTTAATAATATTTTTATCTATTGAAATATCAATAGTACTTCAAAAACTAAGATTTCCTGCACTTTAAAAGCCGACCAAACGGTATAGTGGTTAGCGTGCTAGTTTCTAGACCGCGAGGTTGCGGGTTCGAGTCCCGCGTTAGGCATGGGTGTTTGTAAATGTATGTTGGCTTGTCTAATGACAAATGTTTCGGCGCATTATAGCCCTCGTGTTGCTGACGGCGCCAGATAATCTGAAAACAACCAACCAACCTGCACTTTAAAAAGTACTAAGAAAGGCAGTATGACAAATTGAAGGTGTGGAGAAAACAACAGCATACTGTCAGCCACCGGTGGTTGACGTGGCACTCAACGTGTTAACCTTTTGCACTCGAGCGGCGCCTCTCAGGAACCACACGATTGGATGCTGAAACACGAGAGAACCACTAGGTGTGATGCGGAAATTCGATGCAAGGCCAATGACTGTGTTTAGTTTTTATGAAACAAATCCATAAACGCCAACCGAGCCAAAAATGTTTCGAGTTGCTGGTCCCTCCGCGCGAAAAAGGCCTCGAGTACAAAAGGTTAAGTATCCTTTAAGTTCATCACAGAAATATACTGTCGTTGGTTAGTTGCGTTGGAGATTTACTGGTGCAAGAGACTGCGCAGGAACCTAATTAGAATAAAGATCTGGACTGTGGAATGATCATAGTGTCAAGGAGAAGGAATGTCTTTCAAGAGGAATTTGCCCCTCATACTCTAATAAACAAAAAATTAAATAAATCACGAGAACCAGGAAGTAAATATCCAAATATGCATACCATGACAGGCGAGTTAAAAGTGTAAAAGTAACATTTTAAACACTTCCTTTTTCTACAAAGTTTCAAAAATATCGAGTAATACGTTCAAGAGATTTTAACTTTGACGTAACACGTTAATCAGCATAATGAGTCGTCCGTACTTTTTTTTTTTTATAGAATATGTCTTCAGTGTCACTGTTGTTCTCTGATCCAATGGAAGGAACTTAATTCCATCTACATAAGTTGATGCGATTTTTTTTTTTGTGTGTGTACTTAGGTGTGTTTGGGTTTTGATGTGTTTCAATCACATGTCAGTATGGGAAATTTGAATTCAGAGGTTCCTTCAAAGGATCATATCACAACTTGCCCCAACTTCGGAATTGGTCAGAAATCCCTAGCTACAGTAAAATGGGGTGAATCGGAACACTTTTCAACTTTCCAGGTAATAATCGGTTGGAATAAGGTAGTTAAGGAACATATTTTTGACATAGAAACTTGGGTCTTACCTTCTTCTTTGAGAATCAATCCAAAAAAATTTGTAAAAACTAGGACTTTAATTTATTTTGAATTTTTTCATGGTGTTCCGATTCACCCCTTTCTGCGGGGTGAATCGGAACACTCGTTACAATTTATGTCTGATCTTATTTAAATGTTTGCAGGGTGGCAAACAACAAATAATATTGCATTGTGGTGAATAGGAACACAAAATTATCATAAAAAAAATCATTTAATATGACGGATAAAATTTGTGTTTGTCAATTATTGTCAAAACAAATCATATGTTTGAAAGCGTATCAATTCTTATATAACTCTCATACAACTCATCCAAATAGTCTTTAAAATTAAAAATACTTTTTAATCTACTTTGTTTTCGTGTCGTATGACTGCAAATTCTTAAAAATATCTTGAGAAAGGAGAAAAGCATCCTCATTTGTTTCAGAAAATCTCTTCGTTCATAAGCCCTTTTTGTAAAACACACTTACTTATATAGCAATAATCTTGTGGGTGTAAAACTTTGCTCACATAGAGTCTTCATACATTTTTCCATATAACTTAAAGATAACGAAGTCGTTTAGAGAAAAAACCACTGGAACAATCGGGTTTTCTGCCATGCGGAAACTAGGCTCCTCTTCTGACATTTACTCAAGCCTGCAATCTTGATTACTGTCTTGAAGGGAGTAATTAGACTCTTATTCAGTCGTTGAATCTTGTGTGGAACATATTCTTGCCAAAAACAGCTTTTTAATATCACTTTTCAAGTGTTCCG
Source organism: Linyphia triangularis (assembly GCA_963978545.1). Taxonomy (NCBI): domain Eukaryota; kingdom Metazoa; phylum Arthropoda; class Arachnida; order Araneae; family Linyphiidae; genus Linyphia; species Linyphia triangularis. Next base: position 14,019,362 of record OZ021727.1, read on the forward strand.
ATTCACCCCGCAAATCTCAAAATCGAGACGAGGCAAAACATAAAAATTCGTAAAATAAAAAGTTTTTAAAACCAAGTTAAATTAAGTATGGCATGCTATTGTGGATGTTTATACTTATCTAAAAATATATTAGTTAAGTCTATAACTGGTACATGTTATTAATTACGGGATAAGTTTTGGAGAGGTTAAAACTCATTGGATTGTATGCACGCTGTTTCAGAATTTAAAAAAAAAAAAAAAAGGACAGTATTGAAAACCCCATAATACATGTTCCAAGATTAAAAACATGTTAACCAAATGAAAAATATATTGTTGCGTTGTACGGGTCCGAAAGATTTGACGCCAAAGCAGATCAGAACTTGCAGAAATTTATTCCAAAATAACTCTTCACAGTTCTCTTACAGCTCCAGAACTTCTCGTTCTAGTAGACACAATACAGCTCTTTTCACCTCAATAGAGCACAAAACAGCAGTTAAAAACTTGACAAACAACTGCTAAATCGCCGCAAAAGACAATGCAAAACAGTTCGCTTTAGAATGCTCAGTATCTCCAGTCAACTAATTCAGTGACTCAAAATTCGAGAACTACTCAAGTCAGGAATACAGCTCTCACAATGAACGTTGAGAGACAACTAACTAACTCTACTCACGGCCGTCCTTATATAGGAGTGGGGAACTTTCGTGAATATTCCAGAGATAGACATTTGGAGAACTTTCCAGATTGTAGTCGAAAAGTCCTTATACATGTACATGGGATACATGTACCCATACATGTACCGAAAATGTCACCAAGTTTGGCGACATTTGGCGATTTCTCGCCAAATTTAGCGACACAAATTAGTCGCCAAAACCGTCGCCAATTTGGCGAGATTCCCATTACCATAATGTTAAGTGTCCTGCCCCTTGAAACTCGTTTCCCAGAGTTACCTCTGTAAAACCCGTTATCAAGCATTGAGCGGCTCACTGCAGGGAAGCCAAACTAGCGGCGAACTATTGCATTGCCTTATGCGAAATGTAGATAAATTACTATTTACAAAATTAACACTACGAAATATTTACAAATATACAAAAATTCGTAACAATATATTTAATTAATAAAACTGCTTTATTTGTGTAAAATAATAATTTCTTTGTAATTTCATGAAGTTTCGTTCCTATTCACCCCGCTGTTCCTATTCACCCCATTTTACGGTACGTTACCCCCAAACCTAAATTTCCATAAACCCATTTTACCACCATATCATACAAAACGAAATTATTCCGAACAAATTTTGATTAGTTTTGAATGATTTGGAACAAAATTTACTCTCGAACAAAAATCAGAAGAATTTTAAAACATGTTGAATGGTTAAATTATTTTTTTTAATTCATTTTCAGTAATTTAATTAAAAACCATAGCGTCACAATCACCTTCATATCTACCTGTTTTAAAGGCTATTTTACGAATCGGGTCCACTAAGGAAGACTTAGTAGACTTCCTAGGAACTAAGCTGGCAAAAAAAGTTGCCTTTTCAGCCTTGAGGCTATTTTGGTGCAAATTAGTGCTACATTTCTTATACTAAGAAACATCATATCTCTAAGGAGAGAAAAACCTAACCTATTTCTTAATAATAAAGTTTAAAGAAAAATTAGAAGGGGGAGGGATTAATGAAAAGTTTAAAACTTAAATGACTACTTCTGGAATAACTGGATTTCAAACGGTTAAAAAAACTTATGGCAGACAAGTGATTGTGATAACAAATTTTCACCTTTAAATGAACTTTTCATATCTAATTTTTTAAATTTCAGTTTTGTTTTGAAAACTGTAATGAGAAAAAATGTCGGTTCTTATCACTATGAAAATTAAGTAATGGTTTAAAAAAAAAAAAAAATCACTAAATCCGAACCTGAATCAAAATTGCCTCAAAGCTGAAAAGTTAAAATAAAATATAAATTTATTTTTAAAAATATCAGCTTCATTCCTTAATATTTATGATTGAAGAAGAAAGTTAAAAAAAAAAAAAAAAATCTCAGGCTAAAATTTAATGTAGATTTAAAAGTACCAACTGCCTTAATAAGTTATTAAATTTAAATTTCCATTTTTTTTTTTTAAACTGTCAACCTCAATAAAAAAACAATGGCAACTTCGTAGACATATTAATAACACTATTCCCTGTCGGCATTCTTTTAACTGCAGCCACGGGAGTGAAAATACAGGGCGGAACCTTCTAGAATAGTCCAAACCACCGATTCGCAGCTGCAGAAAGTATTCGTAAACAGTTTGTGGATATTCTGCTGAACGCGCGAATTTAAATGCGTGCGTCCTAAATCGGCGACCGTGCGAACGGTTTAAAATGAGGCATCACACATGCGGACACGTGTGCATTAGAGTCCTTGAACTGTTCTAAGCATCATCTCATCAAATTAATCGGCGTGTTTTTAGACATGTGGACATCGTCCAAACTTGCCAATTATTGTTGAGATGGACATTTCGGAGAGAACATATTAGAATAGAATTTTGATAGATTTCGAATTCGCATAACGGGAATACTTATTTTTAATTTTTAAAGATGTAGATTCATTCTACTTGCATTGATTAATGTAGTTAATTTCTGAAATAGGTGACCGGAAATACTTCACTTTAATATTTCATTTTCTTAAATATTAGGTTTGGACAGAGGACAAGCCAGTGGTTATTATTTTTGTTATCAGTTTATAGAATTTTTTCCATCCGTAATTGCAAAAAAGAAAATTAGTAGGTTATTAGTATTAATAGTTTTAAGTATTAAATTTTAACTTTAAAAAAAAAAAAAGCAAATCCTTATCAGTTTTTGTGTTGCCGCAATTTAATTTAAAGATCGAGTTTGACAGTGTTTGTGCCGACCAAACGGTATAGTGGTTAGCGTGCTAGCTTCTAGACCGCGAGGTTGAGGGTTCGAGTCCCGTGTTGGCATGGGTGTTTGTAAATGTATGTTGGCTTGTCTAATGACGAATGTTTCGACGCATTATAGCCCTCGTATTGCTGACGGCGCCAGATAATCTGAATACAACCAACTTGACAGTGTTTGACCACTACTTAGAATATCATCGGTTTCGTGCCATTGACTAACTTCCCTCATTTGAGATCGTTTGACCGAGAAAGTAAATCTGTCTGTAATCTGTAAAAAATATTTGAGTTAGTTTCATAACTACATAAATATGCATTTTTTTAAAAAAAATATTCAAACAAAAAAGGGATGGCATAATTAATTGAATTAATATTTAGGTGGGGGAGAGGTAACAGCTACATTATATATTTCTAGATGTGGAGGATTGATCTAACTTGATAGCGGAGGGGGATCGATAATAGTCAAAATTAAGCATGATGTAATTTTATGTACGTCGCTGAGCCGGATAACTTGTCGCTTCACCTTTGATTTTATAATGGAATAGCTTCATGGAATTTCATTAATACTTTACTTCCAGTAGATCTTACCACGTTTCTCGACATTAAATTTTCTTCAAAATTCAGACGGGCACTAGTGTGCCTCCTTGTCTACGTTCATGATAAATTACATTGCAACTTGGCCGACCAAACGGTATAGTGGTTAGCGTGCTAGCTTCTAGACCGCGAGGTTGCGGGTTCGAGTCCCGTGTTAGGCATGGGTGTTTGTAAATGTATGTTGGCTCGTCTAATGTCGAATGTTTCGGCGCATTATAGCCCTCGTGTTGCTGACGGTGCCAGATAATCTGAAAACAACCAACATTGCAACTTGATGAACAAATTTGGTTAGCAACCAATGCCAAACCTTAACAAATATGTTTGGTGATCATATGTGTAGGTAGGGAGGAAAATTGTTTCTTTAAAAAAACTTAGGCAGTATTTAGATTAAATTTTTTGAATAATTTAAGGTGTACAGAGTATAACAGTTCCATTTTACAGTAAAATCATACGACGATAAAAAGCAAAATAAGTTAATGGTTGGTTGGTTTCAGATTATCTGGCGCCGTCAGCAACACGAGGGCTATAATGCGTCGAAACTTTCGTCATTAGACAAGCCAACATACATTTACAAACACCCATGCCTAACACGGGACTCGAACCCGCAACCTCGCTGTCTAGAAGCTAGCACGCTAACCACTATACCGTTTGGTCGGCCAAAATAAGTTAATGATTGCCACTAATAAATTGCTCTACATTTAAAAACACGCTTCAAAAAAAAAAAAAAAAAAAAAAAAAAAAAAAAAAAGTAATAATAATAAACTTTTAAAATCATTTGATCTATTTTAAAATAATCATCTGCATTCAATAGTCTTAATTTTGAATCAATTGATCTTTCTACAGTTTTTCTTGATTTAAGTTGAAACTTTCTTCCTTATGTAGTTTGGAGTGTGCGCATCTGACTTAAAAATTAGCTTTGCATATATCATTTTTTAGAATTTGAAAATGGAATAATGAGGTTGAGAGTTCATTCACCGTAATTCATTTGCAGCTGGCAGTCTTTCAAAATTCTTACATTAAAGAATTGTATGTACATTTTTGATTGGCAACAGCGGATATCGTCTTTTAATCACGGATTGAAAAGAGTCAGCTGCTCTCTGCAAAAGTGGACTCTTGTTTTATTCTTTCTTTTTCAATTGTCTTTCCTGACGTGTGTGTAGTAATTAAAAGCTCAATTTTTGTGTGTGTTAAATATCAAACTGTCAATTGGTTATCGGTTTTGATTTTACAGACATAAAAATAAAATAGAAGGTCACACTAAGTAGAAAAAAGAGTAAAAAAAAAAAATACATCAATTAGTGACTCATTACATGCACTGTCTCTACGATGCATAGGTAATCTTCAATTCACACGCAAACTAACTCTTTCCCCTTAACGAATTCCCTATCTCTTCCATAACAAAAAAATTAAAAAAAAAAAAGCACACACAAGGAAAAACATAAACGAGACCCCCTCCCCCAGACGCAAAATGCGGAAATTAATTGTTAGATTTCCTGTTTTGCAGCGTAACCAACGAGGCGTGGCACACCGGTCGTAACAAAAAAAAAAAACATAATGCAACCAAAACACTGAAAAAAATTATCTTCGGAGGAAGGGGTGGAAGTTGAGTTGTATCAAGGCTGGTAGCAAACGGATAATTACGAGCGTTTATGTGTCAAGTGTACTCAGCGGGCTGTTATTTGATGTGCCCCCCGACGACCTTTGGGCTAGGATCTACTACTGAAGCCCTTCCATCCATAAAATAAGGGTAGATATATATATATATTTTTTAATGGAAGCTAAAATTGGTGGGGTTCTTTTGTTTACTTCGTGTGCCTTTTCGACCTCTTTGTCCTCTGCGTTTCAGGAAAAAGATATTTTAGGGTGGGTTTCTGCTGTCTTTATGGTTCTAATTTGTTAACTTGGAACCGCCCGGAGCGACCAGGGTAAACAGAAAGCGCAGTTTGCAAACGGATACAAACCGATTCCAGGAACAGAAAACTAAACAAAAAAAAAATGAGGTTCTGCTGATGGAATTGCATGAGTTATTCGGTGTTGGTGCATGCAGAAGAAAAGATTTCCACCAAGTGGTATTTGCCGTAACCAGGCGAATCTGTTGGGGTTGATCTTTTCGTTGATTCGTTTTGGTGAGCTGGTGGTGCTTTGTCCGGTGGTCCAAAGCATCCGTCCCCCCCCCCCCCCCCTCGAGATTTATGAGTGGATTTGCAATTAGTGCGTCCTCACGTTTTATGTTGGGAACCGTTCTTTGAATTTCAAAACTGTTTAAGGGAGGTTGCGTACCTATTCAAGCTGTTGGATTAGGGGGAAATTAAACCTTTCTTCACAGTTTCATGGTCATGAAGTGAGAATTGCAAGGTGTAATAAAATTGTTCAACAATGCAGCGGGCTCAAGTTCCGTGCGATGCACCTGCCCTCTGAGACCACTTTTTCCAGAGGATCGCTTTTTGATTCTTAAATGAAAATTTGTATTTTATGCAATGACTCGTAAAAGGTTCACGTCAGACTGCCATAGTGACGATTTGGTTGTTGTGACTACTAGATAAGCAGTCATAACAACTGAAATTGTGTCTATTAGATAAGGGATAAGAGGTATTTGTATTAACAATCACCTGAGAATATTTGTGAAATTGAAGAGCACTGTTAATATATTAGGACAGAGAATTTAGTCTTGCCATATGAGATACTGTACTGCATTAATATCTCTGAAGAAATACATATTTGAGAATATACATATTTATATTTGTATTTGAACACATACATATTTGAGAAGGACTATTATTTATTTTCACTAATTTTTTTTCAATAGCAGTCAGTTTTCCAACGGTAGTATCTATCTGTTCGAAGAAAACGTTTATTTTAGAGACCAAAACTTTGCGTTTATCCTGTGCTTAAAAATTTCCAATTAAGACCTAGGAAGGTGTGAATATTTCATATAGCACTAGTTGCGTGAATCTGCGTTATGGAGATGAGTCAATGTGGATAGTTTCTTGGATTTCATGCTTTTCGAACCAGCCTCAATTAGCCTCACTCCCACCCACATGCATCCTCATACCTCATACCCAAGCTAATCAGTACATCGAATTTCCAGGTACTGCCGAAGTCGCGAAATTCGTAAGGGCTGCATTTGGCACCACGCCATATACATTTAGCATGCAGGGCGAGTCCATACTAACAGTTGTTTCCATGGCAACCGTTCATCCCTTTAGGAAGTTTCAGTCTCCTGGCTGTACTCGCTCGCCCATTGTCATATTTAGTTGATTCGAGCGGGTTTTCCCCCTCAATTGAGCCTTGCGCAACAGGTTTGTTGTTTATTGGAAAAATAATCTTTCATTTGCGATTCCAATCTATATTTAAGCAAATCAGTAAAATAAAGTATCAAAGTTGACTAGCAATTTGTACATTTTAAACTAATAACTTAGATGCAGCCCGGCTGTACTTGCTACTCCCCGCGAGCCGCCGTACAAATTTTTTACGCATGCTGCAAAAGACAGCGGCGATAATTGTGGGTTAAGACAGGTGAGCGGGGGGGGGAAGCATCTACTCTGTTGGCGATTGGCCTCGCACTTATGGGCATCCAAAAGTCGTCAATACAAAGCCGTTGGTAGCAACGTATTTTTAATATTAAATTTTAAAAATTATAGTTTCATTATTTTTCAAATTTACAATTATAAAGATTCTGTAGTTTCCCCCAACAGGTGATGCCAGGATTTGTTTTGAGAAAACGACTAAGAAATAAATTTTTGGAAATGGAAAAAAAGCACATTTTTTTTTCAGCTCGAATTCCCTTTGATTAGCTTCTTTATTGTTTCCATCATGTCCAAGATACAAAATTGAAATGTTTTCAAGCAATATTTCTATCATTAACGTGTTAAGTCAACAGGAACATTCACTGTTCAATCCATATAATGAACTTAAAATGTTTTCATGCTTATAAGAATAAAGTACCTTGAATTCAAATAAGTGGTTATAGTGATGGCGATTAGTCCAATGATAGGCGTTATTTTGAACTTAAAACGATCAACGTTAACATAACATGGATGTACTGGCAAATGTGTAATGTTTCTAGAACTGCGTGTTTTTCCTTATTTATTACTCGAAATAAATTGTGGTACGGAACAATACAATGTCATGACACTGAGTCAATATCTTATTATCATGCCTTTTGCAAACACAGTTTTAAAAAGATTTCGCAGCATTTGTGAGTTAGTTTGTTCCTTGCCGATAAAGTATCGGTTTGAAAAACCGAAGTCAATTATGTTAAACGTGCCATTCTTTCAGTTGAGGCGGCACTTTTCCCAACAACTTTCATTCATCCAATCTGGCTTTATATAAATTGCATTTTTGTTTTTAGCGTTTGATGTAAAGCGGTACGAAGAATAAAATTTAACTCTTCCAATCATAGAATTTTTGAACAATGAAGGGAATATTTTAGAGAACATTCTTTCCAGCCAATGATTTGGAATTCGCAGAAAGTCGAGACGGACAATCTTACGGAAAGGAATTTCCAGAATGGTTTTGCTGAAAGATGTCCTTGAATTGCCAGAATTCGAGATGGCAAACGATTTTGCATTTCAATGGATTAGGGTTTTTGACAATTGAATTGTCCACATCACATCAGCGTCTTAAATTACCTAATGTAGGAATTCGGGAGTTTTCTTCCATTATTTTCATTTTGGTTGGTTCACTATTATAGGCGGATGAAATGAATATCCATGTGTTCGCCAGCGAACCCTCTTTCAGAAGAATGCATTTTCGAAGACGAAAATTTCGATCGAAACAAAGTCGGTTTGATCTTATAAATTGGGTTTTAATTACGTTGGGTGTTGAAAATGAAATTTCCCACTTGGAATCATAATCATTATCGTACAAATATATTTTTTTAGTACCCCCTCCCCCCATCCCCTCTATCTCCCCTTACTTTTTCCGAGTTGAAGATTTGACCTTTCCGTAAAATCTCATTTTTTTTCCCAAGTATTTATGGGGCAGGTATACACAAGGAGTTCATTAAAAAACTAAAATCATGTGCATCAATATTAGCAGTAACAATTTCAATCAGTCAAAAGTTAAAATTCAGATTAAATTTTTTAAATAGAAAAGTATTTTAATATTTCGAATAATGAAGACCAAGACTTTATGTAAGAAGAAAGTGGCAGAAACTAGCCTGGTCTACATTAATTTCTATTTTTGATAACTGCCGGTTGATGAAAAACAGGAAAACACCTCCCGCCTTTTCTCTCATTTCAAGGTTCCTGCAGTCTTTTTCCCGCCATGGCAAGTTGCCAGCGCACGTGGAACATTTCTCTTCTCTTGCTTATTACTTTTTTATTTTTGCGGCTCACGTGATGTGATTGAAGGACACCCTTTTCTGGCTACCAAATTGTGTTTACTTTCTGATTGTACTTCCGCCAAGCTTCTTTCCAACTACAAAACCTGCATTGAACAATTTGTGAGGCCCGTATCTACTAATGCTTCACATTTTTAAGTACTATTTGTATGGGTTTCGAAATCTAGGGCAGTGGTTTGTTTGATTTGATGGAGAAACAAGGCTTCAGTTTCTTACAAAGGTTGTTCCGTATACTATTATTTGCATTGTGTGTTCTGGAGCCATGCTATTACGTTCAGTTGGTCAGTCACCTTTCATTCGAAGGTTTTCGAGGTCCCGATTACATATAATTTAGCAGAATATACAGCTCTTCCACCCGAAAGGTTTTTGTCTGAGTTGTATTTCTTCTTTTTTGTTAACAATATTCAATAGAGATTGTTAACCTTGTAATACTTTGGAGGTTTGCTATCTCGTGGGTGCCGCTAGAGAATGGTAATATTAAAAAAGTGGTAAAATTCACGCTAAAAATTAATGCATAAGACAATTTATGCATGACAAAAAAACCCAACATAAAATTACGTTTAATTACAAAATACAATACCCTTTTTGAAAAATCAAGGTTAAACAAAATTCTTAATCACCTAGCACCCCCCTCCCCTCTGCAGGTAATCCTGTGACGGTCTCCTGTACAAAATACAGATACCAACACCTAAGCACTAGTGATTACTTTTGTCTAGTGGTTAGCACGCCCCATTTCGAAACTGGGAGTCCGTGGTTCAAATTCCTCAACTTCCCAGCTTTCACTAAAGTTGTTTACCACGACAACTGAATCATGCTGCCATCTACCGGCACCTTCTAAAAAAATACTACACTATACTAAACTTCAACTTAACTAGACATCACTTAGACGGTAGATCGTCACAGTGCTCATAGGTATTTAATCCATTTTGGCGGAATGAAGACATAATTCTCGCCAAACCTTATCGCCTTTTATTCTCTACAGGGTTGTGGTTTGGCGAACGTTATGCTTTCACGCCGCCAAAATGGATTAATTACCTTTGAGCACTGTGACGATCTACCGTCTAAGTGATGTCTAGTTAAGTTGAAGTTTAGTATAGTACCTCACAATCATCACGGCATCTTTGGCGATTCAATGCCAAACAGCAATCATCATCATCTTTGGACAGCATCATCACTGCTCAATCGTACGTCCCTTCGCGACTCACTGACAAGGGGCTATGTGGCGGTCTCGTGTATAAAAGACAGATACAACACCTAGGCACTAGTAATTACTTTTGCCTAGTGGTTAGAACGTCGGCTCTTCAGATCTGGGAATCCCGAGTTCGACTCCTCGTTAGCGCACATCGCTAAAATCAAGCCGTTGCCCATGCACTATATCCTATTTGAAGCGCATTATCTGGCTTTCAATGTTTTAGAATAGTTAAACTCCGACATTCTGTAGCTCACACAATACTGCTATATTTGCAATAATCGAGTTTCGAAGCAAGAGAAACTAAGGGAGTGGAACGTCGCACAACTTTCAATTACACTTAACCCTTGGTTAGTTGCACAGTTGACAAAAATTGTTTTGTCAATTTCTCGATAGATAGCAGCCCATGATCAAAGCTCGTCCCAGTACCTTTCTATCTAACCTTGACGTTTCCCTACGTGTATTCATTCAGTTCCATGCGTGTTCTCAGGCGACACAGAACCCCTATTTGGTTGACGTTTGTCCCCCACGTGACCAACCCGGTATTCTAATTTTGGTCGGAAATCTAAAAGTTTTTTTAAAAATATTTTTATAGTTATTATGTTTTGAGAGGGGGGCATACTATTTTTTCTGATACGATTTGACTGACACATTATTCCACAGCAAAAAAAAAAAAAAAAAAAAAAAAAAGCAATTTTTTTTTCCATGAATTAATTTTTTTTTTTTTTTTTTGGATTTCAAGTAATACTTAAAATGGAAAACTGTGACAAATGGGTCTGTAAAGACTATTTACTTCAGACTAAAAATATGTCATTTAATTAATTAATTATTTAATTAATTTATTAGTAAATTTGTGCAAATGTTGAAAAGGACAATGAATAATAAATTTTTATGACAAAATTTCTCTGCCTCATATAATTGTTTTTATACTATTTCAGATGTAAATTTATACTTTCACAATAATTTTATCAACGTTAAAAATGTGATTATGCTTATTGTGTTTTAAAATTATTTCAAAAATAAATAAGAATCTTCACTAAGTTCATTTCAATAATATGTTTTTTATTCTTACAGTTTTTTTCAAGTTATTTTATAAATATTTTTTAATTTTTACTTTATTCTTTTCAATAATGTCTTTTTTTTAATTAAAATACCCACTTACTTTGATATTTGGTCACGAATTTAATGGTATGCACGAACATTTAATTTGGGGGACATTTCTCCCCCACACGACTAGCCGGGAGACAAAAGGTCGCTCGACTAACCAACGGTTAATACTGGTCATTGCGTTTAAATGTGTAATGGATTGATGTAATTTACCGTTTTCAAATTATCATTATTTGAAAAAATTGCCAGTTTGGCGATATTTTTGGCATTAAAACATTATCAGCAAAAAAAAAAAAAAAAAAAAATACGCCGCTAGAACGTAAAATGTTTTTTTAATAAACCATTATCCTTTCTTGTAAGTTCAACCGAGAAGAAACTGTCTTTGATTGGTGATGCACAAGGGAAGAGAACTCTGTGTTAAAGATATTGGTTTTTCACCTTAATCGCATTTCTACGGAAATTTCGGAGGTTGGAAAGTTTAGTGGCGATACATTGTAAGTAAATGGCAGAGCTGAGAATTGATGGAATGTTCTCAGAACGAAGTGTGTTTAGGAGTGTATTTGCATCTATAACGAAGACATTTCGCAATCTTGTTTCAAAAATTTATACAAATCAAACTTCTTTCATTTTTAGGAACACTGTGTACTGCATGTGCCTGATTGACTTGGGACTGTTTACGAGTCGAATTCAGGTTGAAACTGATTGACGACGTTCTTTCCAGATTCGAACATGCAACCTGTGATTTGTGCACACACTTTAACTTAAAAATGAAGAATTTTTAGTTGTGTCACTATTGAAGCAAGCCCGCGAATTGTCGGGAGTGTTTACAGGGAGGAGGTCGTTTTTAAACCTTTGGTGTTTTTTAAAGTTATCCCGATTTTATGCACCCCAGTTACAGCAGTGTTTAGCCTTCAAACGCCGATGGTGTCGTACAAGAGGTGTCGCATTCGCCTTAAAATTCCTAAATTTTTGTTTCCCCTAAAATTCCTAACATTGTACTTACATTTTCGGATAGTTCCTAAAAAAAAAAAAAAAAAACCTCGAAAATTCCCCGATTTTCCTCCAAAACCAGCGAAAGAATCCAAATAATCCTCTAGAGGAAAAAATCTTTTCTGATATTTCAACTGTTTATAATTAAATATTTTTTTTTTTAAATCGACAGTTTTTCTCCGGTATTAGACCATGCTTTGAAAAGAATGTCTGTGTTAGGACTCTATGCCAGCTTTGAAAGAAATATCCCTAAATTTTTTAGAATTATCCCTGAAATTTTTGAATTACCACTAGAATGTTCTTGAAATTTTAGAAATTATCCCTAAAATCCCTACATAATTTTTTTAGAAAACTCATAGCACCTCCTGATATAACCACGATTGAGACTTGCGACACTAGGTCAAACAGGTAATGCAATTAATGTCAAAAGAGGGGAAGGCAATGACATAGCCATTGGTTATGCTATATTAATACCAGATCTTGCAAGGATTCCATTGGGAACTGAATTCCAATAAATCTGCCTGTAAATTAGGCAAACTATCAAAGAAATGTATGTTCTCTGCTCAAGAATATTGGATATTTATTTCTCTTTGCTTAAATCAAAAGGTTGTTTCATAATAGAAGGGTTCCACCATGGGTAGTGTTTGGCAACACTTTTGTAAAATTTCTGGCAAAGTCAGTCTAATTATTGTGCAAAGAAAATTTACCCGATTTTCGTGAAATTTAAAAAAACTCCCCGATATTTTTTTCCAGAATCAGAAAGTTTCCTGGCATTTCCAGGTTCTGTGTGGCCACTTTAAATAAGGAGTGAATCCGGGGGGGGGGGGGGTCTAGATCATCAGTTAAGAGTTTATTTTGTAATGCAACAGGTTTTGACATCAAGCTTGAAATATATGCTGGCATTTTAAAAATATAGCAAGCTATAATTTTGTTTTGTTGTAATCGATTTTGTTGGTCAAATTGCCTAACTTGCCGTTATCTAAACAACCTGAAACTTGGAAGAGGGACACATTGTTGAAAATATTCCATTTTATAAAATTTTGAAGAAGGAAAAAAAAAAAAAAAAAAAAAAAAAAAATCAGCGAGGAATGGATGTTTTCTTCGTAGTGGTCAAACACTAGGAAAAATCGTTCTGAGCTCGCGATCATTCAAATAAGTGGCAACCACACATAAAAGTTGGTAATCTTTACAGAGGACGTAAGAGGAAACTTTGTTTTCAAGGGGTTATTCCTTTAATTTGCATGGTGGACTAAAAAGATTGTTGCGACGATTGTCAATTTCACCAAAAAGAAATAAAAAATAAACACGTCTCGAACAACCTGTTAAATCCTCTTGAGTTCAACCCTATGGTTCCACCATCAGTTTCAGCAAAACAATCTTGGGATTGGGCATCGATTGTGAGCGCAAATCGGCTTACCATATACCAAAAACAGTCCCGCGTTTATTATCATAACACAAAGGAGAAGTCATTTCTTCCCAAAGAAATCATCCGCAATCATCCAAAACCACAAAACATCACGGTTGCATAGATTAGAAATCGATTTCCATCTCGAAATGGGATCGCTAATGAAGGGGAAACATAGGGGCAAGGCGGCTTTGGCACAAGCAAACGCCGCTTGGCGAGAGTTGCTTCTCGAAGGACATGTTCTCAATGTCACCCACACCATAGGGTGGGTGGGATGAGGGTTGGCGAGGAAAGGAAAAAAAAAGGAAGCGAGATTTCGCCAAGGTCGCATTGTCTCAGCTGTTTTCTCACGATAGTATGTTAGTTCCGTTTCTGCATATAGTCTGTAATTTGTGGCACGTCATCTTGGGGGTGTTCGTGTGCGCAGAGGAGGACAGAGTGAATTATTGAATCCATACCCAGGTATCTCATTACTGAAATCGCAAACAAAACGCATGAATTTCGGAAACACTTTGGGATTTTTGACAAAATTTCGGTACTCGACCCCATAACAACCACCACCAATGTCTTTTCCATGATATCCATTTTGTTTTTAATATTATGGGACTCGAGTCGAGCTTCAAAGTAAACCCATGCAGTTGTAGAGCTGTACAGCTGGCAGGGGTATCCAATGTGACTGGACCTTAAAAAGGAATATGAAACACCTTACATATTCCGCATGTCTTTTTTAATTCCAAACAAATTTTTAAAAAATGACAGATTGTTTTTGAAAATATCTCTTAAAATGCTATTACCCATAAATTATTTATTCATGAAGGGGCTTAAGTCTAGCTAAGAAAAAAATTCTTCAATAGGCAATATACAGTCGAACCCCATTAACGCGAAGTCGCTTAACTTGAAACCCCGTTTAACGTGAAGTAAAAGCAGGTCTCTGTACTTAAAACTTAACGTTAATTTATTCGTTTAACATGAAGTTCGGTTTACGCGAACTATTTCGCGGCCCCATTGATTACGAGTTAACGAGATTTGACTGTAAAAACATTTTTATAACATTTAGTCATATTTGCATTTTTCATACAATATATAACATTCATTCATTCGTATAGTTTTAATGTTTATCTCGTTCGAGAAATCAATGCGGGGCATTTCCCTCAGGAAGACGTTTTTCTCTAGACCATCAAGTTACTCCCTTAGATAGAGTTTTGTTCCGGTGCAGTATGGAACTTATGTAGTTTTTTAGTTAGAAAATATTCAATTCAAACAAACAAAGGACATACAAAGGGATTTATTATAGCCCTCGTGTTGCTGACGGGTGCCAGGCAATCTGAAAACAACCAACAAAGGGATTTATTAGTCCGGGATCGAAAATTTCTCATCTTCCTTTTTTTTTTATATCAAAATCAGGTTAAGAAAACGGAACACCAAAATACACACATTTATTTCTTCCCAACTCCCCCCATTTTCAAATCTTTTTTTTTTTATATATAATCTACTTTCAGGATGTATTCTAAGTGATTCCGACTCAATTACTAAACGCCCCCTTTGACTTGGGACATCACGGAACACCTCATCTGTGGCTGATTTCCAGCGCTCAAGGCTGTAGGTTAGCATCGAATCTGCTAAACAAAATCGTAAGCAAA
The DNA here is from genome assembly GCA_963978545.1 of Linyphia triangularis. Lineage (NCBI taxonomy): Eukaryota > Metazoa > Arthropoda > Arachnida > Araneae > Linyphiidae > Linyphia > Linyphia triangularis. The sequence goes on from OZ021727.1 coordinate 14,034,496, forward strand.
AAGTCAAGCACTACTGGCCATGCGAACCCTAGTTAAGACAACCGATAAGGAGGGGAGTTATCCCTATCCCCCCCCTCCAGAAGAAACAATAGGATGTAGTGGCTAAACGTCGTAGATTAGGCTACCTGATTTTTGTCGCCGTGGTTTATCACGTGGGAAGGGGGTTTGGTAGAAGAAAGTGGGTTGGTATGTGGGAAAATGAATTTGGTTATTGTTCGAGTTGAGTGGATTGATTGAGACGTTATCTTTTGCAAGACCTGTACTACTCTGTGATCTGCAATGCAGTTCGGTCGGGACCGGCTTACTATACTAAACTCCAACTTAACTTGACATCACTAGACGATAGATCTTCTGCGTGCTCATAGGCAATTAATCCATTTTAGCGGAGTGAAGACATAATTCTCGCCAAACCTTATAGCCTTTTGTCCTCTACAGAGTTGTGGTTTGGCGAACATTATGCTTTCACGCCTCCAAAATGGATTAAATACCTATGAGCACTGTGACGATCTACCGTCTAGTGATGCCAAGTTAAGTTGAAATATAGTATAGACCTCACTGAATATGCTGTAGGATGGATCCTTCCGCCTAAAGATATAGTCCCGAGCAAATCGGAATTTTTATGGTAATATTGATAACTCAGCGCGCGTAGTTTTGTAATAAAATTAAATATATGTTGGTAACGAAAAGAAAATAAATAAATTTTACCTAATATTTTTTTTTAACCACGGATTACTATAAGAGTTTTAACGAATCATATATGGCTTTGACCGAGCTATTTCTCGACGTCACTCACTTGGGCGATTCACAATCGGCGCACGAATATTGCCTTCGCCTATGTTTACCTTTTTAACACTGCTTTAATTAGAATCGTGATTCAGCAACTGCTACTTCTTCTCACTAGAGTTTTGTTACTTGTCTTTGGGTTGCGCTACTTTCAAGGGAGTTTTTATAGAGTATCATTAAGAAACCTTTCAAGGGATCATTACTTCACGCAGTGGCGGGCCGTGGTCAAAAATGTTAGTGCAGCCGGAACCGTGACCACCTCCCTTCACTTCCCACATCCACTCATGAAGGAAATTCTATAGCCTTAATTACTCAAACTCCAAGTTTCCTTTCAATATTTACAAAATGGTATGAGAACAAAAACAAGAAGGAAAAAAAACAACTTATTTTAACTTATATCGTTGGCTCCATGTTTCAATTATAAGTCTTAGTAGTAACTTCAGAAGAAACAAGAAAACACAAATGTAAATTATCAAAGAAACTTTTCCTGTTTGGCGGAGAAAATTCTAAGAAATGCTCATTTCTTTCCCACCCACAAGCTAATTAGTACATGGAATTAGCAAATACAGCCAAGTCGCGAAATTCGTAAGGGCTGCATTTGGCACCACGCCATATACATTTAGCGTGGATGGCATTAATGTCATACTAGCAGTTGTTTCCATGGCAACGGTGCAGCTCTTTTGGAGATTTCTCTCTCTGATGACTGTACTCGCTCGCCCATCGTCAAATTTAGTTGATTTGAGCGTTTTCCCCCCTCTGAATTGTGCAACAGGTTTGCTTTTTATCGGAGATTTTTTAACTTACAGTAGAAAATTCCATCTTCATTTGCGATTCTAATCTACATTTAAAAAAATGTGTAAAAGAAGTAATCAAAGTCTACTAGCAATTAGTAAATTTTAAACTAATAATTTAGATGCAGCCCGGCTGTACTTGCTGTACCCCACGAGCTGCCATTGGCGTGCCGAACACTCCCACTAGGCAGACACGAGTGTGTAAAACTGGTTAAATACGAGTAATTAAATAAAGATTTCCGACAGATTTGAAGTCACTGTTCTATGATCCATTACACAATAAAAGAAGTGTTCTAAATTTAATGAAGATTTAAATTTTAAAAGCAATAAGTAGAATGGTTTGATAAAGCAGTCAAAGACAGAGATTTGTAACATTGACAGTTAATTATAAATCTACTTCATACTTTCTTTCTAAGAGAAATAAAACCTCGAGTTCAGCTCCGGTCTTTTAGTTTAGATTAACTTTTCATAGAAACTATAGCGCATGGATACCAGAATTATTTAGAAAATTTTCAGGTTCTGTTACGTATCTTCAAAGTCAAAATTAATCTAGTTTATAAACTGAATCGTTCAAGTTAAATTTAAAAAGAAAATAATCGAACCTTAATTTTGGTTTTTAACTTTTCTTCCAGACACTAAAGAAATTAAGCCGTCAGGACTGGACATAACCAAGCCAGGTTTTATTAACACATAAGGGACGAGATTATGAAGTAAGTTATAAAAATAAATTCTAATTGGAGATACTTTATAAATAAAATAACTTCAAATTAAACGACAAATACGATAATGGTGCTGCCATCTATATGCAAGGCTGAAAACTAATTGTTGACTCGATTCTGAAGAGGAAGTCCAACCCTATACTAGCTATGTTACAATATTCTAGCCCAGTGCAGTTAGAAACTACTTGGTAAAAAACCTTGAAATTTGCTGAGTAGGTACGAAAAAGATCACTTAATGAAATAATCTAAATTGTTTTTATTTAAAGTCTATATCTATTATAAATGAAAATTACTATAGCAAAAGACAAAAACCAGGTGGAGTCAGTGCATATGCATTGACTTAAGGTTTTCAAATGTAAAATAAAATATATTAGGCACTATTTTCTAGTTTTTAATTTATGTCATTTCATTAAGTGATCTTTTACGTACCTACTCACCAAATTTCAAGGTTTTATACAAAATAGTTTCTAAATGCAATGGGCTAGATGATTATAACATAGCGAGTATTAGGGAATGATCCTTGCTGTGACTTCCTTTTAAGTGTAATTCATTACCCTGCAGTTTCATTTAGAAGCTTGTGAACAACAATCTAAATACGCATATTTACGAAGACAACCATTATATTATATAGCAGATCAGAATTAGTTAAGTTGTGTTTCGTTTCAAAATATAATATCCTCTAGCGACCTGAGATTGCAAGGAAATTTTTTTTCAAATTTTTTATTGTTTGTCCCATTTTTTTTTTAGATCAAATAACATAAAAATAATTTACTTTAAAAAAAAAAATCTATTGTGCAAAAAATTCAAAAGTTGGGTGCTCGGTCTCTAGAGGATATATTATAAAAATGTTCTTTTTTTAAAAAAAAAAAAAAAGTGTGAGAGAGAGAGTTAGGAGAATTAGTTCTGACAAACACTTTTTCAACTAGTGGCTGACTCAGTGGTAACAACATTAAAAACTTTTATTAAATAAATCTTAGAATACAAAACAAGAACGCGCTATCTTTTTGGCATGGATCAGGATATAGTAGCACCAGGATACGTCACACCAGAACCAGTTATTTCCGATGTTAGAAAACTGTTCTTTGTGATGATACTCTGATAGTTTCTATTCGACATATTCAAGTATTCTATATCATTGCCTAATAGAAAAATAAACAGGTTAAAAATATAACATATTTATACTGATAAAACTCTTGGACAAGAAAAGGTCAACCGATTGACTCTTCAGTAAAGAAACGACACGGATAATCGACATACCTGTTAAAATAAGGCCAGATGCACTGACAGTGTAGCGAACTGCAGCATTAGGAGCCAATGGAGATTTAATAATTGCCAGCTGAAACAAAAACATTCATATTTAATAAAAGTGATAGCTTTTCTATTCCACTACTATTGTTGGAGTTACGTTAATTAGATCAGAATACCTAATTAACAAGTTATTAAAAGTTACTTTTTTCAGATATAACATAATTAATGTTATTATATTAAATAACAACAGTAAAACGACCTCAAAAATTTAATGCGGTATTTCTCTCTATAATAAAAAAAATAAGGAATCTAATTCTGTGTCGCGTGTATCTCAATTTCTGGTGCAAGGAGAACTGTGAAACTTTAAAACTTTACTCTAAACTTTAAAACATAAACTGTGAAACATAAGTAGTTTCTACATTCGTTTAGTTTCAAAAGAATTTTTTTTTTAAATTTTTAATTAGTTTTTTTTTTAAATTTGGCCGTAATGGTAATCCAAAGGGAAAAAGTTTTTCCCCTACTCTTCTATCTTAATAAATACTTGAAATATTTACTTTTTTTCATTGAAATAAATATGGTTACGGATGCCATTAAAAAGGTCGTTGGAAAAGGTCGTCAGAACTGAAGAGTTGAAATTATTTGAAGCAAGGAGGCGGAAAACATCAAGGAAGATCAAAAATCAAAAGTTGTTTATTAAGTTTTATCGTTTATCTTATCGGAAAGACATTCTTATCACAACCTGTGTATTTTAATTATCGTCAAAAAGTTGCATAACATTATTTGCTGTAGCTTCTTCTGGCACACTATCGAACTTGGTGTATTTTGTAGTGGTAAGCAAACATGTATAAAGAGGAACTACTAGTAAAGATCATTCCCTATATTCGCTATGTTACATAGACTGAGAGGCGACTGCAGTTTTTGGACCCCATTGAACATCATTCTGATTTTTTTTATAGAAATTAGAGAAAAGTGAGTAGAATACGAATCCACTGGTCTGCCGTGGCAAAAATGGCCGAAACTGGTCAAAAATCGACTTTTAATAAGTATAACTATATCCAATTGTTAAATGCGCCATTACTTGCCAAATAATGAGCATTTTTTATTTTATTTGGTAACCCTCACTCTTTAATTTTCAATTAAGAAGGTTGCAGACGATTCAGATATCTGGCGACGGTCTACTTGCATCTATTAAAAGTTAGCCAAGTTGGCAATAAACATTACGTCACGGATGACGTAACTGAGTCGCCAATTTGGCTTACTTTTAAAAGATACAAATTTTCCAAGCCAGAGATCAGAAATCGTTTGCGCTTTCTCTCATTGAAAATCAAAATACAGTGGGTTGCCAAACGAAAAAGTTTGTTCTATTTTTGGCAAGTTATGACATATTTAGAAATCGGATTTTAGTTCAACTCATTCCAAGTCGATGTTGGATCAGTTTCCGCCATTTTTGCCACGGCAGACCAGTGGATTCATAATCTACTCACTTTTCTCTAATTTCTATAAAAAATTCAGAATGATGTTCGATGGGGTCCAAAAATTGCAGTCGCCTCTCGGACTATAAAGGGGACTGTCCTTCTCTGGATTCGGCTCTGCACCACACCTGTGGTAATTTTCCAATCCACGTGTGACGAAAGGGGGGGGGGGGGGAAGAAGGACTATAAAAATGAGGTCATCCACATGGCTTTGTTTTCGAGCCACGCTCGGGTGACCGGGAAACGCGGAAATAAGGAAGAGTGCCAGAACGCATCTTGACTCAAAATATCGGGCGGGCAGGTAGTCAAAGGGGTGAAAGGGAGCACCTGCTGTTTCCTGTGAGTGGAGAGTTTTTAATTGTTGCGCGGTTGCTGACAGACCTCACTGCGGGAAACAAGGGAAGGTTTTAATGAAAACAAAAAGAAAACTTATTATGCATGTGTGTGATTAGGTTGTGGGAATTATAAGACCTAATTTTGGAGACATGAGGGGGCTATCAATGTGGTAGTTTTTAACTGCTGCAAAAATTTAGGATGTATTGGTTAGAATTTGGTATATATTGCGTGCATTCACTTATAAGTCCAGCCATTGCTGATTTTTTAGAAATTTTGTTAATGAAAATTATACAGTCTTATTTTTTTGTCAATTGTATTCTGAAGCTGCTTTCTTTTATCAGTCAAATGTAGAAAGTATAGTGAATATCTGATAAATATACCTCCATTTTTGACATCTAACATCATACTCCGATTTCAAAAATTAAAAAAAAAAAAAAAATCTCCTTGATATCTGACTTTCTGTTTTTATTCATCCATTGCGCTAAGAAATGGTACCTTCAATAAAAATAAAGAATCGAATTTATTAAAATTAGATTTTTTTGCGGCCCGAAAAACAAAAATCAAGCTCATTTTTTTTTAAATATAATTTTCATTTATACAAAATCGTATGTGTTTACTATACAGAACAGCGTTCTTCATTTCAAGTAAAATAAGCGTGTGCTCATAGGGCAGCTGTATTATTGTATTAAAGGAGATTTTTTTTTATTTTTTTGTTTCTCGACAGGGGAAGGTGTTCTAATATTAAAGGTTTGCTTAGCAATTAATTTTTTGTGAGTGAAGCGAGTTTATGCTTACTCAGCAATGAATCTGTAAGCGAGCGAAGCGAGTCCATGCTTGCATAGCAATTTACCTTTCAATGAGTAAAGTTAGCCTGTGCTTATGTGTCAATGGTCTTTTCAGAACCTTTTAGAGAGCGGAGCGAGCTTAATATTTCGTAGCAATGAACCTTTCTGCAAGCGAAACGCCAAATGCTGAGATCTATACACCAAACGACGGGTCTCGGCAACTCGGGGCCACGCAGCAAGTCATAAAATAAACCGAACGATTTCGACTGTCATCGTTTCACATATTGATATCAGCTAAAACGGGGGAACCTGGTGATATGACTGAATTATTAAATGTTAGGGTCAATTCACATTGGAAAAAAAAAATATTCACTTATTTTTTTGGAGGCTTTGATTTAAGTAATAATGAAACTTATTATTTTTTAATTATTTGGAAAAAAAAAGAAAAAGAGTCAAATATCAATTATAATTTCAGTAAGATACATTTTTTTTTCATTTTCAGAAATGCTTTCTATTGTTAAATTTATAATAATAAAACAAGCTGTCTATCTGTGAATCTATAGAAGGCTATACTTAAAATTTGAGTAGAACTCTTAAATTTTCAACATAAGTAGTTTTGGCCTTCTAATTTTGCCTATGACAAACAGAATGTTAAAATTTTAACTAGTTATTTTTTAATTAATTTTTGAAACTAAATTTTTTTTGCAAAGTGACTTTAAATAGAGAGATACAGCTCTGAAATTTTAGCCTTCTAAATGGACTTTTGAAAATCAGAATGTTAAAATTTAAATTTTTCGTTAATTTTTTTTTAAAATTAATAAACGATTTCTAATAGGGCTACAGTTTTATAATTTTCAACATAAGTAGTTTTAACCTTCTAATTGGACTTTTGAAAAACAGAATTTTAAATTTTTTATTTAGTTCTTTTTTAATCAATTAATATTCTACAAAACCATTTCTAATAGGGCTCTCTGAAATTTTCAGCATAAGTAATTTTGGCCTTCTAATTGGATTTTTGAAAAACAGAATTTTAAGTTTTTATTTAGTTCTTTTTTAATTAATTTTCTAATTAATAAATATTTTACAAAACGATTTCTAATTGGGCTACAGTTCTGAAATTTTCAATACAAGTAGTATTGGCCTTCTAATTGGACTTATGACAAAAAGATTGTTAAAATTTTAATCCACTTTTTTTAATAATTATTTTCACAAAAAGCGACTTTCAATAAGCCTAGAGCTCTGAAAGTTTCAACATAAGTAGTTTTGACCTTTTAATTTTGCTTTTTACAAACACGTGTTAAAATAATCTTAAAGGGGTGTTGTATTATTGTATTAACATGGAATTTTTTTTTTGTTTTTGTTTCTCGACAGGGGAGAGGCTTTCAATACTAAGGCTTTACGTAGTTCAGTTTTTGTTCTCCTTACTGAAATCTAATTGAATTTGATTTTAGATAGTGAAGCGAGCTTATGCTAACGCAGCAATGAATCTTTCAGCGAGCTAAGCGAGCCTATGCTTGCATAGCAATAAACCTTTCAATGAGTGAAGTAAGTCTGTGCTTATGTGTCAATGAACTTTTCAGCGAGCGAAGCGAGCTCGATTTTGCGTAGAGATGCGATAAACCTTCTTGCGAACGAAGCGCCGAAAACTGGGACCTTATACACCAATAATGGATTTCCGCAACGCGAGGCCTCACAGCTGACTAAAATATTGCATATGGTAAAATTCGTAGCGAAGCATGGGTATTCAGCTAGATTAAAGATAGATAATGATTTAAGATAGATATATTGGTTATTTGTTAAAAATCTACGATAAGCTAAAACATAAGTCATACGGCCGTCTCTAAAAATTAGTGGCGAACACTGGTGTATACGGATAACTAACAATAGTTCTGGTACATTCAATGAAGGAGCTGAAATCAAGATATTTGTTCCTTCAATATAAATGAAAAATGGTTGTCATAAGCTTAACAATATAAAACAATGGTTGTAAAATGCTAAATATTCAGTTTTAATTTTTACTTCCTAACAGTATTTTTATTTTCATTTAATTAATTGAATCGTTTTTCTGTTTAGTTTTAAGCTCCTGTCCTAGTGTAGCGATAAGTTTATACATAGGCTATGTTGATTTATTTTTCAAGTTCAAATCAACAATCTTGGTTAAAATTAAATACTGATAAAAATGTAACTGTTAAAAGTACACCAAACTTTTTTTTTTTAAATTATATATTAACAAAAATATCGCCAAAGACACTAAATTGATGAGTTTTGGTTGTTTCAATTTTACCAATATATCCTAGGATGAGAAGAGTTCCGAATCTCACCATACGTAGTTTTTTTTTTTTTTATTATTATCATTATTTCTCATTTTTTAAGTTTGAAGTCATTTAAAAAAACTTTTGAATACAAATGTAGAAAATGCTAATAAAGATTCAAAATATATGAAACATTCATACCTTCACGCCGTATTTCATACATGTGATTAGTCAAGCAAAAAATTAGCTGAAATATTTTTCGTCATTTTACAGCATAATACACAAAAACATATATTAGCGCACAAAATTCAATACAAATTTTAGTTAAATTTTGGATATAAGATTGATTTCAATTATTAACTCTACAACAACCACGTCTCATTGTGATTGACACACACACAATAATTAAATAAAGACAGCTGTGTTCATGTATTAATCATAACTGAAAAATTTAACTTGACTTAAATGTTTTTGTACACATTCAGAAATTATAATACAGGGTGTCCAGCAAAATTTCGAATAAAAATTCAAGCATCATCAAAAAACGTTCAAGGACCCCTCTTGCGACCAATTATCACCATATTTTCCAGTATAAAAGTATACCCCACTTAGTAGTGTGCTGAACTAATTTTAGAAATTAGAAAAATTGTATGAAAATAAGAAATGGCTTATCAGAAAAGAATTGGGTTGTTATATTGAAAATAGGAAGAGAGGATTTTTTAAAGGCTCAAACTTGAGATTGAGAAAAAAAAAAAAAAGATACAAGATAGTTTACCAAGTCATAAATATGAAGGTCTAAATCTAAGCAGACAAAAAACACAGGTAATGTTACTAGGTGTACACTTTAATAGTTTGTGCTAAGCATCAGCCGCATTGGAACAAACAGCTTCATTTTGAGTGTAAGATTCGAATGTGGTAGGATAGTTTGAGACATAGGATTTTTTTTTTTCAGGCAAACATTTCTCTGTAATTTGGCAGCTTTTGCAGTTCTTTCTTTCAGTTTCCTTTGGCACTAGCTTTTTCTTTGAAAACAATTGCTTGTCACTAACATTTCTGTTGATAAGTACTAAGGGAGGGAGATTCTACAAGACCACAATCATACATGTGATTAGTCAAGCAAAAAAATAGCTGAAATATTTTTTGTCATTTTACAGCATAATACACAAAAACATATATTAGCGCAGAAAATTCAATACAAATTTTAGTTAAATTTTGGATATAAGATTGATTTCAATTATTAACTCTACAACAACCACGTCTCATTGTGATTGACACGCATACAATAATTAAATACAGACAACCGTGTTCATGTATTAATCATAACTGAAAAATTTATCTTGACTTAAATGTTTTTGTACACATTCAGAAATTATAATACAGGGTGTCCAGCAAAATTTCGAATAAAAATTCAATCAAAAAATGTTCAAGGACCCTCTTGAGACCAATTATCACCATATTTTCCAGTATAAAAGTATACCCCACTTAGTAGTGTGCTGAACTAATTTTAGAAATTAGAAAAATTGTATGAAAATAAGAAATGGCTTATCAGAAAAGAATTGGGTTGTTATATTGAAAATAGGAAGAGAGGATTTTTTAAAGGCTCATACTTGAGACTGAGAAAAAAAAAGATACAAGATAGTTTACCAAGTCATAAATATGAAGGTCTAAATCTAAGCAGACAAAAAACACAGGGAATGTTACTAGGTGTACACTTTAATAGTTTGTGCTAAGCATCAGCCGCATTGGAACAAACAGCTTCATTTTGAGTGTAAGATTCGAATGTGGTAGGATAGTTTGAGACTTGGGATTTTTTTTTTCAGGCAAACATTTCTCTGTAATTTGGCAACTTTTGCAGTTCTTTCTTTCAGTTTCCTTTTGGCACTAGCTTTTTCTTTGAAAATAATTGCTTGTCACTAACATTTCTGTTGATAAGTACTAAGGGAGGGAGATTCTACAAGACCATAATACAGTACCCAAGCAAAAAATTTCAAATTTCCACGGTTGAAAAAGCCAATTTTAAACAAATAAAAAAAATGCTTTAACTTTTTAACTATTATTAATGACTCTAGATAAAATATAAAATTGTTTTTTTTTTATATGATAAAATACATTATTTTATATATTATAGCAGTTAAAATTGCAATTATGAATAAGAATATACAGTAAAATTGGACAATTGGGTCGAATTTTTTGCACAAAATTAAATTAAAATCTTAGTAATTCTGTATATATTCTAATCAAAAGGCAAAACTGATCTTCACACAAACACTAATCACGGGCATAGCGGCTATCACATCACCGGAAACCTAGGCGAATGACACCTAAAGAGGGTAGCAAATTTCGCAATATCTACTATTAAAACGGCTTAGTCGAAAATTACCATTACTCCAAAGTAAATATCGGCGATAGCGGCCACCGTATCGGCGAAAATCCGAGTAACTACATTAAAGCAACAATCGGAAAAAATTAACACCACAACAACGTAAATTTCGACGATATTGCCCGCCGTTAGCAGCGTAAATTTATGTAAATACCGACCTTAAGTCAGCGCAACGCTCAACGAAACTAAGTACCATACACCAACGTAAATAATGGCGATAGAGATAGGTAATCTGTAGAAAAATTGGCCATTACATCGGAGGTTTGAGGAAGTCTGAACGCACATAAGATCCATGGCCGTCAGATTTGCTGGCAAGCTCAATAAGATTGTAATGTAGATTTGTATCGATCTCAAGAATAATCGAAATTTTAATAAGAAAAGAGCGGAAATCCGAATTTCAGACAAAATATATCATCATGCAACAACGTAATTCTCAGCGATAGCGTCCGCCATAATCACGGGAAAATGGCCATTTCATCACCGTAACGTTCAGCAAAATGTCCATCGCATATCAACGTAAATAATGCACATAGAAGCTATGATATTAAAGAAAAATTCTGAGGAAAAGTATTCATTCTATCGGTGGTTTGGCGGAGTTTAAACGTGTGCAGATTTCGTGTTTGTCAGGAAATTCCATCGATCTACGGCATATTCGAAATTTCGGTCAAAAATCTTCGAATAGAACCATGTTTAAAGAGAATATTTCTGAGGGAATGAGAAACTACTTTCGATCCGCGAGATCAATGGGAAAATTGTGGAAAAACGCCGATATAAAGACCTTTCCGATACTGAAGAGGAGTGAAAATTTCTGAATTCAACCGGAAATTCCAACATTAATACGAATTTCAAGCATAATCCACGATTTTCCCGAGATGCAAAAAATTCAAGTATATTTCCCAACTACTGGACACCCTGTAATAATAGTTAAATACAGAAAAAGTCCGATTATCTGGCATTCAAGATTCAATCCACTGGAATTTTTTAAAAATCAAATTGGTGAGAATACCTTTTTCACAAAAAAAAAAAAAAAAAAAAACACGGCGATAAATTGCCAAATTTTATACCTTTTTTAATTTAGTTTGAAACTTTGAATTTGAATAGGATTTTTATTAGAAACATTTTAAGGGAATGAAGGACGAAAGTAAACTTTTCAATACGATTTCCGAAAAAAAATTGAATACATCTATTTTCATAATTGACACAAGTTTTTCAGTGGATGATGGTTAATTTTGATGCAATTCGCGGATTTCCGCAAATTCGCGGATGAATCACATGTATGAAGACCACGTGACAAAGGCAACAGCATCGAAAACCGGTTTAACTATTCTTTAACCAAGTTAGTTCAGACTAAAACAAGTCATGAACTACAGTGGAAAAAGGACAGTGGGAAACGAGCGCACTAGGCATTCTTTTTATGAAAAAAGGAAGTCGAACGAATGGCCTTGACACGTCAGTTGAAATAAATAAAATATTTTAAGGAATGAAGGAAAAGGCTGACTTTTCAAAACGATTTCTGAATATTTTATAAAACTTATCTAATCTAATTTCAAAATTTTAGCGGATAACGGGATTTTCAGCCGATGATGAATTCGCGGATTTCCGCTAATTCGCGGAAGAATCACATGTATGCACAATACAGTACCCAAGCAAAAAATTTCAAATTTCCACAGTTGAAAAAGCCAATTTTAAACAATTATATAAAAAAAATGCTTTAACTTTTTAACTATTATTAATGGCTCTAGATAAAATATAATTTTTTTTTTTTTTTATATGATAAAATACCTTATTTTATATATTATAGCAGTTAAAATTGCAATTATAAATAAGAATATACAGTAAAATTGGACAATTGGGTCGAATTTTTTAAATTAAAATCTTAGTAATTCTGTATATATTCAAATCAAAAGGCAAAACTGATCTTCACACAAACACTAATCACGGGCATAGCGGCTATCACATCACCGGAAACCTAGGCGAATGACACCTAAAGAGGGCAGCAAATTTCGCAATATCTACTATTAAAACGGCTTAGTTGAAAATTACCATTACTCCAAAGTAAATATCGGCGATAGCGGCCACCGTATCGGCGAAAATCCAACATTAATGCAACAGCATCCATACATTAAAGCAACAATCGGAAAAAATTAACACCACAACAACGTAAATTTCGACGATATTGCCCGCCGTTAGCAGCGTAAATTTATGTAAATACCGACCTTAAGTCAGCCGAACGCTCAGCGAAACTAAGTACCATACACCAACGTAAATAATGGCGATAGAGATAGGTAATCTGTAGAAAAATTGGCCATTTCATCGGAGGTTTGAGGAAGTCTGAACGCACATAAGATCCATGGCTGTCAGATTTGCTAGCAAGCTCAATAAGATTGTAATGTAGATAGATTTGTATCGATCTCAAGAATAATCGAAATTTTAATAAGAAAAGAGCGGAAATTCCGAATTTCAGACAAAATTTATCATCATGCAACAACGTAATTCTCAGCGATAGCGTCCGCCATAATCACGGGAAAACGGCCATTTCATCACCGTAACGTTCAGCAAAATGTCCATCGCATATCAACGTAAATAATGCAGATAGAAGCTATGATATTAAAGAAAAATTCTGAGGAAAAGTATTCATTCCATCGGTGGTTTAGCAGAAATTAAACGTGCAGATTTCGTGTTTGTCAGGAAATTCCATCGATCTCCGGCATGTTCGAAATTTCGGTCAAAAATCTTCGAATAGAACCATGTTTTGATCCGCGAAATCAATGGGAAAATTGTGGAAAAACGCCGATATAAGAAGACTTTTTCCGAAACTGAAGAGGAGTAAAAATTTCTGAATTCAACCGAAAATTCCAACATTAATACGAATTTCAATCATAATCCAAGATTTTCCCGAGATGCAAAAAATTCAAGTATATTTCCCAACTACTGGACACCCTGTAATAATAGTTAAATACAGAAAAAGTCCGATTATCTGGCATTCAAGATTCAATCCACTGGAATTTTTTTTTAATAAAATTGGTGAGAATACATTTTTCGCAAAAAAAACAAAAAAAAAACACGGCGATAAATTGCCAAATTTTATACATTTTTTAATTTAGTTTGAGACTTTGAATTTGAATAGGATTTTTATTAGAAACATTTTAAGGGAATGAAGGACGAAAGCCGACTTTTCAATACGATTTCCGAAAAAAATTGAATACATCTATTTTCAAAATTGACACAAGTTTCAGTGGAAGATGGATAATTTTGATGCAATTCGCGGATTTCCGCAAATTCGCGGATGAATCACATGTATGAAGACCACGTGACAAAGGCAACAGCATCGAAAACCGGTTTAACTAGAGTGACTATATGGGGAGAGTGGCGACAAGACACCATATAATAGCGAGTGCGCATGCGCTAGAAGTCCCAAAATGTCCAACTTGTTTCGTTAGGGTTGCTATACGGAAACTTGCTGTAAGAATTGACGGGATATCGCTCGAAAAATGATTTACTCAATGTATGTTACATTGTTACAGCTGTAAGAATCTTAAGAATATAATGAACTATATTATTTTACATTATATTTTCTTTCACTATAATATTATTATACTTTTTAATTATTACATAATTTAAATAAAAGCAGATTATGTATTATAAGTTCACATAAATTTAAGCAGATTATTTTTGCTATAAAAATAATTTTAATATAGGAAGAATGCAGCTTTCTGTGTCTAATTTACTTTTACATTTTTGCAGTGTATTTTAAAAAAAGAAACTTAATATTGTATTACCATTAGCAGTTTCTTGTATATTAAAAAAGTAATTTTGCAATTGTAATCTATATTAATTACCACAATTGTTATAAAGTTTTATTATTAACTTTTATGTTGCTACTAAACTAAGTTTTACTGGAAATTATTTTTATCAAAGCAAAAGATTTATTCACTAATAAACTTTTATTTCATTTCAAAGTTATTTATTAATATATACATTTCTTAAGGATATAATTAACTATCCCAATTTACATTATGAAATTTTCTTTCACCATAATTTTTTTATACTTCTTAATTATTACATAATTTAAATAAATGCAGATTAAGTATTATAGGCTCACATAAATTTAAGCAGATATTAAAAATAATTTTAATAAAGGAAGAATGCAGCTTTCTGGGTCTAATTTACTTTTTTGCAGTGTATTTTAAAAAAAGAAACTAAATATTTTATTACCAATAGCATCAGTTTCTTGTATATTAACAAAGTATAATTTTACAATTGTAATTCATATTAATTAGCATAATTATAAAAAAGTTTATTAACTTTTCTGCTGCTACTAAACTAAGTTTTGCTGGAAATTATGTTTATCAAAGTAACAGATTAATCCACTAATAAACTTTTATTACATTTCAAAAAATTTTATAAATATAAACATAATAATTTTGCTATTTTTTTGCTTAATTTTAATTCCCTTAAATAAATCTATTATGCTTTCTAAAAATTGTATTGTTTCCTTATAAATATTTGGTTTCGTTTTACTCAATGCCATGAGTAGCTTCGTCAGGGGGTGACTACCGTAATCAACTCCAAAATACGAGAATTTGTCTGTATATGATATGACAAAAGCCTAAATAACATATTGTTATCCCAATCAAATCCATTTTAATACTAAAGAACAAGACAAGAGTTCAAAAGATAATATATCATGTTAATCCTTTTTAAAATAAGCTGTTATATAAAAAAAACTGAATTAGAAATACTAAAAAATCCAGATATAAACTTAAGTATCTGCATTGTTAAATATATGAATTTTAAAGGTAACTGAACGTATTTGCTGGAATGTATCTACATGGTTCTTGGCGCCATTTACGTCGCCAATATGAGCCAAAGTTCGAAAAACAGCCGGTGTCAGAGATAAATGTTTCCAGTTAAAAGAATTGCAACAAATATACAAAAATATCTCGATATATTCATACATTAGACATTTCTACATTGAAATATATTCAAAAAATAGTATTTAAGTAACTTTATATTAGCGATACTTGGGATTTAAAACCAGCTTCTTCGTCGCTCTATGTATTTGCAATGGAGTGAAAACTGAAAACCCCCTCAGGCGGTCATTTTCGACAGGCTACCAATCACCGCGTCGATCCTTGTCGTCACTCTCCCCATATAGTCACTCTAGTCTGAACTAACTTGGTTAAAGAATAGTTAAACCTAGAGTGACTATATGGGGAGAGTGACGACAAGGATCGACGCGGTGATTGGTAGCCTGTCGAAAATGACCGCCTGAGGGGTTTTTTCTATTTCAGAAAATTCCCTACGCGAAGCACTGCAATTTTTATAATAGATACAATGTCAGGGACATAAAAAACATGCACTTGCACTCCCTCCCCTCTGGATTTCTAAAATTAAGGTAACGGGGGAAAAAAAGTGGGAAAATTTACAAGAAAAAAATATATCGATATTAATTTATCAATTTGAACAGAACATTAATGCACAATTATTAACTACCATCCAATTAGGAAATCCAATTCCCATCTTCGAAAAATCAAGGATTAAGGCGTCTTCTCACTTTAGTCACCTCGAAAATAGGCTATTTTCGCAATTTTTTTTCGAGGATTTTTGCAAACAATTATGGGATAAAATGGATCCTATATAATAAGCACATCTTTCAAGTACAAGAAAAATTTTATTTTTTTATTTTTTTGAACAATTATTATAATAAAACAGTAGCATCGAAAACTCCGTGTAGAAATGTAATGTTCGTGGCTTGTTGATGAAATTTCGGAAACTATCCGGCCGATTGTCATGAAATTTGAATGACATATTCTTCATAGTTATGGCTATAGCGCATATCATCAGATTTTTGATATTAGCGAAAATAACAAAATGGCGCACGTTTTTCGAAAAAGTAAAAAAAAACGCGTTTTTTTTGCAGTTTTTTGTAAAAAAAAAAAAATACTTCAAATCAAAAATTTCAAAAATCTGATGATATGCGCTATAGCCATAACTATGAAGAATATGTCATTCAAATTTCATGACAATCGGCCGGATAGTTTCCGAAATTTCATCAACAAGCCACGAACATTACATTTCTACACGGGTTTTTCGATGCTACTGTTTTATTATAATAATTGTTCAAAAAAATAAAAAAATAAATTTTTTTCTTGTACTTGAAAGATGTGTTTATTATATAGGATCCATTTTATCCCATAATTGTTTGCAAAAATCCTCGAAAAAAAATCGCGAAACTAGCCTATTTTCGAGGTGCCTAAAGTGAGAAAACGCCTTAAACAAAAACCTTTTCGTCGCCTTACACCTCCCTGCAAATAATCATGTAGGCGCTCATGGACACTATAATTGCATTGCAAAAGACAATAATTATTAAAAACGTTTTGTTAATTATTTAATTTTTAAATACTTTTTAACACATTTTCCTAACTAAAAAATAAAAGATTTTGATTTTTCTTGAAAAATGTGTTAATAAAAAAACTTAATTTTTTTTGTAACATTTCAATCCAGAAACCTATTTCTTAAAAGTAGTTACTTCAAGTATATATTTTTGCTAAAATTGCTGGATTTAATTAAATGATTTTTTTTTTTTTTTTTGTGGTTTTTCACTGATGCGGTGTGGTTTTTCAGCATTAATTTCTGCAAATATTACTCGTTTTTTGAAAAATAATCATTTATTCAAGAAGGAAAATAAACTTGAAAATGCTAGTGTTTTTTTTTTTTTTTTTCCTATGCGGAATTAAAATGAAATGGATTACTTTAGCACTAAACCAAACTATAATATTTATATGCAGAAAGGTAAATTATTCGTAACTAATTGAACTTCGAATTTAGTGACAAAATATTCAGATCTATGGAATTTCCAAAAACCCTCCCCCAATTCCCTTACCCACATGTAATGGTTATGAACCTAATTTGAGATTTATTGAACCAATTTGAAATATTTTTAAAGGTATTTAGACTAAAAAATCCTAGTTTATCTGAAAGACAATTTTTTCTCGATGTTTAGAGTATAAAGTGGTGAAATCCAGGATAGGTTGGTTAGTTGTTTGTCACATTTATTAGGCGCAAGGGCAACACAAAGGACAAACTGCGTCAGAAATCAAGGATATGAATGAAAGGATACTCCTAATTTGCAATACACTGAACTTGGTTGTACCGGACAATGTCGGGCCATAGCTATTTGAGCACGGGAAACATTAAGAATTTTAGATAGTAAACCTTTCAATACTTTTCCAAAGATTATTTTGTTGGAATAAATTCGATATTGCCTTCCAGTTTACATGTGGCATGCACTATTTTGGGAATGCATTTTCAATATATGAAGTACAAGGTGGTCAAAAAGAAACTTTGCCGATATATGGGGCTCTTGCTTCCGTTCCCTTTAACAGATCGAGATGAGATTTCAGGTATAGTATAATTCAGAGGTATGAGCTCGAGATTCTGTGAATTTCAACAAGTAGCGCTCACGGCAATGGTTATAGTTATACATACACTTGAAATTTTCGAATGACAGCGCCTTTTTCCTGTCTCAAAATGCTCAGAGCATGAGAAAACCCTAAAGAGTGGTGGAATGGTACCTGTATCACAAAAAAACGAACGCATTATGCACGCACAAAAAAAAAGCTATGCGAACGGCCAACAAACACGCGATCGAGACGCACAATGGAAATTTGCATTTGATAGAGGCCTAAGTTCACATGAGTGCCATCACAGGCAATTTAATCGGTTTTCTAAGCTGAATATTTGGCGAGCGGCCTCCATTGCTCCGATCGTGTTTTTGTTGGTCATTCGCAGATCTGTATTTTGTGCGTCCATTACGAGTCTGTTTTTTGTGATACACGTACCGTTCCAACGCTCTTTAGAGTTTTCACCTGCGGTGATCATTTTTCGATAGGAAAAAGCAAGCGTTGCCATTCGTAACTATAACCGGCTTAAGTGTGAGCGCCATTTTGCTGAAATTCACAGAATTCCGACCCCATACCTCTAAATAACTATACCTGAAATCTCATCTCGATCTGTTGAACGAGACTGTCTCTAGATGTCCATATAATGGCCAAGTTTCTTTATGACCATCCTGTATACAACATCATTTATGGAATTCTACTTCACATTAATTGCAATAACTTTGTAAAATGCGGGTCAATTTTCGTATACAAAGATTTTGGTGTTTTGATATTTTGTATAAAACCTTTAACTCATATGACGTACATTACATACTTTATATAAATGACGTTTAATGTGTATCTGATGGTTTTTGAGGAGTTATCTGACGTACCACAAATATATCATCTACTGTAACACATCAAAGTTATATAATGTCAGTGAAGAAATCAATGATTAGATTATTTTAATGTTCCTATCAAAAAGGATATACTTATTCCAATACAAAATTGCCGACCGTCAACTTAGGCTGCAGTGTGATCACAATTTTGTAATAATAATGATGATTTTAATTATTTGTACTTTTTTCCATTCAATATGTTTTGTAACATCCGTCACTTGGCATTTTTAAAAGAAGGGATGAAATTTCGGAAATTTGCCAACTACCAGCCTTTCTAAAAACATTGACGGGGTGAGATAATGAAGATATTTATAAGGTAATATTTGCGTTCGGCAGTCCATCATTGTATTCGGCAAAAAAGACACCCGGCTCCCCTATAATTGACTTCTAGTGTAAAAATGCCGATTCGTCAAACTCGGGTCACGCTGCATTCCGATATTTTTGTTCAATTTTTTTTTTTTTTTTTTATTAAGTTCAATTTTATTGTGGTTCGACTTTAGAAAAAGAACGATCTCGATGAAATTTGCAAAATTTGCCGACTGTCCAACTTTCTAAAACTTTGGGGGGGCGAGTCGCCCCCTACGCCCCCCGTTCGCGTCGTCCCTGCTTCTAGCGCATGCGCACTCGCTATTATATGGTGTCTTGTCGCCACTCTCCCCATATAGTCACTCTAGTTCAGACTAGTTCAGACTAAAACAAGTCATGAACTACAGTGGAAAAAGGACAGTGGGAAACGAGCGCACTAGGCATTCTTTTTATGAAAAAAGGAAGTCGATCGAATGGCCTTGACAGTCAGTTGAAATAAATAAAACATTTTAGGGAATGAAGGAAAAGGCTGACTTTTCAAAACGATTTCTGAATATTTTTTAAAACTTATCTAATCTAATTCCAAAATTTTAGCGAATAACGGGATTTTCAGCCTATGATGAATTCGCGGATTTCCGCTAATTCACGTAAAAAAATTCGCTGATTTCCGCTAATTCGCGGAAGAATCACATGTATGGTATTTGCAATTTCATGCGATGTTCTGTGGTTGTGGTTAAGGTAGTGAAATGTTGGTAATAAGTTAAACGGGAGCATATTCATAACTTACAATCAGCTGAACCAATTTGAACCGGAAAATGCCGGGCTACTGCTGCTTGAGCTTGAGCAAAGCCGGGCACAACGTTTAGTTACATAAATGTGAGCTAAGTCATATTTCTTTAGGAGTAAAGTTGTGAGAAAAAAGTTTTGCCTTGTATGCCTAGTGAAATCTGCTAACTTGACTTTATGTTATGTTTTCTCATTTCCCTTGCCAAAATACTGCTTCAAAATAAGACATTTTGAAGCAGTATTTTGGCATAAGACCTAACAACATTAACAGAAACTTGAAGAAATTCGAAGTTACAATACAGCAAAGATTTCTGTACTATTAACATATCCAAATTGTATTCGTGCTTTTTTTTTCTTCGATTACATTAATACCACGTGTTGGTCAAGAAACAAAAAACTGTCAATATTTTCATTCTATTTTTCGTATAAACATTTTTAATTAAAATTAACATAGTGTTAAAATTTAATGCCTTCTTTTCATGTCCAATGAAAATGTGGAATGTTTTGAAAGAATAATTTGGCCGGCTAAGTGTGCAAGAAAAGTATTTCATTAAGTCTATGTGACGGTGAAACTGAAGGGTTTTGGCTGAATCGAGGCAAGAACCTGCAACACTGTCAATAAATATAGGAGTTTACGGAATATGCAATGATGGAAATGAAAATATACATTATTATATTAATCACCTGTCTAACATTCGAATCCAGGAAGTGGGCTACCAATCGCGTGTTGACGCAGTGGGACCACGTGTTCCCTAGGGCGGGTATCACGTGATCAGAATTCACTAATCCTCTAAACTTGGGCTTCTCTCTCGGTTTGGCAACAACAACAGATGGGGGACCTAAACAAAAATATACGTATAAAAAAAATTGCACAAATCACAAAATATGTTCCGCATTCCCATTAAAATATTATTTTAACTATTGAAAAATACTTGGCTCATAGGCCTCCAGCATTCAACCCCCCCCCCCCCCTTCTCCTGATAAGTAAACTCACTGTAACCCAACCTGCACCCAAAAATGTCTAGACAAGACATATTACAGTGTTGCCAAGACCTTTTCCGAGTTTTCTCCCTTTCGAGGTGCATAAATTGAGACAGGCTTACTTGAACTCATTGAATACGCTGCAACGATATGTGAACCGGTTTTACTATGTCCTGATTGGAACGATGTGTGGCGTATTCGTTAAGATTCTGATAGTATGTGTGGTTTGAAAAGTAAAATATTAATTAAAATTTAAAAGCACTTATTTTCTTTTTGTTTATCAACATATATTTAAGTTTGATACAAAACTATGTGTGCAAGTTATCAATATTATTATAAAAGTTGAGATTTGTACGGAACTATATCTTTAAGCGGAAGGTTCCATCCTACAGCGTATATTCAAGGTTCAAGTAATGTTGTGTCGAGGTATAGGCATCGATATAGATAAACAACTGGATAGACTGCTTAACGCTGGGAAAATGAAGCCGTTGCCAGATGCAATTGGTGGGATGAAAAATACGGATTGCAGAGAATTGAAATAAAATTTTGGGTTGTACATATCAGAACTGTCAATAGTAGACCTTAATTAGTAATAATGTGCAAAAAAATATATACTCTAACACTTTACAAGGTTTTTCGCATTCCCATCCAACGATAAAAGTGAACTGTGATTGGTTAATCTTCCCACCAGCTTCGCAATCCCCGGCGCGTTTTTCTCTTTGCATTGACAATAGAGCAGTCTATCCAGTTGTTTATCTATATCGATGGGTATAGGTGAGGAAAAGTTCATATTGAAAGACCGATAGACTCCCCACTCTCTCCAAAGTAATAAAGACTACTTAGCTTTAACTGACATGGCCAAACGTGTAGCCAGAGGGTTGGATATGATGTAGATATATCACCTCACGAAATTATATTTTTAGGCTATTAGGACACGGAGTTCGATAGAAAATATAAATGTTTTTAAGGCATATACATTATATACAGAAATATTTTATTATAATTTTCTTTTTAGTACTCAATTACACAAACACAGTATTATAATAACTTTGTTTAAATGGCAGCAATTACTAATGTGAATTTGTATGGATATTTTCTTACCGTATGATTTTATATTGCCTAACCCAAAAAATTCTGGTACTAGTCTTGATCCATCAAAGATGTACTGTTTTAGTGTAGTATTACTATTGCAAAATTAAAAATACTTTTAAACCAAATCCTTAAAAACAGATACTTTTATGTATTAAAAAAAAAAAAAAAAAACCCATCATTATTAGGGTGTCTGGTCAATGGGTATTGAATACGGTGTACATTTATTGTACTCCCTCACAATTGACGTTTTTTCCGAAAAAATTTCTGAAATGCCTGCATTTAATGCACAGTTAATATCGTTTTCTGGTCATAAGTCTTATTATATTCATGGTATTTTTATAAAGTTCCAAAAAAATAACGGAAGGTGTAAAACAGAGAAAGAAGAGTCTATTTAAATGTCAAATCATAAAAAGCCCGATGTTTACTACATGTTTTAATTTCTTCACCAATAGCTGTTTTAATATAAAACGTAACATATTTCACAAGAAGGGCTTAGTTTTTAGGAGGTATTCTTAAATTTTTATAATTACAACTATCTGAAAGCTGAATCGTATTTAAAAAGTCAAATTTGAGATTAAAAGTTACCCCACATTAAATGTTTCAGGCGAACTGGCACTTCGGTTAAAATATGAATACTGGCCTTTTTAAAATTTTTTGTTGTTGCAACTTGTTTATAGCAAATTTTGATTACAAAAATTAAATAAAAAAAAAAAATTACGTAAAATAAACTAAGAAAAAAAAAGATTATTTATATTTGAATAAAAAAAAAATTTACGACGAAAGATTTACAATATTTCTTTTAAATTCTTCTTGCCCTCGTTATAAATTTATATTTTTATTCGTTTTGAGTTTTGTGGATTTAGAAAATTTTGGTAGTTCAACAGTAGCTTCTGAAATAATAAAGTAAAATTGTTGATAAACGAAACCATATCATCCAGACTTTTGTTAAGTCACCAAACAAGTAACTAGACTTTCAGTTATTGGAGAAGGGGGGGGGGGGTAATAGTTTTACCTATCTATACTAAAATAGAAAGAGTAGTGAAGTGAAAAACCAACCATTCGATCCCCATTGTTTTTATTAAAAAGTTAGAAATTATAAGCCCGAGTAGTTTAAACCGTAGAAGTTTAATGGAAAATATTTCGGGACGACCCTGTGGATTTCTGATACCATCCCGTGCACCCATTACATTTTTACATTTGAAGATAAAATAGACTTAGATGAATACATTACTGAAAATAACTTGTCAACTTTACTTTTCAGTAATTATTCAATATTTTACTGCTGATACATAATATTGAACTATAGCATCGTTAGGATGACGTTAAATTCCCACTATTGCATTTAATGACGTCATACACAAAGGTTATATATTTCAACCATAAGAACTGAACTGAAATACTGAAAATCACCTGCTGTTGTTTGATAACAAGGAAAAAGTAATCAGCTAATATGTGAAATTCTTTTATAGTATTGGGAAAGATCTGAGATTAATTTTCTCTCTCTTTATCCTCTCCAATAGGTTTTGAATCATCTGGAATAATGAGATAAAGCAGCCAGTTGGCGAACAAAGATCTCACACCTACCAATCAATCGACGAATGTTTTTCAGTAAAAGCATTTTTTAAGAAGTAAACGTCTCAAATCACCTTTCCCTAAAAATCTAAAGCACAGAAAAATGTTCTTTTCAATGCAGTTTCGTTTCTTTGTGACATTTTTTCTTGTCACTTTCGTTCAATCTGATTTCACCGGAGAATCCAATGACATTCAATCTCAATCTACCCCTTTACCTATCGTCCTTTGGCATGGAATGGGTGACAGCTGCTGCAATCCCTTAAGCATGGGCAGCATCAAAAAGTTTCTTGAGCAAAGCATCCCCAGAGTGTACATCCACTCATTAGAAATTGGCAACAACATCATCGCCGATATGGAGAACAGCTTCACTATGAACATCAACGACCAGGTATCCACGGTATGCTCTAAGATATCTTCAGATGCCAATTTGAAAGGCGGCTACAATGCCATCGGGTTCTCGCAAGGTGGACAATTTCTCCGAGCAGTGGCACAACGTTGTCCTAACCCACCAATGAGGAACTTGGTGAGCTTTGGTGGACAGCACCAGGGAGTTTACGGTTTTCCTCGATGCCCAAGTGAAAGCTGGAGGGTCTGCGACTATGTCCGGAGAATACTCAACGAGGGTGCTTATACCGAGTGGATACAGAAGAACCTGGTACAGGCACAATACTGGCATGATCCTTTACATGAAGATACGTACAAAACTAAAAGTCTGTTTCTGGCCGACATCAACAACGAGAACTTGCCGAGGAACGAGACATACAAGGACAACTTGATGAAGCTAGAGAATTTTGTGATGGTGATGTTTACCGAGGACAAGATGGTGGATCCCAAGGAGACTGAGTGGTTTGGTTTTTACAAGGCAGGGCAAGGAAAGGAGCTGATGACTTTGCAGGAGACGGATCTTTATAAGGAGGATCGGTTGGGGTTGAAGGCGATGGATGAGCAGAAAAAACTGCATTTTCTGGAGGCGGTTGGCGATCACTTGCAGATTGATTTGAATTGGTTCAAGACGAATATAGTTGATAAGTTCTTGGTTTGATGTGAGGAGTTTTTCGATATGGAAAAGTTGTGAAGTATCAAACAGTCAGTATTGTGATACTGTTTGTCAGAGCTTGATGCAAGCTTTATTAAAACAAAGCAACATTAACTGTTTAGTTACTAGAAATTTTGAAATAAGCAAGCTGTTATATATTTTTATTTACTACTTATTTTTACTCTAAGATATCATTCCATGTACGTCAACAATCAAGTGCAACATTATTTTTTAAACTATTTTGAGTACAGCAAAGAATGATTTTTTAAAAAATATATTACCTCTTGTTAAAGTATAAATTTCCTTCTGGAATTATCTAACATATTTTGAAACAATTTAGTATTTTGTTAAATATATTTATTCTTCATTTATACTTTTGGCTTCTCAGGAACATCAAGGATTTGTTTATTTCCAAGACTAACATTGCTTCGTTTATTATATTTATATTTTTTATACTTCTGAAAATAAATTAATATTTTTATATCGAATCCTTTCTTTGGTTTTAAATGTTAGTTTTAAAATATCTATTTAGTGAAGTAATTCTTTTGCCTCATGTAACTGATTACATTTTGTACACCTTTACATTTTATGCAATTTTGACATGACCAATATACAAAGTAATGAAATTATTGTATTCAGGGCTTGATGCCAGTACAGGTTCTTCTTAACTAATACATGCTTTTGATATGTTACAATTTTTCTTTCATTCTATTTAGTAGCAAACTTCATTTCTGTTCTTTGGTTGAGTGATTTTGCTAGGAAAGAAACATTTTTCAATCTAGTATAGTATAAAGTTTTTTAAAGGCAGACATCACATGAAGACTTTTACTTCCAACTTAATCGCAAATGCAACCACACGCCTGATAATTGAAGACTAATTCCAAGGGCAGTATACTTGCCTGCACAACAAATGAAGAAGTTGTGGATAATATTGGGTATGACAGCATGGAACCAATCATGTTTCATCAATTTAATCACCTAGCAATTCCGTTAAAAGTTTAGTGAAAGGTACCTATAGAAAATCTAAAAAGTTAGAAAGGCTTCAATTGTGAATCAGTGGAATACTTAATCACCCAAAAAAAGCATCTCTATAAAAATGTACTGAGTTCTTCTTTTTGCAATTGTAATGGCTGTGAAAAGTATTGAGATATAAAGTATAGCCAAGTTTAATTTCGTAAATTACTGGCAGTGAAAATTATGAGATTTTAAACAAGATATTTTCTTCTCCAAGTTAAAATTTAACCTTCAAGTGACTCTAATATCTTGTCCATTATGCATCACAGCACTAATTCAAATATAAGTGCTCCAAAATATCTAGTCTTACATTGTACACACAAAAATTTCATATCAGATTCAGCACTGAAAAACTATGTAACAGTTTTGCCTTGCTAAACAAATAGAAACATTAGTCTCTTTTAAAAGATAAGTTTAAGTGCTTACAAAATTTGAATGTATGAAATTATCATCAAGCATTACAAAAAAGTACTTCAGTAAAAACAATTTTTCATAAAACTTTTCTTCATCAGTAGCAAGATGCGTGCTGTATATTGGTAAGCGTTCTTTTTGTTGCACGAAAGATCCAAGTTCAATTTCTCTCCAGGTTTAGGAACTTAAAAAAATATTTGCAAATCACACATTCCAAAATGGTGTGTTCTTTTTTACATAAAGAATATTTGCTTTTACCGTACTAACAAACTTCTAAATTAGATGATCGAAATATCAATTTGAAATAATATTAGTACTATAAATGTTATAAATTAAATATATTTTTGAAGGAACATATACAATAAATGGATTTTGCACAGCATTGCTACAAATCACAATGCCAAAAATTATTTGAAAATAACTAAAATAAATCTTGTATGTTTGTGTAAGGGCACAGAAGTTATAATACAAAAAAAATTGCATTTTTGTCTCTTGACTTGGAATAATTTTCAAGATTAGACACTCTCTGTATAATAAAAGTACAAATAATATTAAATATATATATTAAATATATATATAATATATATAAAATAATTTAAATTAGATGATGTTATTTAAGTGTGACACAATTTTACGTATTTGCAAATTCTCCCATATCACTTGGTAACTTTTTATGTTTAAATTATTTCAAAATAATACTTTAAAATGCATTTCTCACTCAGAATTGTTTAATGATATATTGTGACACAACTTGTAGGTAGGAAATTAAAATAAAGACATTATGATACTTATATTACTAATAGTTAAAGTATTTTTTATTTAAAATTAAAGCAAATTTTTAAACTTTATTAATAAAATAATTTATTTAGTTACTAATGTTAATAACCTTATAATTTGTTTGCGATAACTTACGGTTGCTGATTCTAACAACACTTGTGGCAGGACTATTTAGCAATACTCTCATGTCTGCAATACAGTTGGGTTGGTTAGTTTGTAAGTTCAATGACCTATTTTTATGCACAATGATGGCTAACCAGATTGGAACCTACAGCTTAACGTGGATTCTGAATCACAAAGAACACCCCTGCCTAACTTGAGATTTGAAATTGGCATGCAAGGCCAGAGCGGTAACCACAAACCTCACAGCTATCAGGGTGCACAATTTAGTTGGGGATAACCTGTCAATGATAAGGCTTTAAAAACGACTTTAACTTCCTGATGCAATATTTGGACAAATCTTGTGTTTGGGTTAGTGTTCTATTGACTTTCAAATGTAATGCATCAGAAAGTCAATACAGTTACACAAGGTCTACATCATACAAGAACATCATTACACTACACTAGGATATGGACTGTTTGGAGTAGTCTAATGGGGAATTCTTATGACTGGGAGGTCTTTTAGAGGAAAATTTACTAGCATTTGCCTCTAAAATGGGCGAAAAACAATCGTATGGTTTGGAAAATATTGCATTATGTTTATGGGGTAGGTAGTGCAATACTGATTATCACTTTTAAAGATAGGGATTTGATTCGTTGCCTTTGATAAAATATTTCATTGTTTGCTATCTTTATCCTATGTTCATCAGTCATTTGTTTATTTTGTGTTTTTAACTTTTAGGGTTATTCATTTGAACTTTTGTTTTACGAATATATTTTAACTTTTTTTTAACAATATATAGCTTATGGCTTAATTATATATATTAACTATTTCCCTGCAAATGTTCAAGTCAAAGGTTTTGTATATATATGTGGTGGTCTCGCGAACAAATGACAAATACAACCCCTAGACACTTGTGGTCACTTTAGTCTAGTGGTTAACATGCCTGTCTACTGATCTAGGAGTCCCTGGTTCAATTCCTCGTTAGCGCACATCGCTACATATATTCTTAACTACAGGGTGGCTATAAATAAACTGCACCTGCTTAGACCTACCAAATATCTGTTCACAAATGAACTTATCTGAAGGGAAAAAAATAAACACTCAACATGTTATCACTAGATAGAAATATGACCCACTTTAAGAGCATAAAGAAGATGACCACCTTACACATGTAAAAAATGTAACTTACATGCTGCAACTTAAGAAGAAACTTCTAAATGAAGTTTAAAACCAAAAAAGAAAAATATAATTTTGATGTTATATGATTGTTGTCTTTGGAGTGTTATTTTTGAAATTCAAACTTTTTTTTAATTAAATTTTTAAAGATCATTTTCCTATGTTCTACTGCTACTTATCCAGATCTATTGATTACTACAGGTTCCAGCCTGAAGCTTTTTTTAAAGCCTTGGTTTTTAAAATCCTTTTGTCAAAAAGTGGTTTTCATGCTCACTTGGGGTGATAATTGTGGGGTTAGATCTGGTAAAGGTGTTTCATAGTAAAGGTGTTGGGTTTGAATCCTGAGTTAGGCATGGATACTGATTTGGTTCAGAATGCACGTTAAGCTGTAGGTCCTAACCTGATTAGCCGTTATTATGCACAAAAATAGGTCGTTAAGCATACAAACCAACCAACTATGCTTACTTGCCAACCCTGTTTGGAAACTGAACAAAGTGGCTTTGGTTAGTAAAGCATAATACAAAAGCATTTGCACTGTTTGCCATTTGGTTATCTAAAAGTTGTGAGTAGTAAGTTTAAAATATCAAAAGCTATTATGCATGCAATGACTTTACACCAACTTGCTTACTACAAGTTGTAAAATTTGTACTGACTGTTAGTGTACAACTTATGCAGCATAAACTATAACATACTGTAATAAGCTAAACATCTAAGTTCAAATTGTGATAAAGGTAAAAACTTAGCTATCAAACTCTCCAACTTTGTGAGAATATTTGTTACTAATTAAATCTTGGTAAAACTGATTAGCTTTTTATAACCGAAAAGGACACCAAATCTTGAAGGCTTATCAGTACCAATTTAATAGCATTCGCAGTGCATAAAAAACAACAAACCATTAACAGGGTTCTCACTCAAATCACAAAATAAAAATCAATGACTTTTAAAGACCTAAATAATATTTTTAATGACCTTTGAAAATTTATTTTCATACATCATGCCTATAAATAAATTTTTATTAAAGTATATTCTACCAAAAAAGTTGTAAATTGGCACATGCATAATACAAATACGTCAGAGAATTCCGATATGGTTCAGATAAGTGACGGTTAGGTGGGGATAGCAAGTCTGAGTTGTATTTTTGTAAATTTTGCAGTTGGACACACAACATTTGCAAAAATTAAAGACCTTTAAGGACCTCTAAGAATTTTCAAGAACTTTTAAGCACCTCTATCATTTTCAAGGCCTTAAAGAGAAGTTAAAAAATATTCAGCACATTTAATGATCATTTAAACGCAGATTATTTTCTAAAAGATTCATTGGAACACTATCCAAACTTTGTAACATAAATAAAAAAATAACACTGATTTTACTTTGAAAATAGATTTGAAATTTATTTTTCTTTTTAAATCTTCATTCTGAATTCAATTACGCCAGTCCCATACCTGATTTCTGCTTCTGTCATTTGAAAGCAATAGTTCATTTTGTTTTATGTATCTCTTAAATGCTAAACCCCTAAATTGTTGTTAAAATTTAGTTAATTTAAATCGACAGTTAAATATAATAAATAATGCAAAAAAAGTTTTTTTAAAAAATCAGTTGTCTGTGATATATCTAAAGTTCTACAAATCAGCTTTAAATAAAAATATATTTTTAAAAATTAAAATGATAGCACTTTTCTTTCATTAGTTTATACATTAGCTACACTTATTATTAATTTATGATTAGTTGAAGTGTGCATTTATTTATGTATCTCAAGGTTATATGTTTAGGAATATCAAAATATTTTATGAAGTAAAAGTACAAGTAAGTACCTTTTTTGCATTTTAACAATACATTATATTGGAAAGCTTATAAAAAAAATGTCATTTGCAAGTCAACATTTCACCCAAAAATTATGCATGCAACACAAAAAATTCAAGAATGTTTTCAGCATGAATTTCTGAATTGAAATTAGTTTAAAGGTTTGGTCTATAATGTCTAAGCACAGCTCATAATAATATCAATTTAAAATTCTACGAGACAGCAGTAAGGATACCACATGTTCAACCATAAATTACAAACAAAAGTTTAGACAAAAGCAAAACTTGTTAGTCAATATTTTATAAAATTATCAGTCTTTGAATTGCATGCTTGTATCTCCACTTCTAAGAACTTTACATGTAATAAAGCTACTTACAATTTAAAAATTAGAAAATCTTTCATGCAAATTTTTTACATTAAATACCAAATTGCACACAGGTGTTATCAAAGTCTGTGGAAGCATTTATTCAGAGAAAGTGGTTGTTACAATCTAATTTGTTTTTATACGAATTAAGTTTGAAAATATAGGAGTTGGGCATGATATTTCATGTTTATGTGTTTGGAGTTTTAATAATACCATAATCAATTTATTTTGATAATACTAACATGATAACGAAAGATGGAATCCCATTGAGGTTCAAATAAAGTAACAATACAGATTTATCGAAGAAGATAATGCCAGGATTCCAAAACCATATGACGGAGAAGCTGATTACTGATTAATTTTGACATCGTTAATGATTCTTGTAAAGAAATGTAGTTAAAGAAGATAACTCTATTTCTAACTATCTATGCATCAAGTCTTAAATTTGTTCATGAATTGAAAAGAGAGGTCATGGTCAATTCAAATTGCATCTCACTGGACTAGTTATAAAAGGGCATATTAAGAACATCGTGTATAGATCACAAATCAGAACCACAATAAAATGTCAAACCATATAACCAATGGTGGCTTGAGGGATACAGTCGGGTTGCATCTAAATTATTATTTTAAAATTAAGATTTACTAATTGCTAGTCAACTTTGATTATTTATTTGACCAACTTTCTTAAATGTAGATTAGAATCGCAAACGTAGATGGAATTAAGTAAAAAAAATCTCTGATAAATAGCAAACCTGTTGCGTAATGTACAATGGGGGATTGTTCTGGCTGCACTACCATTTTTGACCACAGGCTGCTACTGCATATAACTCTGAACTACATGCTTTGGAAAATATGACAGGAAATTAATGTTTTGATTATTTAGTGACTAGAGACACATATACCAAAGTATATTTGAAACTTTAGACATCATTTATTATATTTGCAACAGTATCATACATGCAGGTGTTTATTTTCTGTGATATGGTTATGAAATCTGCATTCGTTCATTATTCTTTTTCAATTATAAAATTAACTTCTTAATAATACTTTATCTTAACTTTTCTATTTACTTTTTTTTAATAATTTATTTTAATACTTTACCCATGTGTTGGTTATCTTTACAAACAACATTGTCCTCATCATCTGAATTACTATCATTCAGAAGACTTGGATCCATTTCAATGGCATGAGATGCAATTTGGTTTGTGAGAAAAACCTGTAAAGAAGAATATTTCATGAAGTATATTAATATGTACTAGCTAGTATA
The DNA here is from genome assembly GCA_963978545.1 of Linyphia triangularis. Taxonomy (NCBI): domain Eukaryota; kingdom Metazoa; phylum Arthropoda; class Arachnida; order Araneae; family Linyphiidae; genus Linyphia; species Linyphia triangularis. The sequence goes on from OZ021727.1 coordinate 14,066,228, forward strand.
GATCTAGAAACAGTTATTTAAACAAATTTAACACTAAAACATTAACAGTATCAGTTTCTAAAAATTTCCTTAGCAACCAGGAGTTATCTGTGATTTAGCAGAGCGCACTTAACTTTCTTTTCCAAAAACTAAAGAGTGATAAACAGTACTAGCTCTAAGATCTAATGCAACTTTTTTAAGCTCACACAATGACTGAAATATTTTTTCTGGAATATAAAAACAGGAAGACATTTGATTTTAACACTCATTTAATGGCATTTTGAATTTGAAAATGAAATTTAAATAATGATAGCCTATTAGGTGGTTTCACAATGGAGAAAAATTCATGAATTTATTTTAGATGTGCTAAAAAAAAGTTTCTCTTTTATAGTTCCTACAAATATTTTGTTATTTTTTTGTTGTCAGATATTTTATTGAATTTCCAAAGTTTCTAGCAATATTGAGATAGCCAATGGAATATTTTTTTATAAAAATTAGGTGTTTTTTTTTATAAAAATTAGGAAGGAATTTTAGGAATGGTTCCCAATTATTATTATTTTTTTTATTAGATATTTTTAAAACCTCATGCTTTCTCTAAAACTGGCATAGGGTCCTAACACAGTTATAGCCTTTGCAGAGCATGCTTAAAAATATTTTCAAACATGACAAAATGAACATCAGTTTATGGTAGGTGCTTTATTACTTACAATTAAATAATTATTTTTTTACAAAATGGATCGATTGTGAAAGTGACCAATTACCTAAGAAATAGTAGCAGAATGCCATTAAACAGCATTCTCCCTTAGTTATACTGACTTATAACACATTTTCTAATCACATTTAAAGTACTTAAAAAAGAATACCGTTTCACCTTTTAAATTTAAATATTTATAGCTTAGCTTAGCTACAATTTGAAATTATTGTGAAGCTCATATATCCCTCTATATTAAAAAAGTGAGTTATGCCTGCAATTTTAAACATAATTAGTTTTGCCCCGTAAATTGTACCCCTTGGAGCCGGAATTGAAAAATTTTAACTAATTTTTTTCTTAATTACTTTTGAGTTTTTTAAATTCTTTCTAAAATGTGAATGTAATGCAAATCTTATGGGAGCAATAGTTGTGTATAAGTTAAAAAAATATTGTTCTCTAAAATTTTAAACATAATTAAAAAACAATTCATAACTGTTCACCTATCAGTAAAAATGTTAACATTTTGTTTATTTTAAAAAAGTTTTTAAAGTACAAAATTCTAAAATTCTCCAGCCTTTTTTTTTCTTTAAATAATCCTCCAGCAAAGCAATCTCTGAGAGTTAGTGAGTAGGAAGCAAAGCCCCCTAGTTATTAAAATTTTAGCAACTAAATCATCAAAATTTTAGACACTAGATCTGCATCTATAATGGAAGGGAAAAGTATTTTTTCTCTCTAAAGAAAATTTCTTTTGGTTTTTTCACTTTTTTAGGAATTAGCAAAAAATTTAAGTACAATTTTAGAGAGAGTAAAAAATTTGTAGGAATATTAGGCACCCTTGCCAAATCTAGCAATATTTACTTCTCAAATTATAGTATATATTTAACAATAATAATATCAAAGTTATTATTTTAATACATATTTATTATATTAAAACAATTATTATTAGTATCCTTATTGTAAAAAAGGAAAAGATTACGAAAACTTATCTCTTGCATAACATTTTTAAATACAATAAAACATAGCAATACATTAAAAGAATTAACGTAAATTAAATATAACAGCTGGTTATGCTTTTTGAATGTTTTGGAGAAAGTGCTAGACAAATTCAAAACTTTAGAAAGTTACTTGGTCAAGAAAAATATGTATAATTTTCAAAAGTGTAATCATAAGTATACATCATAAAGACATTACCATTCCAAGCTACTTTGCTTTAAATTGCTATCTGATTAACATTTGTAGCATTAGGGTCATAAAATTTTAATTTTTATCTAAAAAAATTTGTGTAAACTGAAAAAATATAATTAAGTCGCATAAAACAATTTGAATTTTGAACGGAAACATTTTTTAACCTCTATGTCAGCTTCACACTACATCCATGCGCTAGATGTACATTTGTTTTATTTACAAAGTTTAATATATTTGTGACTAAGTACAGTCAATCAGGGTAACATTCAGGGAGGACGCGAACGGGGGGCGTAGGGGGCGACTCGCCCTCCCAAAGTTTTAGAAAGATGGACAGTCGGCAAATTTTCAAAAATTCTATCGAGATTTTTCTTTTTCTAAAGTCGATCCACAATAAAATCGAATTAAATGAAAAAAAAAAAAATGAACAAAAATATCTGAATGCATCGTGACCCGAGTTTGACGAATCGTCATTTTTACAATAGAAGTATATTATAGGGGAGTCGGGTGTCTTTTTTACCGCCTACAATGACGGACTACCTGAACGCAAATATTACCTTATAAATACCTTCATTATCTCACCCCGTCAAAGTTTTTAGAAAAGCTGGTAGTTGGCAAATTTCCGAAATTTCATCCCTTCTTTTAAAAATGCCAAGTGACGGATGTTACAAAACATATTGAATGGAAAAAAGTACAAATAATTAAAATCATCATTATTATTACAAAATTGTGATCACACTGCAGCCTAAGTTGATGGTAGGCAATTTTGTATTGGAGTAAGTATATCCTTTTTGATAGGAACATTAAAATAATCTAATCATTGATATCTTCACTGACATTATATAACTTTGATGTGTTACAGTAGATGATATATTTGTGGTACGTCAGATAACGGCTCAAAAACCATGAGATACACATTAAACGTCATTTATATAAAGTATGTAATGTACGTCATATAAGTTAAAGGTTTTATACAAAATATCAAAACACCAAAATTTTTGTATATGAAAATTGACCCGCATTTTACAAAGTTATTGCAATTAATGTCAAGTAGAACTCCAGAAATGATGTTTTATACAGGATGGTCATAAAGAAACTTGGCCGTTATATGGACATCTAGCGATAGTCTCGTTCAACAGATCGAAATGAGATTTCAGGTATAGTTATTTAGAGGTATGGGGTTGGAATTCTGTAAATTTCAGCAAAATGGCGCTCACGATTACACCGGTTATAGTTATGAATGGCAACGCCTGCTTTTACCTATCGAAAAATGATCACCGCATGTGAAAACTCTAAAGAGGGTTGGAACGGTACATGTATCACAAAAAACGGATGCGTAATGGACGCACAAAATACAGATCTGCGAACGGCCATCAAAAACACGATTGGAGCAATGGAGGCCGCTCGCCCTATATTCAGCTTAGAAAACCGATTAAATTGCCTGTGATGGCACTCGTGTGAACTTAGGCCTCTATCAAATGCAAATTTCCATCGTGCGCCTCGATCGCGTTTTTATTGGTCGTTCGCAGAGTTGTTTTTTTTGCGTGCATAATGCATTCGTTTTTTTTTGTGATACAGGTACCGTTCCACCACTCTTTAGGGTTTTCTCATGTTCTGAGCATTTTGAGACAGGAAAAAGTAGGCGCTGGCATTCGAAAATTTCAAGTGTATGTAACTATAACCATTACCACGAGCACCACTTGTTGAAATTCGCAGAATCTCGAGCTCATACCTCTGAATAACTATACCTGGAATCTCATCTCGATCTGTTAAACGGAACGGAAGCTAGACCCCCATATATCGGCAAAGTTTCTTTTTGACCACCTTGTACTTCATATATTGAAAATGCATTCCCAAAATAGTGCATGCCACATGAAAACTGGAAGGCGATATCAAATTTATTCCAACAAAATAATCTTTGGAAAAGTATTGAAAGGTTTATTATAATACTATCTAAAATTCTTAATGTTTTACGTGCTCAAATAGCTGTGGACCGACATTGTCCAATACAACTAGGTTCAGTGTATTGCAAATTGTGAGTATCCTTTCACTCCTATCCTCGATTTCTGACGCAGTTTGGCCTTTGTGTTGCCCTTGCGTTTAATAAATTTGAAAAACAACCAACTAACCTATCCTGGATTTCACCAATTTAATATTCGAAACATTGGGAAAAAATTGTCTTTCAGATAAACTAAGATTTTTTAGTCTAATTACTTTTAAAAATATTTCAAATTGGATCAATAAATTTCAAATTAAGATCATAACCATTACATGTGGATAAAGGAAATGGGGGTGGGTTTTGGAAATTTCATGCTGACAGTGACGTTTCTCTTGCTTTGAAGATCAAATGTGCAATTTCTTCTTCCTCAAGAATACCACTAGATTTGAATACCTTCCCCTTACCACTCACCTTTCCCCCAAAAAAACACACAGGTACTATTCCTTATTGTTGTGTGTATGACATGCTTTTTTATAGATCTGAATATTTTGTCATTAAATTCGAAGTTCAATTAGTTGCGAATAATTTACCTTTCTGCATATAAATATTTTAGTTTGGTTTAATGCTAAAGTAATCCATTTCATTTTAATTCCGCATAGGGGGGGAAAAAATAGCATTTTCAAGTACCACATCAGTGAAAAACCACAAAAAAATCATTTAATTAAATCCAGCAATTTTAGCAAAAATATATACTCAAAGTAACTACTTTTAAGAAATAGGTTCCTGGATTGAAATGTTACAAAAAAATTAAGTTTTATTATTAACACACTTTTCAAGAAAATCAAAATCTTTTATTTTTTAGCTAGGAAAATGTGTTAAAAAGTATTTAAAAATTAAATAATTAACAAAACGTTTTTAATAATTATTGTCTTTTGCAATGCAATTATAGTGTCCATGAGAGCCTACATGATTATTTGCAGGGAGGTGTAAGGCGATAAAAAGGGTTTTGTTTAATCCTTGAGTTTTAGAAGATGGGAATTGGATTTCCTAATTGGATGTTTGTTAATAATTGTGGGGCATTAATGTTCTGTTCAAATTGATAGATTAATATCTATATATTTTTTTTCTTGTAAATTTTGCCACTTTTTTTTCCCCACGTTACTTTATTTTTAGAAATCCAGAGGGGAGGGAGTGCAAGTGCATGTTTCTTATGTCCCTGGCATAGTATCTATTATTAAAATTGCAGTGCTTCGCGTAGGGAATTTTCTGAAATAGAAAAAGTCCGCCAGAATTTTAAAAAGAAGAATTTTTTCAGAATTTGTTTTTAGATCAACCTTTATACAATTCTTTGTAAAAAAAAGTTACCGGTTTGATCAATAATTTTCATTTATTTAATTCCGTGTTAAAGTCCAACCACTTTTACACGTTTAAATAATTTTTTTCGAAACTGCAATTTGAAAATTTAAAAAAAAAGTTGTATCGAAATGAAGCACTCGTACTACAGAGGTTACTGAATTGGTTTCAGATTGTGGGGAAAAATTCTATCTATCTGCAAGGTATAAATGTTTCTATCCCCCCCCCCCCCAAATAAAAACGCTTCCAAAAATAATCTCCTTTGTTCGGAGAGGAAGGGGTAATTTACTACAAAGAAATGAAAAATTAAATGAATTTGAAGGAACTTTAACTATAATGTGATGGGAATTTACTTAAAATTTGACATTAATTGCGTATTAATAAAATGCCATAAAATATTAAAAACTGTTTAAACGGTAATTTAAAAGTAATTAAAACTAATTGCACATTGAATAAAATAATAACAATTAAATAAAAAAAATGCATTAACAATTAGTTTTACATTAATTAATAATTAATTGTGTATTAATAATTAATTATATATTAATTATTCATATTGTAAGGTTTCTGAATTAATAATGCGGTTGCTTTTGTTTATTACGCTAGATTCCAGCCACGGGATAACCAACGGCTTTTATAATTTTGTAAACGTTGTTGCACGAGAGAGTATTTTAATTTAAAAAAAAAGAAATTAAATGTATTTGGATGGTATCGTTTTTTAGTTTTCGAAAAATAAAGGAAAGTGGCGGTTCGTTGAGAACTGGATGTGGTTTCTTATTTTATTTTTCTAACATAAGCAAAAGGCAACGACTCACATTTGTGCGGGGAAACCGATTTCAATAGAAGAGGAGAAATGTTTGCGATTAAAGGAAGCAAGAAAGAAGATTTAAGGCGGGTGTTAGAAGAAATGGGTGAAACACCAAGTGCTACCGCGAAAGTAGTGGACTTGCGGAAGGATATTGAAGGTAACCAACGCTATATTGAAGATCCGGAATTTTGGGAAGAGTTTTTGATTACAATAATAGAAGAACGGAAAGCTGCTGAAAGGGAGGAAAGGGAAGAGAAACAGAGGGAAAGGGAAGAAATGGAAAGAGAAAAACATAGAGAACATGAACTGCAGATGGCGCGATTGCTGCAAGGACAAAGGACAAGTAACGACGGTGGGGTGAGTGATTATACTAATATAATTAGCAATGAAGGAGAGAGAAGTTCGATTGAAAGTTTTGTTAAAAGTATTCGTGTACTCACAATGACGGTTCCGGCGAAAACGGAAAATTGGGTATTATTCTTTCGATCATTAGAACGTGCATTTGAAACCAAAAAGGTACCACCAGAATTTCGCTCAGAACTTTTGATTACCTTATTAGGTGAGAAGGCGTTGAATGTACTGACTTATCTCAAAGGAGAAGATATTAAGGATTATGATACTGTGAAGGAAATGGTGTTGCGAGAAAACGAACCGTCTCCACAAGCGTGTTTGCAGAACTTTACAGAGGCTAGGAGATATGCTAATGAAACGTTCTTTCAATTTGCATCAAGGTTAAATGCTTTGTGGCTGTACTATTGTGATCGGAAAAAAGCACAAGAGTTGCAGACTGTACATGATTTAATAGTTTCAGATCTACTTTTCAAAACTCTAGACCCAGAAATGGCAGCGTTCATTAGGATTCAGCAAGGAGAGAATTGGTTTAAACCGTTAAAGTTAGGTAAGGAGTGTGACATCTTCTTTGAGTCAAGGGGGAAGTCATTAATGGGTGGTGGAAATCAATATCACATGAACAGAAATCGTAATAAGGTGAATTTTGAGAGTAATAGTGTAAGATACAGCCCACCATTGCATCGTAGGGGCAGTTATAGAAGTGAAGATTTCAGAGGAACAAGACCACAAGCATGCTTTATATGTGGACGAACATCACACCTAGCCAGGAATTGTTTCCACAAAATGTGGCAACGACAGGGGATCACAAGATGAGAGTAAAAGAAGCGATACAGAAGAATATAAACAAGCCAGTACGGAAGTAGTTATAGCAAAAGTCGGTGGGGAATTAGTGTCAAAATCAAAGCAAACAAGCAGAAGACTAAAGATAGCACCGGTGAATATAGTGAAGGTTAAATATGGGCAAAAGATATTGGAAGCAATACTGGATTCAGGAACAAACACAGATTACAGTTTTTAGAGAAGACTAGTTGTAAGAACAAAATGCTGGAGTTAAAGGAAAAATTCGGTTGCAACCTGCATTTGGCGAAACAAAAGAAGCAAATCTAGCAGAAATCAAAATTAGTTTAGCAGAAGAAGGTGTGGGATGTATCACTCCAACTATCACAGTTTTGGTGGCAACGTGTAAAGATTTGAATACTGACGTTTTGCTAGATATGGAAACTTATGGAGCGTTAATGAATCAAGCCAAAACTTATACGACAGGGTGCCCAGTATATATGACGGAATTAGATGTAGAGGATATAACTGATGAGGAAGCAAATGAGGTAGACTCCTTAGAAGAACAGATATGTTCCGAAGAAGAAAGAGGACAAGAATTTAGGAATGGTACAGATGGAAGTCAAAAAGGGAAAGAAGTTTGAAGTGAAGTTGAGAACTTCAGAGAAGAACAGCTATTGTGTGCAACATTAGTGAAAGAATGGAGGTTTGCAAGACAAGGAAAAGGCAGATTTCTAGTTGTGGGAGGTTTATTGTACCATAACGAGAAGATTATGGGGCAGCAGATACAACAGTTGGTGTTGCCTCTAGCTAGACGGAAAGCAGTTCTAGGGATAGCTCATGAATCAGTGTTTGGCGCACATTTAGGAGCAAAGAAAACGGCAGAAAGAATTAAATTCTCATTTTATTGGCCAAACATGTGTAAAGATATAAAGGAATATTGTAGTTCCTGTCATAGTTGTCAGATGCGGAAAGTGATTCGCTCTACTGATAGAATACCTATAGCTTCGGTAAATCGTCCAGAACTTCCATTTCAAGTAGTGAATGTCGATCCAGCATCATCGAGAGGACACAGATATGTGCTCTGCCTGGTATACCAACATTCGAGGTGGCCAGAGGCAGTCCCATTAACATCTCTGACGGCAAAGACGACTTGTGCAGCCCTTTTACAAATATTTTGCAGGACGGGCGTGCCAGAGGCAATTGTCTTAGATAATGCTACAAACTTTACATCAAAATTGACTAAAGAATTGCTGGAGAGGATGGGAGCTTGCCCACGTTTTTGCACTCCAGGGCATCCAGAAAGTAACGGGGTAGTAGAAAGATGGAATCAAACATTCAAGAATATGCTACACCATGTAATTAGAGAAGATAAGCGAGACTGGGATCGTCATATTCCTTTCCTATTATGGGCTTATAGAGAGGTTCCAAATTCTACCAGCGGAGTACCACCGTTCCTTTTAATGTATGGAAGGGAACCAAGAGTACCCCTAGCTATTCTAAATTCTACATGTGCAGGGGAAATGGCTGTACCTTATAATCTAAGTAAGTCGAGCACCACATACCTGCAGGAGCTGAAGGCAAGACTTGAAATTGCAACACAACGAGCGGAACTAATTACAAAGCGGCAACAGGAGAGCTATGTGCACAGTGGTAGAAGTGGGGAAAAAAGGTGGGGGGACGGCCAAAAGTTGGTGACAAGTGCACCCCCTCAACGATAAATTTTATAATTTCGTTTCTAATAACAATAAATTTATAACAATTAAATAAATAACAATTAACTAGTAGAAAGGAAACAATTTTCAACACGAACAAGGGTCCAAAATTTATTGTTAATTTAATGAATATTCTGCGACTCAGTTTTTTACTAGGAAGTAAGAGATGAAGTGAAGTAAGAATTCAACATTATATACATAACTGGTTATTTAGATTTAAATATTGCCTCTAAATAAGCCTACTTTCATAAAATTAAATTAATAAGGAATTCTAATTTTTTTTTTTAAATGCTTTGTCTTTATATTTTTTCTAGTTTCTCCAAAGTTAAAATTTGACCAAGTGAAAATATCTATATCTTTATACAAAGTAGTATAATACATTTTTATAATCATCAGTGTCATTAGATTTCGCATTTCCCTACATGCTTGGTATATTTTTTAAGAAATATTTGCTTAATTAATTTTAGTACTAACTAATATCCTATGCCCAGTATTGCGTAATGTTCAAAGAAATTTATAAACAAAATTAGTGATAAAAACTGAAAAATATAGTATAGAATAAATAAAAAAAATTATACAATTTTGAATTAAATGACTCGGAAGACAGTGATAAGATGAATTTGTTTCAACAATTTTGGCATTGATAGTATATACAAGTATTGTATCGTGCATTCAAAAATTGAAAGTAAAAAACTTGCAAAATGATATTTTACCTTCTTAAAGGAAATGTTTGCATTTTTCAGCTTTCTCGTTTGGCTTCATGGATAATTTTTTCTGCACATTTATGAGTTTTACTGGTTTTGTGTTTAAAAATCTGCTTTCTTAAGGATTCTCGTAAGTCAAATTCCTTGTCTCCATGTGGCAAAATGTTACACCCTACCCATTCCTTAGAGAGTTTCAAACCTTGTTTTTTTCTGAGTCCAAGCTTTTTAGCAGCCTTTTGTATGCGTTGCATCCAAGTTTTTGTTCTTCACAAATAAGCCATGGATACTCGTCGTATTTCTGAAGGTGCGTATCATTTTGTGTCCATAATCATTACTGCAGTGCGTTTTTGCTTACAGTTGCTGCCAAGTGCTAGATTCTCTCTCCAATTGGTCTCTTCAACTTGATGCACTTGCACATTTTCCACTGCTCCTTCCTCAACGCTCTGTAGTGTATTGGAGTCATTTTTCTTACAGTTTTGAAGCCAAATATATCAATCTCATCTTGTTGTGTACTAGATGGATTACGAATACAAATGCCGTTTAGAATCAGAAGTAAGAGTTAATGGTTAAGTTGGGGGAATACACTGGTTTCTATTAATAATCAACAAAAAGCAAAACATTTTAAAGTAAATGGTCGAGGACAAAACAGGAAATGATGGTGCAATAAATATGTCTTTTTCTATCCACTCCTCAATAATCCCAGACAACGGGCGCTGAAACTCGCCGCGCATTTCCAAGAAAAATTGACTGAATCTGCTTTAAACAAAACAAAAATGAAAGTATAAAAAATAACAAACAGCTAGAAAGAGCAGAAGTAATGAACATGGTTAATTCTATTTTTCCCCTCCCTTTTAGTTTTTAGACGGATTGAATGTTTTATAAAATTGGGGGAAATAGATTTCGGTAGTTTTAGAAGTGGGGGGATGGATTTCAGTGTTTTTAGAAGTGGGGATACGCATGGGTATTTTCTGGACAAATGGGGGGACGCGTCACCCCGCGTCTACCCACACTTCTAGCACTGTATGTGCATCATTACAATCTGCGGAGACGCTACAAGGAGTTCAAAGAGGGAGATCTTGTAGTGGCTTTGATCCCTGATTCCACCAACAAATTATACGCTAGATCGACTGGTCCAATTGAAATTGTGAAGAGAAAATATCCAGACTCGTATTACGTGAGAATGCCAGAGAATAACTTGAGACTTTTACATGCCAATAAACTCAGGGAATACGTAGTTAGAGCGCAGACCGTGGGAATTGTGTTCGAAGATGATGAAGAGTTTGGAGAACTGTATGAAACTCCTGTATTTAAGGAAATCAACAAAAACGATTATCTAAAGGAGCTAGAGACAGTATCTCATGTAATGACTTTCAAGGTGAACTAATTATGCTGCTTCATTTGATGTTGTGATTCAAATTGTTTAGCTTTCTTTTTACATAATTTTCTCTTATCAATATTTTGGGGGTACTCAGGGTGTATATGGTTTGGTTATTTTAAATTATGATTTAATATAACTCTTGGGGGGAGGGGGGAGGTGTAAGGTTTCTGAATTAATAATGCGGTTGCATTTGTTTATTACGCTAGATTCCAGCCACGGGATAATCAACGGCTTTTATAATTTTGTAAACGTTGTTGCACGAGAGAGTATTTTAATTAAAAAAAAAAAGAAATGAAATGTACTTGGATGGTATCGTTTTTTAGTTTTCGAAAAATAAAGGAAAGTGGCGGTTCGTTAAGAACTGTATGTGGTTTCTTATTTTATTTTTCTAACATAAGCAAAAGACAACTACTCACACATATGTTATTTAAAAAATATTTATACGTTAATTTTGCATTAATAAAAATTAGTTAACAATTTAGTAACACCTTAATTTATATTTTCTACATTTACACCGGACATGCCTTGATTTCAGTCGGCAAAAGGGTGTCTTCGCCCCCCCAACCAAAATCCTTAGCGACGGCCCTGGTAACATTGAACCACATTTTCAGTATTTTCTTCTTCCCACTTATGTTTTTATAGTATTTTCAGACCTAATGGCATAAAATGGAAGAATAAATCCTAAATTATATTTTAATTTACACAAATTAGTAAATGTTGATGATGAAAGCACCGAATAATAGGAAAATAATTCGGTGCAAAGTTACCCTGGCATTTAGGGTAACTTTGAACCACTATCAGAAGTTTCATATAAAATACCTTTTTTTTATTCAGTCTAGGATTATTTAATATTTGAACTAGTAAAATTAAGTTTTTAAATATTTGAAACATCATCAGCTGCAGTTTTCAATACCCTAAAGTTTGTATATTTTAAATAACACCACAAATAATATATTAGGTAGGAACAGTGGATGATGAATCACAAGAATATATTGCAAAAAAAACACCCAATTTATTGTTCAGTTTAAACATACAAATAGAGTGAAAAAACAATCTTCAGTTCATTCACTTAAAAATAAACTCATTTTATCAATTAAAATTTGAAAAGATAAATAGAAAATAATAAAACTGATAGGTCGCCCTTATGCTATTAGTTAAGTACTATGGTGTTTGCAAGTCACATTGTGACACAAATACGAATATTCTATTCTTAATGTTAGAAATAGTATGACAATATAAAAACAAAGTTCAAGCTTCATAAAATTTCACTTTGGCATTCTTCAGATTAATAGTTTTGCATCAAAGAAAGAATTATTGATCTGGAAAACATCTCGTCTTCTAGCTGGAATAATAATTTCTGGAGATAATTTTTTTAAACACGCCTAATTTTACATATCACAGATCACCATTGATATTGGGCCATTTCCAATATGCACCAGATTTCTTCATGAACCACCAAATATCACGTTGTCTTTTAAGTCAATTTGGTCTGGGTACATTTCTCCATCGTATTGAATATTTACGTGGTCGTAAACTTTGCATATGTCGTAACCAAAATCTAAAACACTTGCATGCTCTGTGTATAAAATTCCTTTCTCATTGATGTGTTCAACAGTCACCACTTGAACAATCTCTGATTTTTCAGTAACATTCTCCACAACAATTTCAGCAGTATAAACCTTTATCATGTCCTTATTGTCCAACTTTCATCTTCTCCAAAAATGATAGTGTTGCACATACACTGTTATCTGCATCATTTAGTTCAGGTTGGTTGGTTTATACGCTCAACGACCTACAGCTTAACGTGTATTCCGAACTACAACGAACTTCCCTGACTAATCAGGGATTTGAACCTGGCACCTTTGGCATGCAGGGCCTGAGCTCTAGCCACACAGCCATCAGGTGGATCATCTGGTTTAGGACTTATACTCTTGCTGTCTACCAGGAGTTCATATAGTAGAGGACTTTGGACGATCCCCTCATGTCCTCTCTATACATATTCCTTTCAGGGTTCCCACTCTTTTTTCAAACTGAAAATTAAGGAGTTTTTAAGGACTTTTTAAGGATCCGCAAATATTTATTAAGGTCCTATAAAAACACGACAAAAATTATAATACACCTACACAGTAAATCACGACCCTTTTATCCATGACTCCCTTTTTTGGGGGGATAGGATGATAAGTTTGTTTTTCATACAAGGTATCTACTAAATTTTTGTAGGTCAATTTAGGGAATTTTTCGAGGCCTTTTAGGGACTTTCGAAATAAATTCATGATACGACTTAACGCAATTATGTGAGTCAGTTAGATGCAATTATACCAACATTTACAGGGATTGAATTTACAAATGAAATTACATTTATTTCATTGTTTACAGTCTAATCTCGAGAAAAAAGGACACTAGTATCAAATTTCAGCTTTAATAAACTGTTTTGCAAATAATTTTTTTTAAATAAAGACAAACCATATATCATGTCAAAATAGATGAACATTAAACAAATACTCTATATTATATTCATTATTTTTGTTTTCTGAATACGTGAAATTTTAACAAATATTGAAGAAATCAACAATTACTTTAAAAATATTTTGTAATGTAGTTTTTGTTTTTATTTTTTATGCATCAAATGAAGTTCGTAAAAAAATCATAGTATTATATCAATTTGTGAATTTGAAAGAACTGTTGCCGAATGTGGTTGGATTGGGAAAGTTTCAACTAATTTTAAACAATTATATAAAAAAATTGCTTTCTATAGCATTTTTTTTATAACTATACAGCCTACATAATTGAGGACAAGAAATAGAAAACAACCCAAAATAGTGCCAAAAAAAAAAAATCTTTTTTTTTACGGAAAATGTCTAAAAGACCAAGCTTAACAAAGTGGAGAACGTCCAAAGTGCGAATTTCAATAGCAATAGTTCAAATTCAATCTGGTACTTACTCATATCCTTAAGTAAGTTTTTTATTTTTCGATTCTCCTAAAAAAAATTTCAAGCTAAAATATTTCTATTTTACATACAAAAGCAGTTAAAATTACAATTTTAAATAAGAATATACAGTAAAATGGACAATTGAGACTAATTTCTTGCACAAAATTAAATTAAAATTTTCATAATTCTGCATCGATTCAAACCAAACAGCAAAACTAATCCTCGCACAGGAACACTAATCACGGACATAACGGCTATCACATCAGCGGTAGCCCAAGTGAATGGCACCAAAACGGTGTTGAAAATCTCGGAAATAGCTGTTATCAAAGGCTTAAAATTACAACTACTCCAACGTAAATATCAGCGATAGTGTCCACCATACCATTGAAACTCTTAGCAATTACATTGAAGAAACAATCTGCAAAAATAACCATCATACCAATGTAAATAGTAGAGTAAGCGCCCAAATATATAAGTGGAAATCTCTTCAATGGAGGTGACTATTTCAATGTAACTCTAAGAAATTGACTATCACAACTACATAAATCTCACTAATAGCGACAACTATAAATGCACAAACGTTCGGAATATTGACAATTAAATCAATGTAACACTAGCTGAAAATGAACATCACAACCACGTAAATCTCGTAATAGTTATCGTCTAAGCAATGTAAATCTCGGCAATAGTAGCCTTTGCATCAGAGCAACGTCCAACAAAACTAACCATTACACATCAACATAAATAATAGCGATAGAACAGGAAATCTGTAATCAGAGTTCTGGGGATGCCTGAAAGTATGCAGGCTCCATGGTTGTCAGACTTGTAAGCAAGTCCAATAAAATTGTATTATATCAAAAAAAGAACTGATGAAATCCGCATTTCAGCTGAATTGTACTATTTCTATCAGATGCAATCTCTGCAATAGCGTCAGTGATTATTATATCGGCGTAATACCCGACGAAAATGAGCAGCACACGACAACGTAATTCTAGGAGATCAACAACCATTTCAGTATTGAAACATTCAACAAAATGGCCATCATACACCAAAGTAAATAATGTCCATGATAGAGGCTATACCGTAAGAGAAAAATGCTGGGGAACGTAGTTATTCCATCCGTGATTTAGGGAGTATGCAGGTTCCGAGGTTGTCAAAAAAATTACATTAATCACACACACAATCAAAATACAGGGAAAAAACCCTGAAAACTTCGAAATCGAATCATGTTTGAAAAGAGAGGAAGGAGTAATTACTCTCTTTCCGCAAGATAAATGCGAAATTTGTAGAATAACGCTGATTTTCTTTGAAATTTGTAAACAAAAAAACGGGAAAATGAAAAAAGGGTAACATTCGCTGATTGGCGGAATGAATCACATCCCTGGAAGAGATAAATGTTAGGAACATTTCGCATATTTTCATGACATTCGGGACCAGTAGACACCCTGTCATAAAATTTAAGTTTTTGATCCTATCTTTTAAAATTTGAACTCTTTTTAAGACATGATGAATTATGAATAATTGAATAGTTTAATGGTGATTTAAACATGAGAGTTTACAACATTTTTACAATAAAACTATGACAATATTAAATTGAGGACATCCCCTGCACTTACTTTAATTGTCTTCCATTTTATTCATAATAGTTATCAGCTAATTTCGTCGGTAGACGAATAACAATTATAATCCTCAAAGTCATATTTTCAAAGTTTTAATACTGTTTAAGTTTAGTTTTATGCCCTTGCTTTAGAACATGGAAATAGTAGTACATGCACTTTGTGATGAGTTTTGACTATTTATCCCCCAAAAAGGCCGAGAGGGGTTTATCATTTTGAAAGAACTTGAGGAAAGGTCGCAGTAATTTAGCAACAGATGCATTTTGAATCCCCTGCCATAATGAATTAGTGAGGTTTTGACCTTGTCGACAACTTTTCAAAAACGCACCAACCCCTACACGTATTACTAGGAATTTACCATAAGAGCTGGCTCCCGGAATGTTTTCTCATATTAAAAAAAAAAAAACGGTTTAGAAGAGGGGTTTAGTGTTCCGATCACTATATTTTGACCTTTAGTGACCGATTGACTCTAATTAATATTTCGCTGATGCAGTTTCTAAAACCAGCAGAAAATTACGATCTCGGACAGTTTTTAGGGGAAAATTAAGGAGTTCTTAAGGGCCCTTAAAAAATGAAA
The DNA here is from genome assembly GCA_963978545.1 of Linyphia triangularis. Lineage (NCBI taxonomy): Eukaryota > Metazoa > Arthropoda > Arachnida > Araneae > Linyphiidae > Linyphia > Linyphia triangularis. The sequence goes on from OZ021727.1 coordinate 14,082,228, forward strand.
ACCAAAATTAAGGAGTTTTTAAGGACTTTTAAGGACCCGTGGGAATCCTGTCTTTACCATTTATTTTTTGTGCATAAAAATATTTCATATCCTCAACTGAAATGCTTTTCACAGCAATCACAGGTAGGCAGATTTTTTTTTTAGTTCTGTGAATGACTGCTAGATCATTATTTCTAATATTTTTAGGTACTTCTTGAATTCACTCTCAATATTTTCATTTTATCGGATTTCGCATACAAGGGAAGATTCCATAAATTAAAATTGCATTTGTATGTATATAAATGCATTTAAAAGCAAAACGAAAAATAAATTGGAATAAAATATGAATTATATGAGCAGTGAATATATTATACACTGTCATCAGCCTAACTTTGAACCGGCTGAATATGTGGTAAAATGATAGTGGCTTACTTTTTTGCTTTTTACCAAATGTTAGTAAATAAATAATCATCAGCTAGTAACAATTTCACTATTTTCCGAAAATTATATAACTGATAATGTGGTAAGTTGATACTTACTTGCATAAATTAGTTGATTTACATCAACTTCAAATAAGCATTAAAATGGAACTTGCAAACAGTACTTCAGAAAAATAATTGATAGGCCAAATAAATTATGTACTATTTTGCCAATTCATTTTTTAAACTATAGAGCAAAAATCAATTTTCACAATCTTGCCAGCATTTTACAGCAGTGGATCATTAGCAACTCTTTAAAACCAAAAATACTGAAAACTAGAAGGTGGCGCAAAGTTACTCTGAATGACTGAACTATTTTCATATTTGTGGTTCAGTTAGAATTTATTACAAAACACATTTAAGAGTACTTAAAATTTTTAAGTATAAAAAGTTTTTAATATATACATACCACTATATTATATGTTTGTGCTAAATCTTTCAAAAGTGCTGCTTGCTCTAAAAGTAATTTGTTTCTTTCCATTAAACTTTCGAATCCTTCAGTTCTAAATTCTTTTCTGATTAAAGATGCGATGGAATCTATTATTATTAATTTAACATTGTTTCTAATAACTTCTGTCTCCAGCTGAGGCATACTGAAAGAAAACATTATTTTATAATAAATGAATTTATGATGCAAATAATTAAAGTTGAAACTATTCTGTAGCAATATTTTTTATTCATATAAAAGAAGTAAAACCTAATATATGTATCGAAATAGCATTTGAATAAATAAAAGTACATAATTATGTTATAAAACAAAATATGCAAACAACTATCGATATTAAAGAGTAGGAGTTTCACTATAGGGTAATTCTCTGGTGAAGGACATTTTTTCTCTTTTTTCTTCTAGTAAACAAATTAGAATTCTAAAATTATGATGAATCTAGTAGTTATGTTTTTGTTTTATATAATACTAGCTGGTGGCAAAGTTATTATGAAAAATAATTATTTCAAGCAATCAATGCACAAAACACAGATGTGTCCTGTGTGTCGGTGGCTTATAAATGTATATTGGACCTAGTTAAAATAATTATTTTTCAATATAACTTTGACACCAGCTAGTATTGTATAAAACAAAAAACATTACTAGATTGAACAGAATTTTAGAATTCTAATTTGTTTACAAATAAAAAATAGGGCCAAACTGTTTGGTGCATCTTCCAGAGAATTGCCCAATAGTCTTTATGTAATCTTAAAAATAAATTCTTTATTTTTTTATTAATCGATTGAACTCTATATTTTTTTTTATTGTAAAATACATGTCTTTAATTGAAGAAGGTATCATACAATACATATTGGTAATAAAAAATAGAAAATAGGGCCAAACTGTTTGGTGCATCTTCCAGAGAATTGCCCAATAGTCTTTATATAATCTTAAAAATAAATTCTTTATTTTTTTATTAATCGATTGAACTCTATATTTTTTTTTATTGTAAAATACATGTCTTCAATTGAAGAAGGTATCATACAATACATATTGGTAATAAAAAATAGAAAATAGGGCCAAACTGTTTGGTGCATCTACCAGAGAATTGCCCAATAGTTTTTATCTAATGTTAAAGATAAATTCTTTACTTTTTATTAATCGATTGAACCCTAATTTTTTTATTGTAAAATACATGTCACCAATTGAAGAAGGTATCATACAATACATATTGGTAGTAAAAAAATGTCTCAACTTATGAAATGTGACAACATAATAATTGCTTCTTTTATGAAAAAATTTGATTGTTAGTTAGATTTTGCAAATGCTGTAACAGTTCATAATTCTCTTATTCAGAGGCAAAGATTAAGAGAGGCGGTTTCCCCTTTCTACATATTTTGTAACTTTTAGTGTTTCTGATGATATTATGTAAACATTTTGCCGTTTAAACCACTGCATGCATGTGTACAAATCACTGACCCCATTGCAAAAAAATTATTTCATAAATCCTGATTAATGAGAGCCTATGCACAAATTGTAGCACATTGTGAAGCAAAGTTCTGAATGGAACACAATTTTATTAAATGACATCTGACATGTATTTAACTCGGGGGTTAAAATTGACTTTTAAAATTAAGTGCACCTGTCTTGCAACTTAGGTGCACTAAATACCAGTTAGGTGCGCATGCAATCTAACAGAATAGAAAGTAAACTTCAAAACTAAAAATGGATAAAGTGTAAGTGCAGCAATTATATTTAAGCATATAAGTTAAGGAAATATAACTTTTCAAAATAATTGTACAATTGTTAGTATGGTTTTAAATAGTTTTGTGCACTACTTGAATCCAAGGTAAAAACTTATGTGCATTAATAAAATTTTGTGTGGTTAAAAGAAATCGATACAGATAATATAAATATAAAGCAGGGTACAGGAACAAAAAATAACACATTACTGCATGCATACCAGAACATGGTCATTTCAGATGATACCACATGAATGAAAGCAAGTATTACATTAGTATTGTACAGCAACTTTAAACTAAATCCTGAAGATGAAGTATTGTTGAAATGTAATTTTACTAGTTTTTGTAATGCAGCATTCAATTTTGCTGTTTTTCATGCATCTTCGAAGCCAATACCAGGTTTGAAGGCATGTAAAAGGTTAGACTTACTAGTTAGAAAAATTTAAGAGGTTCAATATGTTAGTATAGATATAATTATAAACATACATAATAGATAACATAGATTCTGGGAGAGCCATATTACATTGAGTTAAATTTGAAATTAAACCCTTAATATCCATCTTGGCAAATACCTCTATCACTAAATAAAAATCTAAAAATCTCTAAGAAGTGAACTAAGAGTGAAAAATTAGATTCTGTACTAAAAGTAGTAAATGAATATTTTTATGAATGTTTACCTACATATACAGAAAGTACCATCTGGTATATTTGAAATAGAAATATGATTTGTATATAGAATGTGGTTTGTTTAAAGAAACAAAAATTGTTGCACCTTTCTTCCTTAGAAATAATACGTTAACATTAATATACAAAGGACATTTCAGAATAGACAAGATTTAAAACAGGATAAGTAATTAAATGTATTGGACTGGTATATCCAATAATATTGAATCAAAAGTATTGCAAAGATTCAAAAAGTTTCAAAGGGCTAATGTTAAAGAGTTACTTCTTCGGCAGAACATTCCTGATAGATAATATAAAAATTAGATAGTGATCTTATGGAATTTAGAAATGTTGATTACTTAGGTATAACTTGTTATTATTGTAAGGGAATAGAAATATAGTGGCTTAATAACTAAACTGTAACAGAAACCAATCAGTGTCTGAAAATGTATTTTGCTAGGTTTGGATTCTTTCTTAAATCGCCTGATCCTGAATATGTAATCCGTTATTGCCTCAATATTCCATCCCTAAATCAAGTTTTATTAATTACATTATATGCAATCTTGAGTCTTTTGCTTCCAGCATCTATAACTGCTTGAACTGTTACAATTTCTTTAAGTATTTTCTTTTTATCCCTGTTTGCAGTCTTTTGTTGGTTCAGATTTACTGTTCAGTGTCGGTTAGATTGGCAGCAAAAAGCGGGAGATTTAGCGCCAAATGTGGCGAACTGGGGACTTGGTTTTCCGGAAACCCTAGAGACCGTTTGGATTTGACAACACAATGTATTGACATCATTTTCAATTTTCGCGACTTTTATGAAAAAATCGTAGCTAATATTCGAACCTGGTACGGATTCTGCGTTAAGATGATTTTTGCCAAAAAATGGTAGCCCTGCCATTTTTTTTTATGAGCAAGAGAACTGCCTATGGTTGCCATAATTTGGCGAGGTTTGATGTAAACTATTCGTGGCGCAGAATCCCTACCGGATTCAGAATAAAAAAATCGTCATCCAATATCATACAGTAAATCTTAACCCTTTTGTTTCCTTCATCAATTTATTGACTGAGCACTAGAAATGTTCTTTAATAGCCCTGCAAGTTAATCACAAGTTGTTTTCATCCGTTTTTTCCGAGGCAGAGTTTTGTCGCTGCATCTCTCTCTGTATTATGACCAATTAATTTACTACGTTGGAGGAGAAAACAGATCAGAAATTCAAGACCGCATGCTATGAAAAAGTTCACATATTTACATTTTACAACTCAGCCGGTCCAGTAGAGTTGAGTTGTAGGTTATGCAGCATGTGACATCACAAGAGATAAAATGATGCTGTTACAAATATCAGTTTTGTCAGGTCTTTTTCATCTACAATCGCACCAAAGAATCCGAAATATAAAAAATGGCAACGAACGGCGCCGTTATTACGAATTCGAAGAAAATATAGATCGAATCAATATAAAAATATAGGATATATAGGACAATTGCAAAATATAGGAAAATATAGGACGTTTTTGCCGATTTTTAAAAAAATATAGGATTTATAGGACGTCTGCGACCCCTGTAATTGGTGGTCTTTCAAAAAGTAACAGCATGGCTGAGAAGGCCATGGAGATTTCTAAAAAAGGCTTTTGAGAATAACAGATTGGGTAGTAAGAATAATTGAATATAAAAGCATCCGTATTTCAGGTTAAAAATCATCTTCAGTATATGTGATATATATGTGATCATAGATTAAAAATCAAAATACTTATACATAATAAATTGTTAAATGGAGAGATTTTTAATAATTTAGGTGAAAGATTTATCACTAAACAAGAAAAACAAACGGCATTACAACAGTGATTCTAGTGCATTAAGACCTGGTTATAATATCACTGTTAAGGATTTAAATCATAATACCGGAGAACACCTGCCCAAGTAATTTATAAATATAATTCTAGATCTTATCAAAATAAGTGCTTCAAAGATTTCCTTTAAACTTATGGTTTACACTGATGTCTATATGCCGGAAAATCTTTCACAAGTAACTATAAATACTAGTGTTAGTTCTTAGTCATAAAACAATAGACATAAGGAATGGAAATAATTTAAAATCTGGGTCTTGTTCAAAGACACAAATATAACTTGATTGACTAAGAATGTAATTAAGATTTTCCAAGAGGGATGGCACAAGTGCATAGATTTATATTATTTCATGGTTTTATACTATTAATTGGAACTTGCTTTAAATTAAAAAAGTTACTTGCTACTTGTACTGGCATGTTAAGACACGACCAAGACATGTGGAATGTATGCCAATATTCAGCACTTATAGATATTACAAAAATACTTCCTTTAGCTAAGAACTTGTGTTTTTAATAAATAAATCCTAACAAAGAATTAAACAATTAACACTTTAAAAAATATTTGATGTTGTGAAATTTAGTTGTACATATCTTATTACAATAACTTAAGCTTATGAATAATTATTCTGCAACTTACAGTTCTTTTAACGCTTGCACAGAATTTACTTTATGCAATAAAATCCTTTTGAGTATATTTATTAACTCATTATCCTGTTCTAATAGTTGAGGAAACCTGTTTTGTGCAATAGTTTTCAATCTGAAACAGAAAAAAGATAGATGAAATTCGAATGTACTTAAGAATTTATACTAAATTTTAAGGTTACTAGTTTAAAAATTACAGCAATTGTGTAAAGTGACACACAATAAAATAAAAATATGTTCACTTAATATATATACTTTATTAAATAGACATTGTAATAAATAAGTATAAATACATTGTAATAAATAAGCAGGGGTGGGAAGTGCAAAAGCCCAGTTTGGAGCCAGTGCCGGAACTAGGGGGGCAGGCGGGGCAGCTGCCCCAGTCGCTAACCAGAGGGGACGCAGAAAAGCCAACAAAGCGCTATTTGTTGTATTAAGTTTAATATTTGGACAAAAGGATAATTTTTCATTAATAAATTTTCATTTTTTCTTAAAATTCTGGATGATCTTTAAGATATCCAACAGAAGAAAAAACCCACTAGAAAAAAAAATAATACATTTCTGTACAAAGAAAGTAATAATCTATCCTTTTACAAAAGAATGACATCGAATTCTCCCTACCCCCTGGTGAGGAATAAGTTTGTGCTACATGGCAGGGTGCCAGAAATGCTAATTTAAAATCGCATTGGTAATATAGTCGCAATGTAGTTAGATAAAATTTCGCGTTACAACAATTTAATGCTGTTGAAATTTTCGTAAATTGAAATATGTCGAAGAAATTATCTGGGGCGCAGAATCGCAGAAAAGCAAAAGAAACTACAAGAATATCCCAACCTTTTATCATCTTGGCTAGTTCACGAGACTCAAACCAATGAAGGTAAGAATTTTTTTAATTTGTAACCTAATAAACTTTGGAAGATGTGTATTAAGGACAAGGGTTACGTTTGGGATATATCTCTTGCCAAATATATTTATTGTTCTCTAGGCGTCCGCAGGAATTTTTACAGGGGGCTGCAAGATGTTGAACTGTTTAGAAATCGTTTACTTTTGTTTCTGAGGTTGATTATCGTTAACTTTAAAAGTTCATTGCGATTCCTAATGAAAATTAATTAGGAAAAAGTTAATTAACAATTGAAATAATTAACGATTGAAACGTTTTCTCTAAGAGAATAATTCAGTATTTCTTCAGCTAAAAACAGATTTTTTTTTAATTTTTACACATTTTGAATCATGCTGAGTTTAAAAAAACTGGGGGTGTTGAACTTTGAACAACTTTCAATTCCCACTGTTTCCTTCATTTAATTTAGCAATTATTTTGGCTGTAAAAAATGACAGCTACCCTTTGCGCAAGCACGATTTTGACAAAAACCGTAACGCCAGGTGTAATGGCCAAAGTAGGTCAATCCGTTTGAAAGTAATACTGACCACAGACAACACACGGACCCACAAACTTTTTTTCTAGAACACTTTTTTGATTCAGAATGTTCTGAAACATGAAGAAATGAAAAAAATTCTGCGATAAAAAGTTGAAAGATGAATGCCTGCAGCACAAGAATTCCTATTTATCGCAAAACATATCGATTTTTTAAAAATAAAAACGAAAACAGTAAATTACATTCTATCCAAATCTCAATTTAAATGCACTGACTAAATAAGTGACTATATATTTTTAACAATATACTTTACTATATATTTTTAACAATATATTTTACTATATATTTTTAAATCCCTTATATTAACTTCACTTTTGTTTGAGTGTGCGTTTGAGCCTGGCGTACAAATCTGCGGATGCTTAATTAACCCCCTTCCATCATCCTATTGTCCTAAAACTTGGCCCATTAGCTTAAAGCCCATGACAATACATTGTATTAAATTTTTAGGGATGTAACTGTCACCAAAAGGTCGATTTTACCATCTAATGTCATCACAACACTAGCAAATAAAATCCCATTGCTGGTTAAGACTTTTACCTGATGCCAAACTAAAATATTATAAAAATAAATAAAAAAATAAATTGGCTTGCGTGATAGCACGCATTTACGGCACGTTCCAGAATAAATTAAATCAGTTATAATTTGATTACTGGATGAAGTCTTGTTGCCAGTATTCTTTCAATTAAGATAAACAATTGTTCGGGCATAAATCCCATATTAAGTTTTTTTTTTAATCGACGCAGAGTTTCGAAAGCATTTTAATAAATCATTTAAAAAAAAAAAATACTTTTATTGTTAATAAATTGATAATTCTTATAAGGGATTTGATTAAAAAATTTGTTTTTTATAGGTTAAATTATTAACACTCCTACTTTTCTTTTTTGATCATATACAAGCATTCAAACATGTTTCGTAAAAAGAGAAAACTGAAGCATAAAAGTGCCCAAGTGTAACATTTTATCTATTCCTAAATAATGAAAAAATAATAAAACATCAAGGCATGAATTCTAAAAATAGATCTCAAGGCCTTATTTTTCATAAAAAATAACAAAAAAGAAAGTATTTTCCAGGAATTGATAAATAAAATAAAAAGAATCCAGTCTCCATGCTACGAGAAAAAGGCGCCACGCAACTATGAAACAAATAAGTAGTGCATTTTGTGTCTCTTGGTAGTTTATTTACTGCTGAAGATGATAGACACTTTTTACTGCACTTTAATCGCACAAAAAATAGTTCTATGATTTAATTATGTCTGAACGGATAGTGAAGCAATTGTTGGCAGCACTAAAGTATAAGCAAATGAGTAGAGTATTTGTGTTTATTGCTAAATTTTCAGCGTGTTTGCCGATTAACTTTTGAAATGTCAAAGAACTTATGGCTATAAGAAGGCAAGCTTCGCCAAAGCGTAAGTAAAGATATCACACGGATTTTCCAAGTTCAGACCACAAAACCCGCCAAACTGTAAGGTTTTCTAGGCGTGTGCCATTGCATTTGCACAGAGTTATATTGTCATTTTGAAGACAGTATTTTTCACCAAACAGATGTCATGTTCATCAAATTTTGTCCATTGCATTGGTGAGAATTTTAAATTCTCCAAGAAAATGGAGAACTCACACATAGCACAGTAAGTAATATATTATTCATTCTATTATTAAAATGAGTTTCAATAAGTTTAAATTAATTGTTCTAAAATTAACATTTATGTGTTTACCAACTATTCAATGATTTTTGTAGACAAGTCATTAAATTAATTTGCTTTTGTGTTCAATGAGTTCTGGTAATATTCGGAAGCTTTTTAAATTTTTGTATTAGTATTTTACAGAAGAAAATATTTTTTGAAATGTAAAACAGCTTAATTGTTTATGATCTAAGACGTTTTGAAACAAGGTTAACCAGATTTTGTGTTAAAAAGTGTTACATATCATTCAACTATGTTCTTTTATTTCATTGTAACTGACATTATTTGTATTGATTCATTAGTTTTTTTTTTTTTTTTTTGTCTTTATGCAAATCTTTATGCAAGCAGAATGAACCCTGGTCATTAATAAGGTCTTGTCAAATATATTTATTTAAAATTTCAATTAATTAATTATTTTATTGTTTGTTTCAAAACAGAATTTTACAAAGGAAAAACCTTTGTTAATTTTCAATGTATATATAGTTAGCTTCAAATCTAAAAAATTATTGTGTGGGGGCGCCAAAATGAATTCTTGCCCCGGGTAAAAAGTGACCTAGTTCCGTCTCTGTTTGGAGCAATTTTGGAGCAGATTCGCAAAAAATTGGAGCAGCAAAATTTAACTTTCAGAGGAGAAGAGAAAATGTAACAGCAAAATTCGAAGATATTAGTAGCAGAAATATAATAAATTGTATCTGATTTAATTTTTCTACATAAAACACATATTAATAAATATAAAATTATAAGATATACATAAAATTACAACAAAAAATATAATTTGTAAATAAAAAAAAACAATTTATACTTATTAGCATTTGACACTTCACGAACGGGTTTGCTATGCAAAACCAAGCTCTCTTTGCACGCTAAAAGTTTCATTTTAACACAAATACAGCTCGCTTAGATCTCTGAAAAGTTTAATTGCTACGCAAGCACAAGCTCGCTGAAAATTTATTGCTATGCAAGGACAGGCTCGCTTCACTCTCCCTAGAAGGTTCATTAGAGCCCCTTCCCCATCGAGAACCGAAAAATTTGCCCGTCGATACAATAACACAATCCCAATCACCCCTCTGAATTATTTTTACAAATGTTTATGAAAAGCAAAATTAGAAAGCAAAAACTACTTATGTTGAAAATTTCGGAGCTCTAGATCTATTAGAAGTTGCTTTGTAAAAAATATTAATTAAAAACAAATTAAAATTTTAAAATTCTGTGTTTCAAAAGTCTATTTAGAAGTCCAAACCTACATAGGTTCAAAATTTCAGGTGTAACTATATTTTAAGTCGCTTCGTAAAAAAAAATTAATTAAAAAAAAAAATTAAAATTTTGACATTCTGTTTGTCAAATGTACAATCTGAAGGTCAAAACTACTTATACTGAAAATTTCTGAGCTGTAGCCTTATTAGAATTCGTTTTGTAATTTTTTTTTAATTAATTAAAAAAATTATTTAAAAAACTAATTAAATTTTAACATTCCGTTTATAAAAAGTCCAACTAAAAAAAGACCAAAACTACTTATGTTGAAAATTTCAGAGCTGTACCTCTATTTGAAGTCGTTTGATAAAAAAAAAAATTAAAAATGAACTAATTAAAATTTTAACATTCCGTTTGTCAAAGGTACAATCAGAAAGCCAAAACTACTTATGTAAAAAATTGTATGTTAAGTTCTACACCTGTTTTAAGTAGCTTTCTACAGATCCACACGCTCTTTGTTTTATTATTATAAGACTCATTTGTATAAAATTAGCAATTATTATAGCAAAAATAGCAATTACAGTAAAATTAAAATGTTTCTAAATTTTTGTGTATGTTCTAAAATTTTGTGAATTTTTTTTTATTTTCCTAATCGGGTCAAATTCTGCGTCAAAATGGCGATTTTACCCTACATGCTGTTCTATAAACTTATAAAAAAAGTATTATTTTTATTTTTTTGAAATCAGAAACATTCCAGGATTTTGATTAATTTCTGTTATACTTTATTTCAAATGCAAAACGGACGTTTAAAAGTTAATTACCAGCAACCAACAAGTAAAAATTACAAAAAACAACCCTAAATTTAATAGAAGGCATCGTCATTACGCGTGTCCGAGCAGAAATATTCTTTTTAAATGCTTAGTAAAAATATTTGATGGTTATATACCTTTAACTTTCCAATTCCTTTCTTCTTTATTTAGAGCAAGAGGATGTGATAAAAATCCGGCGAAACACACTTAATCAAGGTACGTACGAAATGGTCATCCGTGCTAATTAGAAATTGGAAATTTTGAGGCTGCCCCTTAAATTCTATCTAGCAATGACGCACGTGATATCAACACTCGGCGATTTCAGTTTGTCCCGGTGCAAGACGTGGTTGAACACGAATGCGTATGCGTGAATGCCGATTTCAGAGATTGATTGCACGTGATTTTCCACATATTGCATTCTGTTGGGGAAAAATCGAATGTTTTGCAAATTTGTGCAAAAACGGCCCTTGAGGTTGCCGTAATTTCGTCCCCACATAGATTTGACATGCGCGAGATGGTTTGGCACTTTCGCGTGCGCGTTTAAAAGAAGATTTAAAGCAAAATTGGCGCAGAATTGTGCTTAAATGTGGTTTTGTAGCAGGTTGGCGCAGGATACCACTTTTGGTGCAGAATTCCCACCCCTGAATAAGTATAACAATAATAAGTACATTTTTAAGTTATTTCTGTTTTGTTACTTTATTTTAAAAGCTTTGATCCACAAGAACCAAACTTAAACACTCAAGCAATAAATGAAATGTCTAATTTGCTATCTGCTTATTAAATAAAATTTTATTTACTTTACCATCTATAACACATGTTATGTATTTTCTGAATGCTAAATATATGCTAGTTATTAATGTTAAAATTTAGAAAAAAGAAATTAAAATTATTTTTAGAAAAATTAAAGCAAGTTTATAAGAATAATAAAGCCAATTAAAATCAACAAAATGTGCATCACCATAAAGTTTATTGTTAAAAATACCTCTCAGCACAAAATGCTGATTCTGTATCAATATAAATTACTTTGCCTTCTAGACCTCCGAGGGAAATGGGTAGGGAAGCCAATATACTCAGCATAAAAGAAAATTGGGTTTTTCCAACTCCAGGTGGTCCCGTAATCTGCAGATTGAAATTACAATTAGTCATTTTCTTTTATTTAATCAGAATGCTTCAATATAAACTAGAAATTACACAGAGATTGATAATTAAAATATTTTGCTACTTTAAAGGTTAGGCCACACATAACATATTCTGGGCAATTATGGAATATAGTGAAGAAGAAAGATTAATATATTTGAGGATAGAATCACCAGATCATTATCATTGCAGTGAAAGCATTCAAATACTTTGCTACTTTATTATCATTATTAAAATATTGCAGCATTCAAATATTTTGCTACTTTAAAGGGGATTGGTTAGGCCACACAAAAATAGTCTGGGAAAGTATGGAATATAATGAAGAAAGCAGATCAATTTATGTGTGGATAGAATCATCAGATTATTATTATAATTATTGCAGTACAAATTTATTAATACAACCAAGGAAGAGGAGCATATGAAGACAGGTCTTAACAGGTCAACAAATAGACGAATAGAACTAATTGAAACCATGTGTATTTACAGTAATTATTGTTGCATTTAATAATATAATGTAAAACTTAAAGATGGGTATACCTTTCACAGCATATTATGTATTCCAACTTTCCTCTACACAATTATCAGAAATACAGAGATTGGGGAAAAGTTAAAACTTAATAACTTTAACTTTAAAACTAACTTACCTAAATTTAATTTTGACACAATTTTGAAAATTAAGTAATGGTATGGGTTTGCAAAGAACTGACAGAAGGAAAATAAATATAACTAATGTAATGAAGCTTGTGAGAAAGTTTTTTTAGAAAAAGGATTGAATTTGATTTTAATAGAAGCTGTGTTTAAAAGAATACAGCTTTGGTGGTAGAATGAAATCATTGGATTTTGTTACATATATAACAGTAATTATTGTTGCATTTAATAATATAAAACAAAACTTAAGAGTTGGTCAACTTTTCACTGTACATTATGTACTTTAACTTTCATTTGATTTCTTAAATAGGATTTTTAGAATGTAAATATTGGAAAAAGGTTGGATAGAATTTTAGTAGATGTGTTTGAAAGTATTTAACTTTAGTGGTAGTATGAAATCATAGCATTTCTTTACATATTACAACAGTAATTATTGTTGTGTATATTATACAATGTAAAACCTAATGGTGGGTTAACCTTTCCCAGTGTTTAAGTCATGTAGAAATTTCTTAAGCGAACAACAAAAAAGTCACAATTTTCTTTTTAATAAGATGGTGAAACAGTTACAAATTCCATCAATCTTGATGTTTAATCTAATTAAATTTTTTTTACTATAAAATCATTATGAACTTTAAATATAAAGGGCAATTCTCTGTTGTATGTACAAAACATTTTGGCTCTTTTTTCCACTCGTAAACAAATTAGAATGTTAAAATTCTGATGAATCTAACAGTTATGTTTTTGTTTCATATCACTCTAGTTGGTTGCAAAGTTATGTTGAAATATGATTATTTTAAATAGGTCAACTATACATTTATAATCCAGTGACGCACGGGACATGTTTTTTATTGAACCAACTCCAAAAGAAAAGAAAAAAATTCCCTCAACATTTGCTGTAGTTGCTTTTGCAACAAATTCCTTTTGAAAAATGTTCAAATGGAATGGAATGGAAATTTTTTGGTTAAAAGTAGAAGTTATTTACAACATCAAATAATTAAAAAAAATCTAATTATAAATAAATAAAAACACAATTTTAAATTATTCTTTAAAAAAAAACAATTGTTTTTTTTGAGAAAAAAAGCCCATTTGGTTTAAACCATGCCAACCCTGGTTTAATGTACTTCCATTTTTATTTCTTGCATGCCATAGTTTTGTTAATCACACTATTAATAATATAATCAAATCAACCAATGGTCAAATCGGCAGGTCAATGAATTTTATTCATTTTTGGTGTAAATGTAGTATTTGTACATTGAATTAAAAAAATCATATTTTGAGATTTTTTTCAAAGTTAGTTTCAAAGTTATGTATTTTTGAAAATTTGAAAAATTCACAAATTTTGCATCATTTAACTATCTTTAAATGGTTGTAACTCAAGAACTAATCGACCTAAAGAGCTGAAATTTATGTCAATTTATTCAGTTTTATATTGTCTTTAATAAAATATATAACACATGACAAAGTGTTTTTTAAACAATATTTATTTTTTTAATTAAAAATTTATTTATTTTTAATTTAAAATCGGAATTTTAATTTTTTTTGAAAAAAAATAATTCTATTTAACCATCTTTTACAAACATTCTTGCAAAATTTCAAGATGGTACTCCCATGGTATCATAGGGAAAAAAAATTCTATGAGTAACTCTCTGGCTGATGCACAGGACATTTTGGCTCTTTTTTCTACTCGTAAATTGATAAGATTTATGAAACTAAGGTGAATCTAATAGTTATGTTTTCAATTTATATTATATTACTTGGTGACAAAGTTATATGGAAAAATAATTATTTTAACTAGGTCAAATATGCATTTATATCGTCTGACTCACAGGATACGGACGTGTCCCGTGCGTCTGACGATATAAATGCATACGTGACCTAGTTAAAATAATTATTTTTCCAGATAACTTTGTCACCAAGTAGAGCTATATAAAACAAAAGCAAAATTGCTAGATTGATAATGATTTTAGAATTCTACTTTATGAGTACAAAAAAGAGCTAAAATGTCTTGTGCTTAAAGCAGAGAATTGCCCATGTATGATTGTCTGCACAATTTTTATATTAAAAAAAGTACATGTTGTTAGAAAGCAATTTAAGTATCGAATGTGGCCCATTTGAGTGTAAAATACTGTTTTCTAGTCATGTAAGTAAATATCAATATTCAGATGAAATAATAGTCTGCCATTTGTTACACTATTTGAAGAAAAAGGTGTCTTGTCGATTCCAGTCTCAAAACTTGGTAAAAGTTTATCTCCTCAAACAACTATTTCAGTAAAGAATTTTTATGACGATGATGAAGTAAGCAGACAAATGCCTGGGAAAAAGGACTATGTTTCTGTGGGGAAGGATGCTTTAGGTAAGACAGTTCATATACAAAAGAGACTAATTTTGGGAAACTTACAAGAAGTACTTTTCAAAGTTTGCAGAGTTGAGACCGAAAAACTGTAAGATTGCTGGTGTCAGTGGTACACATTCTGTGTGTGTCTGCATAGCACACCATAATATTAAATTGATGATTGCTAGAGGTAATTTATGTAAAATCAAACTACCTAAATCTGATAATCCTCTTACAACATATAATGAGAATGCATGGCTAACATTATGTGCAATCCCCTCCAGAACAGTCATGGGTTTTAAACAACTATGAAAACTGTTCCAAAATTGATGATTTTAAAGATGCTCTGATGGGATGCCTTGTAGAAGATATGAATGATGAAAAATATCACGTATAAACAATGGTTTATTGTTGATCGTTGCACCTTTGAGACCATTGCTAAACCACTTGAAGATTTTAAGCAAGAGTTTGGTAACCAAATAACTAAACTCTCTCTAATAACTAAACTCTAAAATCTCTAAAACGACATTCAATTTTTTTTTTTTCTGAAAAGAATTGTCAATGGAAAAAAATGATTCTTTTAAAAGATCAAGTTAAAGAAGAGGTTAAAGTTTCTTTCCTTCATCCAAAAGGACCACACCAAGAAAAGCAGACCATCAGTTCCAAAAAACTTTATTTTGTGTAAATTGAATCCTATTACTGAAACAGATTGAGTATGCTAAGTCCCGAAACAGGAGATGATAAGAGCTACAAAAATGTTGCTCCAGAAAAAAAATGTACTGTTTTAAGATGGCTGCTTCATTGCAGCAATGTGGGAGTTTAACTTAGCAAACTTTTAGCATTAGAATGTAAGCAAACGGTTTATTTTTGAAGTTCACCACCTTATATTGCTTACCTATTACAACCCTTAAGTTTAAATGGTAATGTGCAAGAGTTTTACAGAATTTACAAACATATAGAACAGATATTTTTATTACCGTAGAATAGTAATAAAAGTACTGTAACAGTTTGGAATTTTTTTTGTTATAAAATGGTTAATTTAACCAAATAAATAAAATATAACAAAATAAACACTAATATTTTGTTTAGTAACTAAGCTAAACTTGCATAAATGGAAAATATTATTATTTTAGACATGAATTTATACTCAAATTACATTTTAACATCAGATAATAGTTTTTTTTTTAAAAATACCCAAACCTACATACAGATATAATTTTTTGTGTTTATGATAAAATAAGAGTACCATCATGAAATTTGGTGAAAATGTTCCTAAGAGATGGCCAAATATAATATGTTTTTTCAAAAAAATTAAAAATTCTGTTTTCAAGTTTTTGAAAAATATATAAGACAAATTTACAAAAAAAAATATTGTTTCAAGTAAGTTGATCATGTTATATATTCAATGAAAGACAGAAGAAAAAACTGAACAAAATGACACAAATACCAACCCTTTAGATCAAATAGTTCCAAAGTTACAGCCATTTAAAGATTGTGAAACTATGCAATATTTGTAAATTTTTCAAAATTTAAAAAATTCGTAACTATGGAAGGAATCGACGGAATTTTTTTTTAATCGCACTGTTTTCATCTCAGAAGTAAGTTCACGCAGACAAAATATTAAAACATTCCTACACATTGAGTTGAAAAATTATTTTTTTATTGGTTGATTTCGTGTGGAATGACCCCTTAGTACTATATACAAAGATACACTAATTGAATTTTCTGCTAGATAATTTGAAAACAATCAGTCTTTAGTGGGTATGCTTATATACGGGTTCTTTTACTACCAATTTATTATATTTGCTGTTATTATAGTATGCAAAATTTACTACAGCATTATAAATCAATTCAGACTGAAAGTTTGGGAAAGTACATAGGTAAATATTTTGCTATTTTAAAAGTTATTTTAGTGCATAGTAAGAAATACTTTTTGTAAAAAAATAAATACAATATAGTCACATTACCAGAAAAATGTTGCTTTATTCTGAAATTTAAATAGAAAAATGTATATGTAACTGTAAAAAAAAGTATTTCAAACATACTTATTAATTTCTAACAATAATGGTATTTAGTTTTATAACAATTTAAATGAAATAGAAAGTCATAATCACAAATATTTTTCCCGAGCATTAATATGTAAAACTTTAAAAATTTCTTACAATGTTTTAAATTAAAATTTAAGGCTTAAATCTAAGGGAGAAGATAGTTACAAACCTCAGTTATGTTTCCAAATTGTAAACCACCTTGCAGTAAAAGATCTAAAGCATGTAAAGATGAAGGTAAAAATCCATTTGTTGGTGTTAGTTGTTGACTCATATACATGTCATAAGCCTATAACAAGAATCTTGTCAGACAAAGTATGCAATGGGGAATGCATAATTTCATAAATTGATTTCACTTGAGTGGCATATGTTTCAGAAAATAAACTTAAATAAATTGAGGTGAAAAAAACCATACTGGTTTAAAGGAAAATAGCAGTTTCAACTTTAAATGAAAATTAACAAATTAGTTGAATAAGTTTTTAGAAACTGAACACAGATTTTAACTTTTGATAAGAACTCCTAGAAAGGATTATTCCCTATACTTGCTATGTTATAATCTTCTAGTCCAGTTCACTTAGAAACTACTTTAATAAAACCTTGAAGCTTGGTGAGTAGGTATGAAAATGAAATGACATAAATTAAAAACTCAAAAATAGCATTTAATATATTTTATTTTATATTTGAAATCCTAACGTCAATGTCTATTCAGTGGTTCTACCTGCAATAGTCTTTTGCTTTTTTAATTTTCATTTATAAAATAAAATATTAGATGCTATTTTCGAGTTTTTAATTTATGTAATTTCATTAAGTAATCATTTTCGTACCTGGCCACCGAATTTCAAAGGTTTTATACAGAGTAGTTTCTAAATGAACTGGGTTAGAAGATTATAACGTAGCGAGTAAAGAGAATGATCATTACTTACTAGGAGTTTCTCTTGAGGATTGTCAAAATTTACTAAAAAAACCTGCGAGGTTTTCATTATCATTACACGATATTAATTTATAAAGAATTTTTTTTTAAAAGTTAAGAATCAGTTGATATGAAAATCAAATTCTTGAAATATTTACAGGGAAAAAAAAATCATTAAAATAAAAGTCATAATGTTAAAATATACAGGGAATAAAACATTACTGTTTGGGTTGACGATACACATTTTTTACACACTTTCTGCCATAAGCTGTCTATTTCATTGCGTCTCAATCCAAGCAGCGTTTGCAATTCCAGTTTAGTATGAGATAAAACATCCTGAAAATAGAAAATAACAAGAATATTATCTGCATACAATCTAATACATATCTCAAATGAATATCATGAATTACACAGATTCGCACGAAAGTCAAACAGTTATAGACTAATCATTTACAATATCCAATATACTGTCAAGGCAGGTTTGTTTTTCTCACTATATACATCTTTTTTTTTTTTAAATACTTGTTATTCAAGAGTTTTCTTTTAAGAAAAAACAATGAATTGCATTGTTCTGGATATGATACAAACATGTTTTTTAAGGAACACAAACTTTAAGATAATATTTCTCAGTGTTGGGTATTCCTTGATAGTAAGTACTAGTTTATAATTCTAAGGCTTTCTTTATTATTAAAAAGGAGGTGTGGATAAGCATGTTTTAAAATGTTCCGATATATAAAGCAGTATTTAATTATATTAATCGGTTGCATTTTTTAAAATTACAATAGAAAGTAAAAAATAATTATTATTTTAAATAACTTGTATATAAAAATTAAATACTGTATTACGCAATTTTTTTATCAATTGTTATGTGGGTCATTCTATGGAAAATTTGGAATTTAATCAAGTAATAAAAAAAATTCTTCAAAAATTTTGATACTTATTTAAAGTACTAATACTATTATAGTGGTCGAGATAAAATATTTTTATTCTTTTGTAAATACTATAAAAAGTAATGTTCATGGAAGGGATATGAGGTATAAAAGCCTGCAGATAATTATTTAATGAAGTTATATGTATATAAATAAAAATGTAAAGTTTGTTTGTTAGAAACCTTAAATCTGAAAAAGCTCTTCACTGATTGCTTTGAAATTTTGACGCAACATTGTATTTGAATAAGTGCATGTTTTTATATATCTACTATAATAATTTCATCTTTCTGAACTGCAGCATGTTTGTATCGTTTTATAATTAATATTATAAGCAATAGTTGGATTGTTTTTAAATTTTAAAATGTCAAAGTCTGCAATCTGTAAACAGAATAAGTAACAATATCGTGACAAGTTACATTTTAAATTACTTAAAGATTACTTAATATATTGTTAGTAAATAAAAATGAACTACTTTAGTTTTTAGCATTTCTTAGTTTAAATTTTATTTACAAGTTCACACAGAGCCTTATAAATGCATTTCATGCTTCATTTTCTGATTTATGGTAATTATTTGCACTTGCAATGACATCATCAATAGTATTTAATTGCAAGATTGTACACGAGTTAATTTATTGTAGAATTCGGAAGTATTCTTGTTTTATTAGTTAGCAATTTACAACACTGCTTGCCTTTCAGCACAGTTAAACTTGCGACTCTATCCCACCTTGTGGTTGGTTGTTTTCAGATTATCTGGCGCCGTCAGCAACACGAGGGCTATAATGTGCTGAAACATTCGTCATTAGACAAGCCAACATACATTTACAAACACTCATGCCTAACACAGGACTCGAACTCGCAGTCTAGAAGCTAGAACACTAACCACTTATACCGTTTGGTTATCCCACCTTGTGAGGATCACACTCAAATCCTTTTTAACCCATTTTCGGCCAAAGGTGCGTAAAAGCGCCATTTCAATAAATATTTTTTTTTTATATTAAAACTGTGACGTATATTTTCACTAATTTTATTTTTCTGCTTTTTTAAGGGTTCTGAAGACATCCTATAAAATATTAGCAATTTAATTAGAGCAAACACTTAATGTTGAGAAATTTTCAAAATACACTAGTATTTTAATTGTCAATAACTGTTTCCAGTTATTGACAAATTCGAATTTTTGAAAATGTATAATTATTCCACTTGAGATTAACCCACCGACGGTCATGCATGTATATATGTCTTTTGATCCCCAGTTTTTCCAACAATACAACATTTTAAACTTATAATTAAAATTTAAAATAAAATATTTTTTTTAGGATGATAGTTTATAACCTATCTAAAACAAAAGAAATAAAAAATAATTAAAAAAACTTATATATTTGAATTATAATTATAATTTAAAAATTATTGCATGGAAAACAACTGTAGAATTTTGCCCATTCCCAGGACCATCTGTGGGTTAATCATATGTTTCTAAAATGAACTAAAGTTGCAAGTTCAGTAAATAAAAGTCATAAAAAAACTTAATTTTTTTATTGAAATGTCTAATTTTTTGGCCAATGGTGCATATACACACCATTTCTCTTAAATAAAATATTATTTTTCATGCATGAAACTGTTTTTGTGTCTTAATGAATGTAATTTAAGCCTCTTTTAATGAAAACAATACCACATTTCATAATATTTTTATGTTTGGCCTAAAATGTATTAAGCATGCAACATGATTTTTGAATGGCACCAATATATTTACAGAATGGGTTGCATAAAATTTTACATAATGCTCTAACCAAAACCATTAGACTCTAATACTCAACACATTCTTATTGTCCAGAAAATTGCCATCTTGGACAAACTTAATTTTATCAATAATTTTGTAATTAGATAGGATATATGGATTCAATGTTTTTGTATGCAATTCAACATCTTTTAAAAATATCAAGATAATCTTGCATTTAGAAAAACAAACAATGCAAGGAACACGTGTAAAACACACACAGCAAGTAGTATTGATGTAAAAAGAAAATGAGATACATTTGAAAGAAATTAGGTCTACTCCTAGAATGTGTGCAAATATTCTCAAGCGAATTGTCGCCAATTGGTAGGCGATAAAATTTCACAATTGGCAACCCTTTTTCTTGGCGTGTATACGCAACAGCGATTTTATGGTAACCCCAATAGAAATGCAGGGGAAGGGTGGGTCTTTTTTTAGGCCATTTTCGAATTCACTTTTGGTTAATAACATTCAGAGTATCAGTATTTTATAAATTAAAATATTTAGTACTTTATTGTTTAATTTTACATTTGGTACATTTTTTGTCTTATTGGTGCTCTGCCCGAAGGGCCATTAGTTTTGACAGCAGCAATTTGAATTCGGTACCCGTCTTTTTCATAAAAGTAATTTTTGTTATTAAATAGCATATTATGTAGTATTTTATTGTTTATTTTCATATTAGTTATGTTTTCCATCTTGCGAGGGTGTCTTGCCAGAAGCGCAGTTTGTTTTGATGGCAGCAATTTGTATATCACATTGCTGCTGCAATTTACTGTGGGCGTAATACAATCACTCCACAAACATGCACCTTTTCTGTCCTTTTTTTATAATGAACTAGTATATTAAGTGGTATTTTATTATTTATTTGCATATTCCTATTGTTTTCAGTTGTCATTTTCAATTGCCACCATCTTGTTGATTTCAAATCGGCCACTATGTTGAATTGGCGACATTTTAGCCTTGTCGCCAACTTTTCAAAAACGCATCAAAATAGGCACACAGATTAAGAATTTACCAGAAATTATGCTCTAACAGAAAATGATTCTTAAAGAACTTATTAAAACAAGTGAAGGAATTTTTACTAAGCTGCACAAGATTCTCCTTCTTCATTCAAATAAAACATAAGAGGAATTTAAACACTTATTTAAAAAATAAACAGAAAATTAGACTTTTTTACACTCCAACAAACATATCAAAATAATTTAGGGAATATATAAAAAAAAAATGCTTAGTACCTTACAGGAACTTAAATTTTGCTTTTCCAGCATTTCGATTACAATTTGCGGCAGAATTAAGCGTCGTATTTTATACGAACCCATATATAAAATTTATTTCAATGTTTAATTAAAAATGATATTTTCAAACACATTTAATTCAAATAAAATATTTAAATGACCCGGTTCGTTTGGAAACAAAAGATGTCAAGTACTGTTGTTAAACTTTTGTGTGACACTAACGTCTAGTTTTGAATAAATTAACCTTTGATACCAAAGAATTGTGTTGAAAAATTATGATAATGATGACGTCACAGTCAATTTCTTTGCACCTGAGAAAAACATGTATTATGATGGGTAGTAAAATGTGAAAATTTGAATTTATTTTATCAGGTCTATTATGATTGGCCACTCATAAACTTATGCATAAAAATGATAGAACATGTAAAATGTGACGTCAGATTCAACTGTTATACTTGAGAATTGAGCCTGCCAAATGTTTCAACTAATTTGCCCTAAATGCCAAAAAGAACAGGCATCACCTCAGCATATTTTGGACTGCCTTGGACTGGACTGGGAGGACATTTATAACTGTCCACAACTAGTGTCAGACTTCATTAATGTCAATGGCTTCACTGATATTGTCTGACTTCGTCAGACAAAAGGGAGATTAGAAACAACAACAACACTAATTGTAAGGTTCATTTTGATCTTGGACATCTGACGTCAACTACAACTTGTCTCCAAAATGTCTACTGTAATATTATTTCAGGTATACTATATATCCCCTGGAATTTTTGTAAAATTGCTCTGGAAATTTCGCTTTATAATCCCTGCTATAATTACATTTTATGAAATAAATTCCACATTTCTGATAATTTTAGAGAAAAAAAAAAAAAAAAAAACTGTTGTTTGTTTGAATTTGCAAATGTTAAATATTATTACCCTATTTTCCAAAACTCTACCTTATTTTTATGTATCTGTGTTTCTTTCTCTGACATTCTCAACATGATATTTTTGTGAATTTAATATTTTCACAAAAATAGTTTGAAACATGAATGTGTCCCAATTTTTTGGAACAATTTGTTCTGAACAGGCCAACAATATTCCCCTAAAATTTTCCAATTTTGGAGAAAACAAAATTTTTCTAATTTTTGGAGCAATATACAATTTTTTCTAAAAATTCTAGCCATCTTTAATTTTGATTACCAAATGAGTAAGAGATTTATTTGATTTTCTTAGAATAGATTATTATTCTTGTGTTATGATCTCATAAGAGATTGCATTAAGCCTCATTTCTGGAGGGAAAAAAAACATTCATTAATGATTTGCTAAATCGAAGTGCAATATAATAACAAACAGCAATGGAACTACACCCTTTAAAATTTGGCGACCCTGATGTTATGCAATCCTTAGCACACACAGTAAAGGCTTTTAAAGGGTAATACAGTTTGCATGTTTGTCATTGGAGAACCAATATTTAACACTAAATTGCTTTAGTTGCAAACTATCACCCGATTTCTAAACATTTTGTTTCTCTTTTCAGAATATTTCAGGGGGTGAAATAATCAGATACAAAGGTGCAATCGACACTCCAAACTGAGCCTTGGAGTGCACAGTTTACCCTCCAGTTCTGTCCAAGAAAGACCTACAATGCAAATTGTTTATAGTACAAACAATGACAGTTGTAGCATTGATCACTTTGCAATGTAGATAGTACAAAGAAATAAGAGCTTAGTGACTTAGTGTAATGTATTTAAAGTAATATTTTCTTGTTTATATACTGTCAATAATTTTTTTTATTTCTTTTTTAATGTGCATGTTTTTAAAAAGTTAAATTTTAAAAGGTTACCACCTGTTGCGCTCTAAGTAAATAATGTCTGGAGAATAAATTTTGCACTCGGATAACAAATTTTAAATTCAATCTCTGGTATTTCGAAACCATTTGAAACTTCCCACAAAGCTCTATGGGGCAATTATATAATCTGAAACTCTGCCACGTTGCATACACTTGAGAACCACGAGGTTTCTCAAATATATATACTTTTAAGTGATTTGAATGAGATATTTCAAATTGATTTTTTGTGAAAAGGTATAACACAGAAAATATATCAAAGAAAGAAAGATTACTGAACGACTTACCTTGAAAATTCCTGGACAGTAAATTTTCATATAGCTAATAGCACTGCAACTACTGACGCAAGGCAACTTGCATCAGTTGTAGATTATACATACAGTCGTAGACTAGTATTTTAGTCACAAACCTGGTTGTTATCGGACTCGCAATAATAAGTTTACATTCAAAAGATGCTCAAAAACTGCTGTAAAATAATGATGGCTTTGGCAATTTAGAAAATGATAAATCAATTTAAACTCACCAACCTACCAGAGTTCAAAACCTTGATGCATCACGTCAATACAAAAAAAAAGCCTTATACTTTTGTAGACTGAGGGTTGAAAGAATATTGAAATGGCTTTTTATTATTAGCCCCTGCATCTAAAATATTTGTTCTTAACTTATGTACAATTTAATCAATTTTACATTCTTAAATCTGAAGCTAAGGGCTTACTTCACTGAGTGCTGCTTACTTATCATCCAATCCTTCTTTGATTTTAGAAAAGAAAATTTTTTAGATAAACATATTCACTAGGCATAAATACAGCAAACGATTAAACGAGCATCATACATTGGCAAAAAGTAAATTAACAAAGTTTTGTTTAACTGGACGTTGTACTGGAAAAATTGTACACATAATAGATTAGCATATCTAGTATTTTATATTTTATTTGCATTACTATGCACATTATTACAGATTTCAAGGAAAACAAATAATTACACAAGTTATTTGATTGAATTGGTATTCCAATTGAAACTAAAGTAAACTGTTTTTTAATTCACAACTCAGTAAATTTCTCACTTCTGGGCTGTTTCAGTAGGCAAGGGTACATCCTGAACAGAAGTCGATTCTTTAAACGCAGGGAACTGCTCCCACGGTCCAACCAAATCAAATTTACGAAATTCTTGGGCCAGCTCCAGAGGCTCGACGACAACTCGCTTGACCTCATCATCGTAGCGAACTTCCACGTAACCGCTGAGAGGAAAATCCTTTCGAAAGGGATGACCTTCGAAGCCATAGTCCGTCAGAATCCTTCTTAAGTCAGGATGATTGGCAAAATAAACGCCAAACATATCCCAAATCTCTCTCTCGTACCAATCAGCCGCTTTGTAGACTTCACATGCAGAATCGATGGGGGTCAGCTCATCGGTGTAGGTTTTCACTCGAATCCTGGCGTTGTACCTCAGGCTCAACAGATTGTACACGATCTCGAATCTAAACTCTCTCTGCGGTACATCAACCCCTGCGATGTCCACAAGAGATTCGAACTGGGCAAGGTGGTGATCTTTGAGAAATGAGAGTACTGGTATGACACCGTCTGGGGTTATCATAATCTCCAATTCATCCCCGAGAGATATTTGAACCTTCTGAACGTACTTGGGTAAACATTCGGCAACAAACAAGCCGTAATCGCTCAGCTGGGCTGTTTTCATTTCGTTTGTTGGACGGATTGTGGGTTTCAAATCTTGTTTCGGTATTTCTCCTGCGGATAAAATACGAGGCGTACTCGTGAATCGTTTCCCGTTATTGATTAATAAGGAAGGGATAAATTGCCTTAGAGGTCTGGAAAAGCGTGAAATAGAGGAAAACATATTGATAGTGTAAGTAATTATCAATATATTTAGATTCTAAGTTTACCCTTCAACTAAGAAATATGCTACTTGTGTACAAAATGTTTGTTGCCAAACTGATACTTAGAAATTCATTTCATTATAATTATAAAATAAATTAAAAACATTAAAACAGTTTTCTTTAAAATATACTTTTCTTGAAATTAGATAAGGTTTTTCAAACACCCAAAGTTTTTTCAAAATATTTAATATACCAGAAATAAAGTGTAAATGCTAAAGTTACTTTTGGTATGGCAACGTAATTAATATTTACGAAAACATCTAATGTCATGTGCACTTTCACTTTATTACTCTATTTCGAATTTTTTAGTGGGGTGTCATGATTATTATTAATAAGAAAAGCAATTTTAATTATTATGGCGGAATTCATATACAGAGAATTTTGTAATCATGTGTACTTGGGACAATGGGAATTGGCCAGAGCTTGTGCTGTAACTTTGATTAAGAGCGATTCATATGAAGATGATCATTGTAAACATTTGTTGTTTTCGACATTACGACTCATCGTTAAAAATCCCTTTGTTGTGAGGTATAACTTTTGATTTTATGCATTTTACTTTCAAGTGTTTGTTATCGTAGATCAATTGGAAAATTTGTTTTTGTTTGAAAGAAGTAGAGAAATGTTTTGTTGTTAATCATTTAATCAGAAAATGTGTAACATTTGCTTTTGACGTTAAAAGTTTTTTTTTTTGGCTAGAATTTGATGAAAGCTTTGTCGTATTGTATGCGAGGGAAGGGGATAAAGTCGTTTTATATGGCAACTAGAAATATCTTTTTTCTACACAATCTAATTTCTTTATAACTAGGGTGATACGCCAGTAATTGACCACATGCCAGTAGTTGACCAAAATGACACAAAAAGGAAGTAAACAAGAATTCTTGTGATGGTATTCTAATTTTTATTGGTTAAAATATATCCAATAACGAATGAAAGCCAATGCCAAAAGTTATAGGGGTAACCAAGCTTCCAATTGGATGATAAAAATTAACAAACACAAAGGTATGTCACAGGGTCTCATATGAGTGACTGACACTATTAGTGAAGGGTGGTTTAGCTTCTCTTTGATTTTTTAGCATCAACATGAATAATTCCTAAATGGTTTAATACAAATAATGTATGTAGATCATTTATGTTTGTTTTATATTAATATACAAGTAGTTTTTCTTTAAACTAATAAACAAATTATGAAAAACAGATGGTCAATTACTGATCAGGCTAAGTGTTATATTTTTAGTAATTGACCAAAATGGTCAACTACTAAATTTTTATTTACTTGCATATTTTCTGGGAAAAAACAAAGTGATAACAAAGGTTTATGCTTTTATTGCAATCTTCACTTACTATTTGTCCAGAAAAATTGATTTTTTCAGTAATTGACCACTGTAGTTAATTGGTGTCTATAAGGGTGTTAAGTATTAGTTTTTCAACTTTAGAATACAAAAGTAAGTCATTTTTAAACTCTAAGATGGATTTTCTTATTGCATGTGTACATTAGATCATTTTTAAATATACTAGGCTTACTTTCTTAACATAATTTTTTTTTAAAAAGTCAAGAAATGGTCAAAAGTCAATTTTAAGTATACTTCCACTTTACCCTACACAAATATTATGTAGGTTACTTACAATTTTTATTTAAATTAACACTCTGGTACATAAAATGTCTGTCAGAATTTTATAAATTGTTTTATTTCTTGAAAAATCCAAAAAATCCGATCAAATGGTCTGTTGACAGAGAAAAGCATTGGTCAAAGATAAGCCGGAAAATTTACAGATCACTAACACCCTTGTAAATATCAAAATTACTTTTCACACCTTAATTGAATAAGATATATATTTAGTAATATTTTTTAATATGAACAGGAAAAAATTAAAGTAGAAAATTAACTTAAATATTGATAAGAAATTGAGTTAAATAAATCATTAAGGAAGTTTTTTTTATAGGTTTAAGCATATACCTAAGCTATAAGAATTCTGAAATCATTAAAATTAAACACTCATGGAAGGGAAGAAATCCTTTCTCAAGTACACTGAAGAGGTCTTGAAATCTACACTTTTTCAAGAGAAAATATTGGGAAAATAAGAGAAACTGCCAGAAAATACAACATTCCTCATTCTACGTTGATTAATAAGCTAAGAGGGAAAACCCCAGAATTTAGAAAAATGGGCCCTCAACAATTCTTACACCCTCAGAAGAAACTCTTCTATGTAATTGGATAAATGCCAATGCAAGAAAATGATTTCCATTAGAAAAACGGATGATTTTGAAACTATTCAAGAAATAATATCCTCTACATTCGATTCTTTTCATCTAAATTTATTCAGAATTGAAAGTATAGGATTAGATAATCTTTTCTATATTATTTTGATTTTCTTGTTTTAATTTTTTGAATAAAATACGCATAATTACCTACCAGTAAAATTAACTTTGATAACTAAAGTTTATAAAACCATCATACTATATTTTACACTGATGTTCCTGTATTTTCATGGATTAAAATTGATTATATTTATTTTTACTTTCTTTTTTTAATTCATTTAATAGTTAATTTATAAATATTAGAGCATTTTATAACAGAATTTAACAATTAACTTTTGGTTTTATTCTGGAAATGGAAGTGGTCAATTACTAGCATGGCTGTGGTCAATTACTAGCATGGCAGTGGTCAATTACTGGCAAAATTGCTTTTGGTAAGAAATTCTGATGATATTTTAAATTGTAAAAAGGACTGGAATACCATGTTAATTTATTATTGAGCTTCATTAATCAATTGATATTTTGGGAAATTTTCATAACATTCCGTTAATAATTTTTTAAGAAAAAAAATTAAATGTGTAGAAACTTGCACTAACTGGTCAATTACTGGTAGGTTCACCCTATTATATAGTAAACTTGAAAATACAGATAAAATAACTACAATCTAATTAAATTTTCTGGTTATTTATATTTTTAAAGAAGAAAAATTAAAGTTACTAAAAATCTGTTGTGTGAAGAGCTTTGAATATAAGGCTTACAGTGACTGCTCAGTTTTTTTATTCTACCAAAAAACTAGGTATTTTAAGTAAATGTTGTAATTTCACTTAATATTTCTCTTATAAAGAAAATTTATGTTACCTGGGGTTTGTAACTGCTCCAATTCCTCATTTTTGAAGCAAATCGCTCACTTTTTGACAATTGACTCCAAAACTGTTTCATTATAACAAATTTGTGTGGAAGTAAACATATTTTGAAAAATCTTGATGATTCAGAAATATATTTTTTTTTTTTTTTTTGAAAAAA
The DNA here is from genome assembly GCA_963978545.1 of Linyphia triangularis. Classification (NCBI taxonomy): domain Eukaryota; kingdom Metazoa; phylum Arthropoda; class Arachnida; order Araneae; family Linyphiidae; genus Linyphia; species Linyphia triangularis. Next base: position 14,111,118 of record OZ021727.1, read on the forward strand.
TGTTGGTGTAAAAATCAAAATTGAAAAAATGTTGGTTAAGATCTAATGTACGGTCTCCCTTGACAATTTTTTGAAAGTTGGCGATTCGCTGCTAAATGTGGCTACCCATCGCCAAGGTTTACCGATAACCCTAGTGACCGTTTGGATTTGGCATCACAGCATGTTTTGCCGCCATTTTGGATTTAGTGACACAGCTTTTTGATGTCAATTTCAATTTGGCAATTTTTTGTAAAGGTGACAAGGGGGACCGTGCAGTAAATCTTAACTATTGTATTTTATATTTTGAACTTATTATTAATAATTTTTTTTTTTTTATTTATATGCTAAATTAGAAATGATAGCTGTTTTGAGAAAAATGAAAAACCCATTCTTAAAATATTAGATATTTTGATGGAACAATTCCCAATCATTGCTTGAATTCGATTGTTCAGCTGCTCAAAAACTCTTATATTCTGCTATAAATTGGCCTAAAACTCCTAAAAAAAAGCTTTATACTGCAATTTTGATTTTTAAATTTTCGTTGTTACAAACATAGCTTTTTATTCCTCTAAAAATTTTACTTATAATACATATCCTTACACATGTAGTGATATACTAAAATTTCACTGTTATCGATGATACTTCTAATTCTAAATTAAAATTAATTCAATTTTTGAATAACATTTTTATTACCTTTTTACTTGACAAAAAGGAATATTTTTATTTACATATTGTTTATGGCACAAAGCTGAACAGTTGCCATGTACTTTATTTTTTGCTTATTAGCTCTATTTTAATTTTTGTCTTCATATTTCAATTTCTTTTAAATTTTAATTTGAGCATTTGAAAACAGTCCATGTAGGGACCAGACAAATAATTTTCTTCTATAGTTCCCAATTTGGAAAAAGACTGCTATTGAAGGTAACATCTTTGATGATATTGATTTTTTTTTCCTGCAATTGTTTGAAACATCGATATTTTTTTTAAATTTTATATAAGAGCCAGTAATCTCAATAACAATTGGCAGTTAAATGATTTTTTCTTGATGTTTAGTTTTTAAATTTGTGTGCAACATTTATGAAAATATACAAGTATATTTGTATGAATTATTTTGATTTCTAATTCGGTGTAGAACTAATAATTCTCAATTTTCTTCTCATTCAAGAATATAATTTACATGTGCTTTTCAAATCTTCAAAATAAAATTAACTTGGGTGTTCAATATAATATTATTTTTTATTACTATTATTCTGTTATAAGGGTTCATCTTATCATCTTAAATATTATCCTCAAAGAAATCAATATAAAAAAAAAGAATCACCAATGCGTGCCCTATTAAAAATTAACAAGATTTAATTTTACATAAAGTCATCTTCTTGTGGTGATGAGGTAATGATAACAATGGTATAAAACAGTTGAAAATACAGTGAAACCCTGTTAACGCGAAATTGCTTAAGATGAAATCCCATTTAATGCAAAGTAAAATCAGCTCTCTGTACTTAAAACTTAATGTTAATTTTTGGTTTAACACGAAATTCAGTTAACACTTACAATTTCGGCAGCTCCATCGCCTTCGCATTAATGGGATTTGACTGTAGTATTTTGAGGATTAAATGGCCAATTTGAGAATATCTGGAGCTCTATTGAGCAATAATACCATTCTCTTTCACAATTATTTTATTTCTTGTACATTGATTATTGTGTTAACCTATGAGGTTTTATTCTAGGTCTGCATGGACAACAGTATCCTGTCCTAGCTATGTTAGCATTCTGGCATACCAGTTACTTCTGGACTTAGGCTGTGATGTTAGTAAAATTATTGCTAATTTTGAATAAAAATGTGTTATATGCAATTTTACTAATTAAAATGTAATTTATACATTAATTATACTCGAGGGTTGCATGTTTTAAAATTAGATATAGAATGTATATTAGTATTTGTTAAAATATGCAATAAACTACACAATTTATTTTATTTACAATTATTGCTTTAATCAAGATTTTCGGTTATCAGAGTTAGTCTTGGTCCACATTAACTCAAATAATCGGGACTCTACTGTAGTATGTTCGTTAATACATAGATTGTTGGAGAATAAAAAAAGTTCTTTTCATTCTTAATTTTTATGTATTAATTTTGTGTATATTTTCTACTTTAGAATGTTGCAGGCATACGAGGGGAAGCAGACTTTAACGTGTTACTAGAAACTTACCTTAGAACTTCACAGACCAATCTCACAGTAAGAAACTACATTTAATGTGTTTAATAATATATACTATGAAAATTATCATAATTATTGCAGTCGTACCTGTTTATCTTGAATCTCATGGGAAAGGAAAAAATTCGAGGTAAAGCACTTATGAATTGTAGATGTTTTCAAGTAGAGTTTTTAAATTAAGTAAATTAAAAAACGTTTTAATTGTTTAAAAATTTGTATTGAGTATAAAATAAGCACTGTAGTACCGGTAAGATCATAGATTAATTTATGTTTTCCTGTAACAAATTATTATCATTCATTCATACTTTTAGTAGAAAAAGTAGTATTTCAATGACTTTTGGTGTCTAATTTTCTATAATTTTTTGAAAATTAATAGTAGCTGTAAATCCTATGTGAACAAGATTTTCCTAGGATTTTTAAAAAAGTTGTCAAGAGTTCAACTGCTTTCTCTGCTTTATTTATTGTCACTGTTAGAGCATTGGTATGCTCTTTAGCTTCATCTTTCGAAACACCACTCCCATTATTCGGGATCTCTGCATTTGTGAGGATTCTGCGTGTTGATAGGGAATCTACCTCTTTAAAAATGTCTTCAAAAGGAATGTTTACATTTAATCCAGATTTTATAGTATTCCATTCTTGAGAATTTATTTCAGACACTTCACTTGCTACATCAACAGTTTCTTCCGTTTCTTTTTCAATGTTTTCACTCTTTTCTTATTTGATCTCTCCCTTCTCTTCACATCCATTCTTGAATACAGCTTTTTTTAAGCAATTTTCACAGTTTTTTGTGTCACATTACTCCATGTGAAGTCGTTGTTGAATCCAGCATGTTGATCTTTATCAAGGACATCTACAAGCTTGCTTATCAAATCATCATACCAAATTGCCATATCAAATCACTAAATGTCTTCAAAATTGAGTTGCATAGTGTTTAAGAAGATCCTCACAGTCGTAAAATAGCCACAATCTAGGAAGTCAATTAAATGACTTTTTCTTTCCAGAATTCTGACTTAAGTGTGGAAGCTGAACTCTGGTAGTAATGCCCTGCTGATTAATTAATCCCTCATTCATTGTCCAAACCAAAACAGTGAACATTACCTATCTGATAATGATTCTGCCTTCTTGTTTTGCATGAAATTCAGCTTTTTTACTTGAAATGTCTGTTATAAATTAGTTTAAATTTCATTAGTTAAAATGAACTTTTTCATAAAAGAATATTTAATTAAATAATTCATTTCTAATGAAAAGTTTTTTTTCCCTTGAGGATTCAATTGTTCAGTTTCATGTTTAGTATTTTTTTTTATTATAATTTTGTTGTAAATCATGTTGTTTGATTTTTAAATTTGAGTGTATGAAAATATTTTTTGTTTTTAGGAATTATCATCAATTCACTCTCACCTGTTAAAAATAAAAGATGGGCAGCCTGGCTTTAAGGGATCAGACATTGAGATATCCAGACAAAGTATTTCATGCCTTCGAAGTGCCTTTGCAGAAAACCCGATCATTGTTTCCAGACTCCTTAGCATGTTGTGTATTCCAAAGGATGTTTACTTGGAAAGTACCCTAAATGCTGTAATATGTGATATTCATTTTCAAAACCTTTTGAACAATCTACGATCAATTAAAGCAGCTTCGACAAAACCTCGAAACTCAAAAAATGTGAAAGAAAGTATTTCAAAAGTATATTTCCTTCTCAACATACTGCCTGAGTGTGTATTGAACAAAAGCAGAAAGTTGCCTCTTGACGAAGTGCTGTTGCTTATCACCCAACTCTGTGAATTGAAAATTTTGGATTGGTCAAAAGTCTACCAATCATATTTATTTCGCTCTTCACCTGCTCTTTTTCAATATTTTTGTGATTTCCAAGAGCAATCTTTTGATGACAGCATTAATTCAAAAACTGATTGTTCTAAAAAATTCTTGAAATGTTATACATCTGGCAGAGTTTTTTCTCATCAAGGTGCTCTCTTGAAAAGCGTAGGATCTTCATCACACTTTTTACAAGACATATTAGTGAGTTTTCTAAATTATTTTTAAATATTAATCCATTATTATATGTAAAATATCTTTTGTCGAATCCTGCTTCTTCTCTATTACTATATTGATGGTTCTAATTTACTTATAAGGGAAGTGATATTAAACTAATTATTAATACTTCTGACAGCAATATTAAAATGATAATGTATCATCAAAATAATTTGTATTCAAATACTCAGCAATCCTTCTCTATTAACGCCAAATGACCTATCTGAACTTAACATTTATATACGGTTTTTTTATGTACATTTTATTTACAGTTACAGTATTTATCTTTATACTGGCAAAATCTTGATTTTAAAATCTTGTAAAATGAGTTTGAGTCTACAACTTGCAGCAAAAATTATTACCGCTTTTTGCATTTTAGCAGAATAACAATGTCGGAACTGATAACTTTAAGATTTTTTTACAAGCTAATTTATTCTGTAATTGTTTACATATCATCACAAACTTGTAAAAATCATAAAGTTAAGGTTTTTTTTTGTATTAATTGGTATGCTAGTTCCAAGTGATATTTTTGGTACATAATAACTTTTCACATTAGTAAGTCATATCCCATTAACGTGAAATTGAAAAAAAAAAAAAAAAAAAAAAAACAGAAATTGCTGTCAATTATAGAATCACCAACAGCACTCTATCTACGATTTGGCAAGAAAGAAGATGTTGACTATTGATGCTGAGTGGCAAAAAATGAAGACGTTGAAGTTGCACTTTTGGTTTAATAGAACCATGCAACATATTCTAATGCAGCTAGATAATGTCTCATGTGATGTTCTCTAAATAATTTAGTAGAAGTATATACATTTTTTAAAAAAGGGTTTATTTAAAACTCAAAGCAAAAATCAATGACAGATTTCTTAAAAAAATAAGTTACAGATAAATACGTTATCTTTTTTCCCCTTTGTATGTATATCTTGTTAAGCTATTGTACTAAATATAACCCTTGTGTTAAACAACAGTGTTAAATATAATTATAGCTAGTAGTTTAAATCTGCGTTAATTAGATCAAAAAGTTTTTAGACGGTTAACACAAAATTCGATTAAGGCACAATATTTTGGCAGTCTCATCAATTTCACATTAATGGGGTTGGACTGTAATAATTAAATTTTTTTTTTAATTGGAATTACAATATATTTTCTATGACTAATATGAACTAGATTTCCTTTCCAAGTTTAATAAATAACCTTTTCTGTTTATTTGTAGGATTTCTGCATCAAACATGTTCTTGATGGGAACTGGCCGATCATTAAAGATATTTTAAAGGGTCCTTTACTCTCACGCCTGCAACCTTTACTTCTAATTTTATCATGGAATAGTTGCCAGGATGATATTTCAGCCATTAATATCATTCAAGCTGTCAAAAGTTGGGATGAGGTAAAGTTTAAGTTACTTGGCTCTATTTCTTATTGCCATTTATGTTTTGAATGTACTGCTTCCTCTATTAATAAATTCAACAGTTTTATTTTGCAATGTATACTAGCACAAGCAAAATTGTAATAGGAAGTCAATCCATTCATAAAATAAACCTTTAATTGATCAATATATAGTGTCATCACAATATTTGTAAATAAGATATTGCATAAAAAAGAATCCATACTTTTATGCTGTAACTCTTGGAATACATACACTTTCATGTTTTATATTGTAAAAGCTTGTATCAAGTATACATAGTAAACACTCTGCTTGTAAATTTTTAATTACAAATATTTAGTAAGGAGTTAAGGATGCAGATGGAGACAGAAAACAAATTTTCATTTTAGCAATTGCTTCAGATAAATAAAATATTTCAATTTAATTTAATGTGTTGTTGGTTCAGTTGCAAAAATTTAGGCAATATTCAACTATTTTTAAGTATCTATAACTTATTAATTTGAGTGCAACATCTTAAATAGTTTTATATAAAATTTTAATCCTTTGTTACTGATTTATTAATCCTTTTTTTAATTAGAAATAAAGTTCAAAGATTTTATATATTTTCAATTTACTTGGTTATCAGTTCCTTCAAGCTTATTCCAAGTATTAATTTAAAGAAATAGAATATGAATATATTACTGGCAACTGCGAGGATTCAATGATTTTTTTTTTGGTGTCCACGGATGTGACCTATTGCTCTGGTTACAGGCATAAAAGTTGTAATAAAATTAACATTAACTCAACTTATAAGTATTAGAAATTTGTTTTAAAACACCTTCTTAACATAAAAATGCAGCCTAAATAATTTTGAGTTCGCTTAATTTACAAAATAGTATCCTGAAAAAAGTCAAGATAGTAAGTGGTAACATTGGCGTTTCACTGTTGTGACATTTCCTTGTTTGGGAATAAAATTTAAGTAATAATGAAAATATTTTATTGCAATTTGAAACCGCAATTTATTACATCTGTCATACTAAAGTTGTTTATACCTACTATTAAGTATTTTTTATTAGTATAGTTTTTGTAACCAGTTATACAAATTCCTGATTTTCTGTAGAATTACTAATTTATAACACTGTGGGAAATAGTTTTCTTTTGTGCAAAGTGTCATTTATCAATTAAAATAAAAATACTGAATTGTAATTATTTCTTACTCAAACATTTATCTTCTTTAATTAGATACTTATGATATTCCACAGAAAAATTAAACAGCTCTCCTAAACCATATTATAAGTTGCTTTTTATTGACTTGTTTATGAAATTTGTTATTTTGTGTTATTTATTCCTTCCCCTCCCCCCTGTTTTTATTGTAGCTTGCTACAGATAGTACTCTTGATGAAGCTTATACTTTTTTCAAGTTAAATACAGCACTACTGGATTTATGTATGGGATTTTATCGGTAAGTTCTTTTATACACTTCCATAAGTAAAATTTGTTAATATTCTGGGCTTTCCCTAATTGCTTTCTTTTGAGTTTCAGAGACCTTTATCCCGATGCAACCCTTAATAAAATTAATGCCAAATCCAGAAACATTTTCTCATCTCTTCAAACAGATTCACCATTACGAGTTATCCACACAGCTTTTGGCTTAAGAAATTTGCCACCTGCCAAAGTAGAGGAATTGCTCATTGTTGCTCAAGGTAATGTAATTAATTTATATTTGTATGGTTTTTCCTATAGATATTAATATTGAAGTGCATATAGACTTATCAAATCTAAATTTATACTGTACTCATCATTTAAGTTAACTTAATATTCCTCACATTGAATATAACACAACTTTTCTTTTATGAATCTATCCACTTGTGTCTTTTTATGGAATTGTTGTAAATTGGTTGTGGTCATGTCAGTTATTCATATTTTTTTATACTCGAAACAAATATATTTGAAATATTTTTTGCCACCTGCCTTACAAATAATCTTTTTGGTATTTTCTTCTCTAGTTTCAATTATACCTGCTCATAGTATAGTGTTTTGTGAACTTTATAGTGTTTTATGGATTTCTTTTTCTTGTTTATAAATGGTTATGGTACTAGTTAATTAATTGTATGGGTTATTAAATCGAGTTACTTCTTGTATGTAGGGACAAGTATTGGCTCAATGATCATGGCTACATACACTTGCTCAAAGTATATTCATAGTTACGTTAACAAGTTAAAACTAAATTTACTAAAATTAATACTTATATACTTAACTGATTAAACTGTACAACATTTGATTGATTGTTATTGAATGAAACTTTATTTCATCAATTATACTTATTTCATGGCATGTTTTCTCTTATAGGTGAAAAACACTTATTTATAATTACAATAACAAATTAAAACTAAATTGAATTAAATTTATATGCATGCTTAAACTTATTAAACTTTACAACATTTGATAGATTACTATTGCATAAAACTTTATTACATCAATTATACTTATTTTGCGATATGTTTTCTCATATAGGTGAAAAACAGTTCCCCCTTGATTGCAGTCTTCATCTCACTGCCAAAGCTGTTTACTCTGGATATTTAGCCATTACCTTAATAATGGACGCTATACACATCAGCTGTGAATACAAGGACCTACTCCTTGCAAAAAAGCTCAGCATATCTGAAATACTTTGCGCTGATCCTTTGATTCCAAATAAACCAAATAATAATGAACCTGAAACTAGCCAAGAATATGAAACCAGTAAGGAATCCTTATCGGATTGCATTGATAGCCAAGGCCCACAAGAAGCTTATAACAAATTCATTCTCCACAAGATACAACAAGCCAAAGCTGAGGTCAAATCCATCTTGCCGTTTGCTTTCCGTATCGAAGTCATGGAAAACATATTCTCTTTGCTCTTCTCGATGTCGAATGTTTTGTTAGATTCCCTCGAGCCCGGATCGGATTCAGACCAGGGCCACGAAGGCGAAATTTCTGTTTCCTCGGCAAAGGGCGAGCAAGTGTCATCGATAAACGAGACGACTCAGTCGTCGGAGAACGAGAAGGTTTACACTGGTCGATTCGTAATCAGTACAGTGAAGTTGAAGGATTGTACTGGTTCTGGCTATTCTAGACAGCTGAGTTCGAGGAGTACAGAGAGCAATAGTTCTTCAGGGCTGCAAGTTAATACTTTTCTGTGCAATGAGCTTATAACGAGGGACCTCTTGTCATTGTTGTATGACTTGGTTATTGATGTGAAATCGGATGTGTATAAAGCTGCAGGGCAGTCGGATAATGTGAAGAATAAGGTGAGCTTGTATTTCATTGTAGCATTTGTTAATTTTACTTTTACTTGTGTTATACTTTTGAAAGACTGGTTTTAATTAGAAGTTATAAATCATTTATGGGAATTTTTGGGAAAAATAGAAATACTGCCTGATCACTTGGCACAATCAGGTCAAAGTCCTACTAAGTTTGTAGAAAAAAATGTGTATGGTTGACAATGACTGTATTTTCTTTCTACTTTTTTTACTTCAGAATTCAAAAAATCATAATCATAGTTTCACCATTTGACCTCGTTGAATTTTTAATGGCTTAATTTTTATCTAACAATAAAAATATCACAATCATTTCAATTAGATTAAAAAGTCGTCACCTAAACCATGTGGAAGCAATTGAATATGTTTAGGAATAAAACAGTTTTTCCATATTTATTATGCACCTCAGTAACTGAAGAGAGACACAAAGGTGGTTTTGAAGATTGAATATGGAATTTATTTGAAACTGCAAGATAAAAATAAACTATTTCTACTTCTACACTGAGGGGGGGGGGGGGATGAATGACTATTGGTAAAAGACATCAGGTCATCCTTCAGGTTCATATTTCTGAAGAATGACCCATGTGTTAATTTGAAATTGTACAATATACTTTTTAAGTATAATTTTTTTTTTTTAAATCATGTTTTCAAAACAAATTTTGATGATACCACTTGCATAGCAATAATAATCTTTAAAAGAATATACAAATAGAAGAACATCAATTTTTTGTTTAAAATTATCTTTAATTTTTAATAGAAAAGCAATGAGGCTATAAAACATTTGTAAAAGTTAGACACAAGAAAAATATTGTTGCGTTGTACGGGTTCGAAAGATTTGACGCCAAAGCAGATCAAAACTTGCAGAAATTTATTCCAAAATAACTCTTCACAGTTCTCTTACAGCTCCAGAACTTCTCGTTCTAGTAGACACAATACAGCTCTTTTCACCTCAATAGAGCACAAAACAGCAGTTAAAAACTTGACAAACAACTGCTAAATTGTCGCAAAAGACAATGCAATACAGTTCGCTTTAGAATGCTCGGTATCTCCAGTCAACTAATTCAGTGACTCAAAATCCAAGAACTAACTCAAGTCAGGAGTACAGCTCTCACAATGAACGTTAAGAGACAACTAACTCAGTGATTCAAAATCAACTAACTAACCCTACTCACAGCCGTCCTTATATAGGAGTGGGGGAACTTTCGTGAATATTCCAGAGATAGACATTTGGAGAACTTTCCAGATTGGAGTTGAAAAGTCCTTATACATGTACGTGGGATACATGTACCCATACATGTACCGAAAATATTGACAAAAATTAGTCGCCAAAATCGTCGCCAACTTGGCTCTATATCGCCAATTTGGCGAGATTCCCATTACCATAATGTTAAATGCCCTGCCCCTTGAAACTCGCTTCCCAGAGTTACCTCTGTAAAACCCGTTATCAAGCGATAACACCCCTATTGCCTGGAAACCAACTAAAACGAACTATTGCACTGCCTTATGCATAATGTACATAAATCTTCTTATTTACAAAATTAACACTACGAAATATTTACAAATATACAAAATTCGTAACAATATGAAAATGTATTGGTTTTGAGCCCCTAATAGCTCATAATTGATCTGTATTTGAAAATTGTTCTAAACCATTATTATTTTTTCTCTTTGCTGATAAAAGTTATATTGTTTCCTCGATACTGATCCATATTTGTATTTATGTTTTTATTATGATAATTTTGGTTGTTATATTCTTATTAAGTTAATAAAATCTGATTATATTATTTGCACCTTAATCACAGATAATTCCTATTACAGATCAACTTTGAGCTGGAAGGAGCTTATACTACTGCTGGGGCAAAACTGCCAACTGAAAGTATTGAATTGTCCGAACGTATATCACAACTTTTGCACTATGTCAACGAGGCCAAATGGCGATATGAGGTTGTCAAATCTGGTATGTTCCAAGGTTCTTTTGGTATATCACCTTTACAGCAAAAGAAGCCATATTTGTTCCAAGCTCAGTGGAGTGCATCTTCTTCAGGTTTGTCATCTTCAGTTTCTTAGTTGTGTTTTCAGATAATGTAATTTTTTTATAGCTGATGATAATGTAAATTTTAATTCTAATGTATTACTATTTATATGATTCCACTTTGAGCAATAACATTTAGTTTTAACAAACATAAACAAATATCAACTAGTATATGTATATTCAATCATTTGCAATATTTTTTACTAAATAAAAATAGTTTTAAGAATTTAATTTATTGCTTGGTAATTACTTAATAAATCTTGTTTGGTAGGTTACTATAGGAAAATATATGCTATGCTTAAATGTGTTAATAGATAACAATTTAAATTTTGCTACTGTGACAATGACAATTTGACAAAAGTAAAATTTTAAAATATATCCTTTATACAATTCAGGGCTCAATTATTCTGTTGAGTATCTGACAAGGAACTTAACTAAAAAATTAATTATTTTATTCACAATAATTAAATTTAAATTGTTAGAATAAAGCTAAATAAAAATAATTGTAACGTAACTGACGAATTTATCCTATTAATTCTAAATCATGAACAAAAGTAAAAATATCATTATGACTACCACTCAATAAAGAATTTATGTGTATTTATAAGCTTGGTTTGATTACCAGAATATTTATTTAAGAAAAGTTAGCATTGTATCCTTTTTTTACTGTACTGCAAGCTAGCAAATTAAGTTAAATTTATTTACTTTATAAAATATAACAAAAGTGAACCAAGTTGCAAATGAATATTTTGTCACTGATGACGTAGATTTGACTCATTTTTAAAAGATACAAGTTTGCAAAGCCAGAGCTTTGAAATTGTCTGTATGCTTCCTCATTAAAAATTAAAGAGTGGTGTTAGCAAATAAAAAAATAATGCTAAATATTTGGCAATCGGATCTAGTTCAACTCATTCAAAGTTAATTTTTGAATAGTTTTGATTATTTTTACTCCAGCAGACCAGTACATTAATAAATCCACAACTAGCATCTCTCTACGTTTTATAAAAAAATTCATGATGATTTTCAATGGGGTACCTAAATTTGTAGTCGCCTCTCAGACTATTGTTATATCTCTACTTTATTAACACTCTTTCTCCTTACAGATGGTACAGATAAAGATAGCAAGAAGCGTCGAAAGAAAAAGAGACATAAAAGAAACTTCCCAAACAGCAGAAAGGAGTCTTTTGCAGAATCGAGCATTATTCAATGCATGTTATCTTCTCCTGAGGCACTTTTACGGTATTCTTTATGGAGTAGAAACTTGAAGCAAGCTGGACAAGTCATACAGGTGCATTTTATTAATTTTTTTTATGTGTATTTGCTTTCATTTATTTATGAGCCTTTATTGAGTCATTTTAGATTATTACACTACAGTCAAACCTCCTCAAGACGAACTCCAAGGGACCTTTAAAATTAATTCGTTTTATCCGTAGTTCGATTTATTCGAAAAATTATAAAATATTTTTTTAAAAACTAAAAGATTTTCTCACGATTTTCTGAAACACAATTTTAGTCCCTAATGCATATTTAAGTAAAAGTAATAAATTTTGAATTTTTCAAAGAAAAATGCAATATCTATATCACTAATACAAAAAGTTTCAAAAGTAAAGATTTAAAAGTTAGAATGCTAGAATGTTTATTAATTGATTACAAGAGAAATTCTTTTTTAAAATATCGTATGGGGTAATTAGATGATGTGAAACATATGGCATATCCATCGTCCTGGTACCCCCATCAACACTTCACCTCAGGGGGATTCTTCATCTTTGAGCTGTCCTAGAGGTAAAATAAGTTGAGTGGAAACATACGCCCCTTAATGAAGCCATTTAATCACTCTAGGAACGTATGCGTGAACTTGATAATAGGTTTGGATTTGGTTAGTTGGAGAGGGAGGAGCAGCACATATCAACTGGTTTAAACTAGTTGGTGAGAGTAGAAAATTATCGCAAACGGGCAAAACAGCCAAATACCTAGAGGCGAACTAGTATACTGGGTCTTTGTTTGAAGACGTTTTGGGAAAACGAAGTTGATAACAAGTGAAAAACAACTTGTTTGTTTTACAGAATGGAAGTTTGAACGTTAGGGACTTCAAATACGAGTTCTACTAATCTGATAGTTCGTCTTAAACAAAGAAAATGTTATTTGTATATACAGTCGGACAGGGATCGTAAATGTAGTTTGTTTTAACAGTAATTCGTTTTAAGCGTGTTCGGATTAATGAGGTTCGACTGTACAATTAAACATGGATTACAGTACTGATATTTTTTTGTGTGAAAGTTACTACTACAATGTAAAAGTTGTAAATGCATGAATTTGCAATTTTTCTTTGCTAGTTAAATATTATTGTAAATTTTAGTATAGTCTACATAATGTTTTAATACAGTTGTATAAATTACTGCATAGTTAAAATTAACAGTGTTTTAAATAAAAAATTTCCATGTATTTTACAAAATAAAGTACTATTTTAAAGGATAATTTAAAAGACTTATTAATAGACTTTTTTAATATTTAATTTAATAAACTTTTTCTTATTGATCATTCAAAATTTGAAAGTATTGCGTCAAGCACATGGGTTCCTATTGTCACTGCAGCTTTAAAAAACCTTCATAAGTTGGTTACAACCTATTTTATATAAATCAAAGTGGGTAATTTAATGAAAGAATATAATTAGAAGATCAAGGAATCAGAGTTTTAACAAGCTAAATACTATTTAAGATATATTTGTCCAATGTAAGAATTACTTGTATGTTTACTTGCAAATGCATGTATATGTTAATAGAAAATGGCATTTGTATGACATTTATATCCGCAACAATTTTATTTCCAGCTATTCCACTTGCAAAAGTCCTCCGAAGCAAAAGAAGTTATCCTAATACAGGAACTAAAGAGGATTTCCCAAAAACTTGTTGAAAGTGAAAGTACTAAAAGGAAGTTCCTTCAAAGGAGATCCATATCAGTCACCGAAGGAAAGTCTTTGTTGTCCAGTATACAGGCCATTGGAGATGCAGCTGCAACCGGCTTACAGTCGTCTGAGATCTGCCTCGCCATTCACGCAGAGTTAAGCAGTCTAAAAGTACCTGAGCTTGTCGATATCACAGGTGGTGTCAGGCATCCGGAACTGATGCTTGGTTCTGAGAATATATCTTCAATATTCTTGGCCGATTTAGGATGTACTTCTGGAGCCTCCCTTGACTTGTCATCAGTATTGCTAGACATGGCTTCAAGAACTTGGAATACTTCAAGTGAAGTCATCCAAGATTTAGATGCCAAAGTCTTATCTAAGAAGAAGATGCCACTGATCAGAGGGATTTTCAGAACCCTTGGTATGATGAACTCTTTGTTGAAAGAGTTTCTCCACTTTTTTGGTGAAGATGAACTCCAAGGCAACTTGAAGGGATTATTTTGGCCTTCGGCCAAAACTTATACTCCCTTCCCGCATGTGTTGTCAAACTTCATTGGAAGTTTGGATTTCCAGATGTTCAAAGAAGAGATTGAAAGCTGGAGGCAAACATCAGAATTGTTGGAGGAGTTCATTGTTTTGATGAGGGAGGAAGAAACCAATGCAAGTGGGGCGTCGGAAAAGGATATTATGCAGGAAAATAAACTACATATGACTTACAAGAAGCTATCGAGAGTTCTCAGAGAACTCAGGGACTGGTCCTCGGAGACGATTCGTCCTCAGCAAGTGCGGTATGAGAGTTATCTCAGCAAGTTGCTGATTCACTTGCACCAAGTAACAGCTGCCATCTTAGATTGTAAAAAACAAAGTATTAATACTGGTAAAGTTTTTTTATTTCTTTACTATTATGTATTTTATATTATTTTTAACGTACAGTTCATAAAAATATAACTATAACTATTTTTAAATTTTTTTTTCTATATCTAAGTACTCTAGTATTTCTTTAGATATATAAATGATTTCTTGATAAGTAAATTGAACAATGAGATTTGATAGAAATCCTAATTATTTAATGCTATTCATGCAAATGCGTTCCAGTTAATGATAAAATATTAACTTCTCTATAGGGTAATACATAAAGAAAAATCAATGTGTTATGATGTTAATATTGTTTTCCTTTTTTAATTCATTTAATGCCATACTGAGTCAGGGTTCATACACCTCGGGGAGAATAGGGAAAATAAATCAGCCTTAAAATCTCAGGGGAAAAAAATCTGCCCTAAAATCTGGGAAAAGTCATTGCTATTCTGGAAAGAAATCTTACTCTTCTGTGCTATTTGTTTAACCTTAACTTGAGGGGGAAAAAATCTTTTTTCGTGTTAACGGAAGAATTTGTAATCAATGTTCGACAATATTTATCTGGCTTGCTAAAATAATTAAAATAACAAATTCTTGTTCCACGATGGAAAACTTGGGGAATTTTTTTTCTGAAAATGAGTAGGAACCCTGTGAGTTCTTGACATTTCATAATTTGTAGATGAATACTGAAAAGTGCAAGCTTGTGTGTACATTTTTCACAGCAAATGGACTTAAGGTATTTCATTCCGCTGATATTATAGATTATTAAAACTTTATTAGTTTATATGCTATTATTACTATTAGCAAATAAAGTACTATAAAAATCTAGTTTTATTTTATTTCGAACTATTTTTGTACTTTCTGAACTTTTATATATTTTATATAGGTTCTTCCGTGTATACATCTGACTTTTCTATTCTTAAAGAAAGTCCAGTAGAATTACTGAAGAAAATTATATTGCAAAGTGGTGTAGAACCTGAGAAGTATGCATTTTCTCTATCAACTACTTAAAGAACTTTTTACTATTGTACATTTTCATTAGTTTGAAGCAATTTTTCCTTGTTTCAATTGTCATACATTAATTCAACTTGCAAGTAGTTAGTAATTTCAATAATATAGAATTGCATAGAAAGATTTGTGACTCTCAAAATAAATTTTATCTTTATTTTTTAAAACAAAAGTGATATTAGGAATTTGTGGCCTCTTGTAGTTAGATGAAAAACTTATTTTTTATTAAGCGTTACAATACATAATGATCTTCGTCAGCTAAACTATTTTAATGAATATTTATTTTAAAATTTTACTTGTAATAAAGGTAAGAGTTTGTGGTATAGATTAGGCTTAACTAAATCAGTTCCTCTGCAAGATGAAAAATTGGGCAGTCCTCTTATTCCATTACTACATATAGGCATTTGAATTAATATATCTTAGGGTTAAGTCTATGTGTATAACAGCTGAAAAAAAAGAGAAGAGAGATGACTGGACTTTTGTTTATATTGTATCAATAAATATCAAATACATTGGGTTAAATAATGTCTGAACTTTCACAAGTGTAAGAGCTTCACTTTCATCAGAACTTATTTTTTTCCCTTTTATTTATTTGTGTGTGCAATTCTGTTTAGTTAATCTATTAATTTTAATATGTTTTTTCCTATGCTTTCAGAATTGAAAAGTTTGCAATTCGTATGAAAGTGGATCTTACTCATGTTCTTGCCCAAGCATGCTTGCCACACGTGCCCTTGTTCGATAACACCATTGCATTGAGCAAATTAATAGAATACCCGGAACAAAATTCTGGAGGTAGTTTAAGAATTTGTTGCATAAGTGTGTTTTTATCTTTTATTAATCGTTGTAGTTCTGAACCTGATAATAGAACATCCCTTAAATGTCTGTTATTATGTAAAGAAACATCCAACATTGAAATCTAATCCCTTGGGGTATGTTTACTAAAATATTTTTTTTGATTTTCCTGAAATTTTTTTTTAGTGTTCCTCTTTAAAACAGGATTGATTTAGTATGATTAGTTTCAATTATTTCTAACTCCTGAAGCACATAATAATTTATATTGTTCAAAGTTCACGTAAGAGTGTTGGGCACTCTTCCTTTAGATGGGTACTAGATAAAAACCATGAAATTCCAAACTAACAACCTCCAGATCTTTTATAATTCCTTTAATAAAACGTTTAGCAACTCTATAACGAACTGCAAAAAACTTAGTCCTAGCGATACATTTATGCATTATTTAAATGTGTAAACATTTAGACTTGGCGCCAACTGTGCTAACTGATACCTGTGTAACGAAAGAGTATTGAATGTTGTTCTGTATTAAATGTGTTTTCTGTGAAGACTCCAAGTTATGTGCTTCAAATGTGATAAAGTTTTATTTTCATCTTTCTCCTATTTCTAAACTAATCTTATTTATGGTTGTACTCGGATTAATACACTGGGTAATAATCCTAGAGGCTAATGAAAGTTTGGGTACATCATTTTATATTCTTCTAAAATTTTTATGTAATGTAGAAAAATGTTTAAATATCATGATTACTGGTCTGCGTGACAAAAAATGGCTAAAACTATTAAAAACTCGATTTTGAATGAGTTGAACTAAATCTGATTGCCAAATATGTCATAACTTGCTGAATAATAAGCATCCTGTTTTATGTGGTAACCCTCTGATCTTTAATTTTATATGAGGAATAGGACGTATGATTTCAGACCTGATGACATTTTCTTTTAAAAGTAAGCCAAGTTGGCATGATCAGTTCGTCATCAGTGACTTAATATATATTGCCAAATTGGTTCATTCACAAAAAAGTGCAAGTAAGATGTCGTCGAGGATCGAGAATCATGTGCACCTTTCTTCATTGAAATTTAAAGAGCGGTGGATTACCAAATATAAAAGAATGCTCTTTATTTGGCAAGTTGACATGTTTGTCAATTGGACTTAGTTTAACTTATTTAAAGTTGATTTTTTAATAGTTTCAGCAATTTTTGCCCCCGCAGATCAGTGTATTTAATATCTACTAACATCTCTCTACTTTCTATTAAAAATTCAGAATGATGTTTGATAGGGTACGTAAACTTCAGTGGACTATCAGTCTATAAATATTGTTTCTGGTTTTTATCTAAAAATATGATTAAAAAAAAGGATGTTATATCTAATAATGCAATTTTATCTTGTATGAAATTGCATTTACAAAATTTTCTTAAGGTTATGTAGAGTTCAGAATTCAATTGTTATTAAATTTCCATTCATAGTAAGCATAAAAAATATAATCCTTGTTTTCTTGTTTCAAATATTCATTTACAGTATAGTATACTTTTTGATTTTGAAGGTTATCCACTGCTAATACTAAACAAGAAAAAGAATCAATGGCCTTCTCCCAGGCATCCAGATCTTGTTGCAAGAGAGTTGCTCAAAGATTTAATAGGAATGATACAAGGCGAGTTGCTCTTGATTCATTTTTATTATTATTCTGAACAAATTGCTGTCAATTGAAGTCTCACAAAATCAACTAATAAATATTTTTTGAGGAATGAAATCATATTGTGTGCCTGCTCAATATTTTGTAAATCTGCTAATAAAATAATTTGTGGGCTGAATGATAATTTATCACAAAGTATAACAGAATTTTGAGAGTTGGCAACCAATTTGTTTAACGACAGATTAAATTTTGATGAAAACAATGTCATCTGATGCTAATTTCTCATAGACTTGTCATTGGAACTTTGTGACTCTGCAGCCCAATCCTCATTTCTTAAACCTAATTTTTGTCTTTTGTAGAATTGATATTAATAGTGTATCTATGTTTTAATACATTAGTTGTTAAAAAAGAAAGTGTTCTCAATATCTTCATAACCAAGAACCATAATTTTGTTCAGAATTTTTTTCTTTATAAATTGAGTTTAAAAGTATAAACATACAAAATTTTACCTTTTTTGTGCAAAACCTTAACAATTCAAATTAGGCATGTAGTTGAGAAGTAAAAAGGGTTCCTCTTGTTAAGTATTCGTACTGAATATTTCCCTCTTTTTCATATGTGCAATTCGCATCAACTAGTTAGTCAAAAACTTATAAACAGCTAAAAAAGGACAAATTGTGTAGTTATTTACCAATTAATAATAAGTAATATGTGATCTAAGCAAGTGTTAGAAGTGGTGAGACTTTAAACACTTAGCCTAAAAACTGAGGCTTGAAACATAGTATTTTGTAAGACTGTTTAGATTATAGGTAACTACAAGAATATTATACATTTTTTCTTTAATTTAAAATTTATGTTTTAAAAATATTAATTATTCTATAACTTCAGTTATCAGTTGTGAATTTTTCAAATTATAAATATTCATATAAAGTTGAACCTTTGTTACAAGAGTAAAATTACAACCTTGTGGAATCTGTCAAAGAAGTTTCATGTGATTTATAGTGAAAAACATTTTGTATCCTTATGTAGTGAATATATATTTAAAATGTTTAGAAAGTTTAATTGTTGAACCCATGTTTCTTTTTTCTTGAAATTTTGCAAATTATTTTAGAAACATATTTAAATATGATTTATTACAATCTTTTAAGTTGCTAAAAGTTTTTGTTTTGTACATGAATAAATCATGTAAATTTTTTTAGAAAATTTTATATTTAATCATTTTTTTTTTCACTGGATAATAGTTTTTTGTTGAAGTCTTAGTAAAAATTTTTTGTTTCAAAATTAGATACAGTTATGGTCAATAACTCAAGTGGAATATTTACTGTCGAAGAACTGATATCTGTGTCGCAAAGCTCTCATCTCTGTAGTTGGATGGAGGATTGCTCTGAGTTGCAGTTTGTTGATCTGGATTTGTTGCAAACAAAGGAAGAAAAACTAGCATTTTTCATCAATTTGTCCAATCTAGCTTGTTTACATGCAATTCTTTTTGAAGTCATCTATTCAAAGTCACAGGTAACACAATACATTGCAGTCTTTTCAACATTTGTACAAATTGAATTTGTCTCAATATATATATAAAAAAAAATGTTTAAAATAGTTATAAATCAAGACTGTACATTCTAGGAGAAAGATACTGAAAATCCTAACTTTTCTGAAGCTGCCATGTCTTTGAAAATCGAAAAACTGCACTTTCAATTACTGTCTTCTAACTTAGCTGAACGTTTGACTGCACTTAAAGTTGTAGGTTATTCTGTGGGCCAGTTAGGTGCTATAAGGTATATTTTAAATTAATGTTGTATGCTATCTGTACTTATACTAAGAAGGCATTGGGTTGTTGTTTTTAAAGTGATTTTTAAACAATTTTGAAAGAATGTTGTTTTGTTATTTTGGAAGGACGCTCTTTTTATGACCATAGAGGTTTTTTTTTTTTTTAAATAAGCTTTTAAAGATTCAAACTCTGTTACAATGAAGAATTTATTCATTGGCATTGAAATTAATTTACATTAAGTTTTTCCAATTCCATTTGGCTGATAAAAGATATTAACTTTAATATAGCATGTCATCTATACTTATAAAGATATAAAATTTATTTTTGTGTTTGGTGAAAATTTTAAATTATTTGATTAATTATTTTATGAAGAAAGTATGCATTGGTATTCAAAATGAATTTTTATCTGACTTTACAACTAACTAGCAAAATAGGTATCTGGTTTACACTTGCATGACTAATACAACACAATATTGATAATGGAAAATCTGCTCTAATTTTTATTTTTATGTAAAGTAATATAAATTTTTTTATGTTGTTTGTATAAGATTTTAGCTAAAAGCATCGAAGTGGCATCCTTCTTAAAATAAAAAAGTAGAATATTAAATTAAATGTCCTATTTAATTAATAAAAGTAATTATAGAATCAATTAATTGATTTTAGCAATTGTAACATATGCTTAGTTATTTGGCTGGATAAGATTTGTTCATTGATGTGTTCAATAAGGTATTTTTTTTAATTATTCTTTAAATTCAAGGAAGAACAAATCAAAGTTTAACTTTGATTTGTACTTAAATTCTCATGTAAGAATTAAGTAATAGTTAAGTTTTTTTCTTTTTAAATATAATAATAACTCTATATGGTTTATTTCTTGCAGTCTTTTTGACCTGCGTTACCAGTTGCTACATGCTCAGCTTCCTGTACCAAAACACTTGGGGCAGCCTCCATTTTACCAACTATTAGGTAAATATTTAGATACTAAGGTTATTCATTTCAAGAGCATTGAATATTATTTACACTTATTTCTTTAAAATAAATATTTATCCAGGAATTAAGTTTTTTTTTAAATTAAATTCTTATCTATTATCACATGCAATTAAATTATTTTTTTAGGTGATCCTAAAGCTATTTGGGAAAAATACATGCCTCCTGTAGAACCAAGAATGTTATTTCTTTTGGTAGAAGGTTTGCAGTATTCACCAAAATTACAAGTAACGATCTTTTAAGTTTGTCGTTGTAAATGTTATTATATATATATATATATATTTAAATTTAAGTCGAAAATTAATATAATATAACTTGAATTTAAAATATAGTATAAGTAGAATTGCAGCTGTACTTCTTTTTCTATTAGTTTTTATTAGTTATGCTATGAATTAGAAAGCTGATTACTATCTTGCTAAAAAATTTTAAGAATAGTTCTTAAAATTTTAGTTATAAAAAATAAAATTTAGTTATTAAGAATAGTTAAAAAAACAAACGTGCTATCTGCTACCATTTCTTTATATTATATTGAAAATTCTGTATGGCATACAGTACCTTACTAGGATAACAAACAGGCTAAACATGTTTTTGCACTATTTTGTTCTAATCTCCTCAGTTGGGGTTTATCATGCATTATTAATTTTGGTGTGGTAGAGGTATTAATTTTTTTTTCTATAATCAATTTAAAATTTTATTACTATATTGTGCGTGGATCGTATTGTTAAACTAAACTTAAATAATAAATGACACTTTGACAAGGCTTCCTTGATGGTACTGTAGAAATACAAATGAATTTTTTATTTAAAATTTATATTTGTGGTTGAATTAAAAAAAAACCCAAAAAAAACTACAGATTTTTTAAATTATGCTTTTTTGAAATTAGCTTGTTCTGAAACTTTTTTTCCCTTTGCTGTAATTGTTTTATTATTTTGCAGGTTTTGTATAGTGAAAATATTGAAGTTGATCTAGTAGAAGCTGCCATTAATTATCTAGATTTTACTGTTAATATTGATCTAGAGGAAAAAACAGTAAGTTGAACGCTTAAATGCTTTGAAAATGTATAATGGTGCAGTGAAAATATATTGTGGCCCACATTGCTTATTTTAAAAATATGATGCAGGTTTTAGTCTATTGCATTTAAAATATCTAAAAAATTCATTCGAAGAACTGTTCAAATAAAATATAATAAAAGTAGGGTTAGGAAAATTTTCAGACATTTAATGTTTTTGAGTGATTGGTTAAAAGTAAGATTTATAAAGAAAAAAAAGAAGAGTCAAAACTATCTCTTTGGGTTTTTTAAGTTAGGATATGTAAAAAGAAAGGTATTTCCTTTTTCTTTTAATTCCTTATTCATATGTCATCCAATCGTGGAAAAGATGAGTTATTTGTAGGTCAGCTTTTTCCGACTTAGATGCAGAATTATCATCTTAGTAATTTTAATATAGTTAGTAGAAATTTTGTTACGAAAGACATAAATAAATATGAATGCTACATATATAGCTTACAACTTTCTCAATGAAATGGAAATTAAAAAAAAAAGAAAAAGCATCTGCACTTGTGTGAAAAACATTTTTAGGAATGCAAATTGCATTCATCAGGAATGCAAAATGGGCATTCATATAAATGCCTTTATTATCTATTCATAACACCTGTATTTCCCCACATATGTAAAATGACATAGTATTTGAATTTATTCAAAATTTTTTTGATGTAATATAAACTTTTGGTGAGTGTCGAAGACAATATACCGTTTCACTTTTATCGCTCAGTGATGATCAGGTTTTAAATGTTTACTATAAGAGAGCTATAAATTTATCATTCTATCCATGTTTTAAATGTTTTTCTTTATAGATTTTACTCCCAAAATTGCTGAAATGGTATGCACTAGATTTCGATAATGATGACCAAAAGGACAGCAGTCAGCCGCTCTATGAAGGCCTTCTTCATTCATTAACCACATTTTCCAGCAAAGGTCTTGGAGATTCGATTCAAGCTTTGTTTTCTGGAAATACCTCTCTCACCAGCAATGAAAATACGGGTGACTATACTTCCTCTCTTTAATTTTTATATAGATTTGACTGTATTGCTTAGACAAAATGATTTCTTTTTTTCTTAGGTTAAACCCTATTTTTAAGCTTTATTTGTTATTATTTGCATTGTCTGGTGCATGATAGTGATTAAATGTTAAATGGAGACATTTTATCTATTAACAATTTAAAATAGTAAAAAATAAGATATTAAAAATTTAGAATATTAAAAAAGTATATAATTATAAAAGGAATGAAATTAACTTTGAGAAGTAACAGTTTGAAGCCATTCTTATTTGGCATTAAAAACACATTTCGAAATTATAAGTTTTTTCCAACGCAAAAAATCGTTGTTCCTTATAATCTGGATTGGTAAAGATGCATGTAGAAAAAAACCTGGTTGATTCAGATATCAAATTATGAGCTAAATCCCTTTAACCTCTTTCCCCGATTTCACCTCCTTAATTACAATCACAGGAATTAGATATCTGTAATAAGGCGTAATTAACTTAAGAGAAACTAGTGAATTATTTCATATTTCTAGTTTTGGGGAGAGCTTGTGAATCTGAGATACTTTATATGTGTTTACTTTGATATGTGTAAATGTTGCTGTGTTATGTCTATAAATGACCTATAGGGTTATATTTCATTTATGCATTGTCATAATTTCTTTATGCTTTTATGATCTGTTTGTAGAGAACTTTTTACTTAGTTTCAGTTCTTTTGCAATGTCTTATAATTGCGCATCTTGTGTACTCACTCGGATAACTTAATGAGTAATGTACTCATGCCGTAACAAATATGTTACGTGCATTCAGTAATTGCTTTTCTGTTTTTGTTGCCAGATTCATCAGAAAGGAAGCAACTGCCATTCCAGCTGAAATTCAAGGATCCATCAGTATCTTTTGGCGTTATGTTAGATTACAATGCTACGGACATCATTCCCCCTCCTAACCAAACAACTGCCACGCTTATTACTGAAAACCACCCAATAGTGCTCAACCATTTGAAAGGCAAATGCTCTATCTTAAGCGATCTCTACGAAATCTTCAGAAGCGGACAGGAACGTGATTTCGCTTCGAAAGACAACCTCTGTATCGAGACCTGTGCCCAGAAGTTATTTTCGATCGATGAATCTTACTCCGCGGTTCCCGTCACCTATTTGCTTTCGTTTTATAAAAACGTGTCGGTCGCGGAGGACGAGGAACGCTCCTGGTTCTCTGCTGCCTTAAGCCCTCTACCAAATCGGGCATTCTTCTGCCGTCAAATTCAAAATTGCTTTTCGATTAAAGAGTGGCATAAAGCTTTGCTATTTGTTGACATGTACCTTGAGAGCTTTGAGACTGACTGGACTTATATCCTTTTGAGGCAGCTTGTTTTACAACACCTTGCACAACTCAGTACGCCTACTTGTGCGATGGAGCCCTATTGTTATGCCCTGTGCATAACTGACCCTATTGTGAGAGTTAAAACTGTTCTGCGAAATGTGCACAAGTGGGAAGACAGTTATGCCGTGCAGACTTTGAAGTTTTGTCTGTCGGATTGCAGGCTGATTGATTATCCTGATGTGCATAAATCACTTAGTACTAAACTCAAAGAAGTCCTTTTGTATAAAAAGGTTGGTATGTTTTGGATTGCTTTTGTTTGTTGGTAATTGTAGTTATTTATCGTCTTGAATTATACTTTACGTAATTTAAATTGTATATTTAGAGCAGACTATAGAATACAGAGAAACTCTGTTGACACAAAATCGCTTAACTCGATACCATTTAATGCAAAGTAAAAGCAGTTCTCTATATGATGAAGCTTCAAATTAATGTTGATTTATTCGTCTAACATGAAATCTCACAAAATAAAATCCCGCTTAAGACAAAAAAAAAAAAAAAAAAAAAAAAAAAAAAATGCAGTTTAAATTATTTTTTTTTTTGATAAAACCTTGCAAAGTTTCTTTATACTGTAGGACTTTAAATAATTTACCGATGCATTTTTAAAGGAGCTTTTTATTAAAAACCTAAAGCAAAAATCAATAACAAAAATAATAAGTTATTGGTAAATACAAATAATTTTTTTTGTTCCTAATGTTATACATCGACTTAGCGTTAACAAGCTTTGACTGTATTTAAAATGAATAGCTTTGCTAATTTTTAGTTTTACTCAATTTGAATTTATTTTGTATTGAATATTTTTGAGATTTCCCAAAATAGATTCTGTAACTTTGAGAATTGTTTTACGAGATAATTTGTTCTCAAGTGAATTTGCTAGTCACATTACCTTGCTTTGCTATGATGTTTAGTATGAAGTAGTGAATTATTTTATCATTAAGGAGTGATTAAAGTATCTATTATTGAGCCTTATAAAATGAGGAAGTTATTTTTAAAATTCTAACAGTAAATATTTGAAACGGAAAACAAATTGTATTCTATTGTGGCATTTGCAAAGAAAGATCCATGTGTTAGATTTTGGTTGATGAGATTTCTAAAATGATTTACAATTTTTTTTTTCAGTTGTTTTTTCTGTGATCTTATTCAAGGGCCTAAGCCAGGAAATTATTTTGTAAGGGGATATTGAATGAAATTTTTAGATTATATAAAGTTTAATCTTAACATTCATTATCTCATGAAAAATTTCACTCTCTATGAAAATAAATTATAATTATACATAATAATTTTTTGTAATGTTTTTAAAACAAATGCAAATTTATGTATATGGGTATCAAGCTTTATTACATAGAGTATATGAGTACACCTACGATCTGTTTATGCTTCAAAACTATTTAAAAAAACAACAACAAGAAAACAATGGAGAGTTTTTCTACTTCTTTATCAAAAGACTCTGCTGTCAAAAATATTGTTAAGTTTTAATCGTTTCAAATCAAAATCACACTTAGCGTTATATTGAAAGTCGAGCACTTTTGAGACGACAAGGACTTTAAATGAGAGAAATCCTGCTCCACTAGGCAGACCGACATTTCACCCGAGACCGTCTGTCGTAATCGTTGTGTATGATCATTTGTAAAAATAAAGGGAGGACCAATTGTGCATTGGGATTGAATTAGTTTAAAATATAAGACTGAACATTGTTATTTATTTGCTAACATTAGTGAGCGATTGCAAGTACAGCTTTGGCTTGGTGATATAGTCTTTCTGTGAGGGTATACAAATGCTTTTAGCGTAGACTATGCTAGTTGAATTAATCAAAAATTTGATTTTTGCATAAAAACGTAACTGAGGACTGAACCTAAGTTACGTATGCACAAAATTTTCTTTCCTTCAATTTCTTTTTTCAAGCGAGCACGGATGTTGAAAAGGAATATCGTAGTTGAGTATTTAATTCATTCTTTCAGTAAATAGTCATGGTATCTCTTATATTAAAATTCATATTGAGTTGATGCTCTGATGAAATCAACTTACAATTTTGAGAGGGAATATATCCCCTTATCCCTCCCCCAGGCTACATACCTGATATTATTGCACATTTTATGATTTCCAGAATAAAATCAAGGTAGCGCTGACCAAAATTCATAAAAAACCCTTTGTGTAAAACTTCTAACGCTTCTAGTAAAGTTTAAAAATTATGAATATTTAAAATTAATTCAAGTAATGCGCAAATGAGTATGATATAAATGTTTTTATTTAGCATTTAGGTGTAGAAAATTAAATAATTTGAATTATAAAAACGTTATTTAAAGTGCAATATTGTTCGGAAAATAACTGCAGTTAGCGATGATTGATGTGTTATTTTGATGTTCTTAGATATTTGATGCCTCAGAATTTTACGATGATTCAGAGGCCCGAGATTGTGCCCACGTTTTCAACAATTGGCAAGAAGTGGCTGAATGCTCGGTTTGGGACCAATCAAGAATACTTGATTTTATTAAATCATTTCAAAAATATGATCTTGCTGTTCAATGGGCTGAACTCCATGCCATAAATAAAGAACAAAAAATGGTAAGTTATTACATGCCGACTACCTACTTACTGTTACATAGATTCAATTGCCAATAATAGTAATAATATTTTTACTTAACTTGTTAAGGCATCCATCAACATAAAAATTATGAAAGCAGGGTGATATCAAGAAATTCTCAGTTCTGGAAATGTCCCTAATTTATCGTGGAATTTTGAAAAAACGACAATTAAATCGAGGAATTTTTTTTTCTACAATTGTATGTTAAAAACCATAACAAAATTCTACATCAACAAGGTTATTATCATTATTTGTAAATGTATTTCCTTAAATTTAGTTTTTAATGTTAGCATTAAAAATCACATTTTGTTTACATTTACATTACAGTAATTCTATTGGCATTATGGTAAACGCATTGGTAATTTGGAATAATTTTTAAAGTGTTAGGAAAATTCAGATTGTTTTTCTTGTGAACGCTCTGTTCAAAAGCTGTAGATGCTGATAAAACACAAATATATATTTTTTATTTTAACTAATATCTGCTGTTTTATTTTTAGCTTGCATTATCGATGAGTATTATTTGGCACTTGACCCAAAATCCTCCACAGGAACAGGCAGTTTATAAAGTGAGTTTGCTTAGACATGAGTGGTAAAATAAACTCACAGGAGATCTTTTATACTGTTTATAATAATAATTTCTAGCTTGTATTGCCATTACAATATTATTTTAACAGGAAGATATATTTGATCGTGTTATAAAAAATGTATACATGAAGTAATAAAGGTGTAGAAATAATTAAAAAAAAAATGCTGAAATGGTCAATTTTTATTTTTTTCTTACGAATTGCAATACATTTTGATTTACATATATTGTTTTTCTGAAATATATATTAAATGGATACCACAATCTTGTGTGATGTTAAACTAGTTTTTGAATTATTTTAAACACATAGCAGATTTGTTTTGGATGTGTATTCTTTAAAATTGTACATTTTCTTCCAAGTTCACCAACAAACACTTAAAACCATATTAGTATTTATTGTTTGAGTTTACTGCCATGCTAACCATTTGATTGAACACACATCTTATTAATAACTCTAATTTACCGAAAAAATAATTTTGTTAGTATCTTTTGTTGCTTCTCTAATTTCTTTTTTGTTTCAACTCTAAATTTATAAATGTTTGGTTGCTGTTTAAATTTACAAATAAAATTTTATTTACAGGATGAAATATGTTCTTAATTAGGTAAAAAATAAAGTACTTTTCATGAATTTAACTCTGAAGCACAATCTTTTGCAAATAATGATTACAGAACAGCAACATAAATTATTTGGTGTGTGCTTAAGAGCTAAAATTTATAGCGAAGCATGACACAATGTTACCCATTTCTGAAATTAACCGTCTAAACTGTGAGAAAATGTAGTAGGGAGTGCTGAGGATATGTAGTGCTTATCATGTAAGAACTGACTTGTACCAGAATGTTTTTTTATTGTCCTTCTTTGCTTTTTCTATTTATTTGTTGAGATTCATATTCTTTTGCCAATATCTTTTTTCTTAAAAAAAGTTTCACTTTATTTTCTCTTAGATTATTGACTCCTTTGATGATCCATCTGACTGTATCCAACTGTGTGATTTGGTGTTGCCCGAATTGTCCACTGTGGAAGGGAAGCTGTGTCTAGTGCAGTACCTTGTTGACAGAGATTTGTCACATGATCGGAAGTATCACTACTACAATATGGCTATTGGGTTGAAGGTATGGTATGATTTAATGTGCATGCCTTTCTTTTAAGAAGGGTCATCAGCTTGTGACTGGGGAATTTTTAAACCAGGTATAAAAACAGTAATAAAAGATCATCAACGAAATTTAAAAGGAAAATTAATAGTTGCTTTTTTTTTTTATTATTATTTTTTACATAGTTTTTATAAGCTAGCTTAAAACCTTTTTAAAAAATGATTAAGGGAAAATTACTAGTTGCTTTTTTTTTTTAATTATTTTTTAAATAGTTTTTATAAGCTAGCTTAAAACCTTTTTAAAAAATGATTAAAAAAAAAAGTACAGCAATTCTTTGTGGAATCACACACTGGACATTTTGGCCTTTTTTCTAGTCGTAAACATTTTATAATTTAAAAATTATAACGAATCTGGTAGTTATGTTTTTGTTTTATATAATATTAGTTTGTAGCAAAGTTACATGGGTGAATAATTATTTTAACTAGATCAAAAATGAATCTTATAACATCAATGCACGGGACACTTGTGTGTCCCGTGCGTCAGCGGCTTATAAATGTGTATTTGACCTAGTTAAAATAATGTCAATGTAACTTTGCAACAAACTGATATTATATAAAACATTACTAGAATCATCATTATTTTGCAATTCTAATCCATTTACGAAAAGAGAGTGAAAATGTCCAGTGCATCATCCAGAGAATTGCTCACTAGTTAATTTCTGTTTAAATTTTCTTAATGAGCTTTTATTACTGTTTTATATATTTGGTGCGAGTATTCACTGGCATTAAAGCAATATTTCTGCTGATATTGTAGCCAAAGAAATAAACATTAGTTGTATGTGACAGTCACAAGCTGACAGTTCCTCTAAAAAAGACTTAACAGGATCTTTAAATTTTATCTGTTTACTTGAATAAAAATTATTTTACCTAATTATTCATAAAACTTCTTTACTTCAAAGTTCTTTTAATTATTTGTAAAAGTTCTTTAATTAATTATCAGATAATTTAGAATTGTACACTTTTCTGAAAACTTGTATTAATTATTGATAAATGTTTATCTCCCTCCTTTCAGATGTTAAGTGCTCTCAAGTCACCTAGCAAAGAAAGCTATATTGATTTGGTTGCTCACCCATATCTTCTTTTGGAACAAATGCTTATGAATGTTGAGGTGAGCATTAATTAATTTATTGCCCTGTTTATGCTGCTGAAGCAATATGTCATAAACTCTAAATCTTATATAATATTATTATCATCTGGGCAGTGGCTTTTTTTTTTTTTTTTTATGGATCCTTTTTCTCCCTTCATACAAAAGCAAAATTGATAAATGATACACCAATTTAAAGGCTGAATTTCATGCTTCTGAGGAATACTGTGTTTATAATTGCTCATTGTAATATTTGTTTAAAAATCAAAGTAATTATTTTTATTTTGGTGCTCAATGTAAAGGATACTTTGGTACTATATTATAAAGGAATTTTATTTAGAAGGTATACTAGGAGTTGAAACACTATGTAGATGGTACTACATAGAGTTCTTTCTTTTATGTAGAGGATGCGTCGACTTTGTACTGCAATGATCCCCCTCTTGTCCTATCGTATTTTGATTACAGTAAACAAATGCATTTCTGTTTTAAAGATGTATAATATTCTGTTCTTTAAACAGTTTCTTTCATTATTTGTTAATAAATCGAACTAAAATGTTACAAAAGTTCAATTCAATATTCTGGATGTACAGGATAGGATTTATTGTGAGACAGATTAGCTACACAAGCAGTGCAGTGCCGTGCCAAGTTCTGCTTTCCAAATCAAGTTTCATTATATCTATCAGCAATAGAATATAATGCCTAACTCTGTCAAACTTCTATAAAAGTAATTCCTCTGCACATGGGTCCTCCACTAGTTTTAATATTATCCTATTTTAGCTGCGTGGACCCGCGTTGCTGGGTACCCATTGTGGCATATATTTCTTTGAATAATATAGGGTGGCCAGCATAGAAGAAGCATCAGATTATTTTCAAAATAGAAGTTTGGAATTGAAATTATATTTAACAATCTGAAGCTCTGTGACTTTTAAATTCTTAAGTATCTTTTTCCCTGGTCACCCTGAATAATTATTACAAAATAAACACCATAAAAACAAAAGACAATACTTCATGACTGTTCTGTAAATGAATTCAATGTGAACCAACAAATAGTACTTTTTTAAAGGTTTGGATCATTTTCGATAATACCGAAACTGTCGCCACTTTTCAATTGAAATGAAGCAGTTGTGTAACATCGAAAAGATCAATTTCGAGTTTGAGCAAATGATTGCTAAGTCACTTAAATACTATTAATGTGAGCAAAAGCTGGGCAAAACATTTGATCATGTCAAACATGTAATTATTTCGAGTTGGAAGACTGCTGTCTCTAATATCCCTCAATGTTCAATCAAGTGTTTTAATTTGTTTTTTTATGACATAGTACTCTCATATCAAACAATTAAAGAGCAAGTTGTTGCTGCAACGGCTTGGCAACGTTGCTTGGTTTGGATATGTTGCAAACTGCTATCGAGTCTGAAATTATATTTAAGGGCAATTAACATAGCGTATGCTGTTCCGTCTACAATCCAACAGAATCGTGGCTATTTTAGAAGAAGCGACTGTAAATGCTACCAATCCTTCTGAACGCACATTTGTTTGCAAAAAATTAATAAAGAATATTTTCCCTGTAGCCCCAATTGAAAATAAAAAGTAACAAAACATATTCCCTGTATGCAAGGATATATTGGCAACAATATTTTCATATGCATATTTTTGAACAGCATTTAGAAGAGCTTTGTTACTCTTGTCGTTCAAAAGTAGTTTCCCAAATATAAGTGTTAGACTCATAATTTTGCATGTCATGGACTGCGCTTTCTTTTCCACTTCCATCAAGGTTTCTGCAAAAAATGTTTCATATTCCATCGACAGTATATTTCACTCTGGTCTGATACAATACAAAAAAAGGTTTCGGGCAAATTAAGCACAATTCAAAACAAATTTCTTATTGCAGAAGGGTTTCTGTAAAACTTCCAACTTGTGTGTGGGTTCTGAGTTAAAAGTTGTTTAGATTATAATAGAACGAAATTAGAGCAATCTGAGGCATTGCAACTGCTGCAATTTATTGGCATTAAACGCCTTGGTGGATAATCTTTCCAGAGTTGCAAATCTGGCCTCAGTTTCTTCTAGTCCCAGAATGAGTCGTTCTCCAATAGTCCTACAATGAATGAGGCAACACCTTCAATTGTAAGCAAGTTTTTTAGTACAGAAGTAGTATAGAATATTTCTTTGACATGATTTTAAATGACATTTTCTTTCCGGATAAATGCTGTTTATGGCAACCGATTTTATTTTAAGTTATATTTCAATTTCATTTATTATTTATGTTTTAATTTTATTTTAAGTTATATTTCATTTATTATTTATGTTTTAATTTTATTTTAGTGATCGTGTTTTTAATTCAGGCGAGTTTTCTGAGCGCCAAATAAAAAAAATTGCCAAATGTCCTATACTACATTGGTTCCGTTTTTTTTTAAAGGCGTCGGGCTTATCACAAAGTTTAAAAAAATCCTTGTAGTATTGTGTGCCATTTGTTTACATTAAACTGTTGGCAACACTGTTTCATTTCCGAAGACTCATTTGTTTCTCGATGTTTCATTTCTGCTCGGGCATAATTAAAGCATAGACAGCAATACAGCAAAAATTAGTTTTTATATGAAGTTACTGTTTTTTGTGTAATAAAAGTGCACTCTGTAGAATCCACATTCAATAATCTACCTATAGACATAAATTTTATCCAAAACGATTCAGTAGATCTAGAGTTATAGCAGTTCATACATACAGACAGATGTTGAATTTTATATATATGTAGAGATAAACTGAAATCTTAGATATAAGGTTAAAGAACTTTACTTCCAGTTAAAGGATGCAGAATTATCTTTGAAAGCTGTGCATGATATCTTAAAGAATCAAAGAGATGTAATTCCTGTTTTGAGTCTTTCTTCGGTAAACCTACTTGTCGAAGATTATGCTTCAAAGGCACTTGAAGTTCATTTTCTGGATGCTTTGTTAGGTAAGTTATATGTTTGTTTATGTGTTAATAGATTTATTTAAGGGTAATTAGTTTTATGTAAAATACACGGCTCAATTTCCCTTTCAAGATTTTATTTAAAACATTGATTATCATTGATTTGGATAAACGTTGATGAATTGGAATAAAACTAATTTGATTAATTTTAATTACATCTTTTAAATACATCTTGACTTGAATCCATTGTGACTTATATTTATATAAGGTTGATTTATTTTTATTAGTAAACAATTTCATATATCAACAATCATCGCAGAATCTCAACGTGTAAAAAAACAGTTGTTTATTTAAAATTTTATGCACCAAATACCTTCTTGCAAGAAACAGACAATTAGCTTAAGCCAACACTAAGAAATCATTTTTATCATCATATCTGAAAACTAGACAGTAACATTTGTAACGTGTTTCCAAGCCATAAGGCTCATCAATCCTTGATTTCATAGTGAGTAAACTCAAAGGTAATTGTAGCAGATAGTTTTGTGTTGATTGTCAGGTTGCCTGTTTGGATTGAAGATACTGTACAATTTTATCTTGGAAAGACTTCCTACAAGGCTTTTCCCTTTTGAAACTTAAAACTACTCTCAATAATAAGATTTTTTGTAACTCTATATGCTGAAAGCAAACTTTTTGTAGCTTTTTGCACCAGAATATATCCAATCCAAAATCAGTCATAAGACTTTTAACTTTGGTTAACTTTCTGTGAAAGATAAATTTTAAATCAATCTTTATAATTAAAATGGTAATTTAAATGTTTTTACAAATAGCTAAATATACGTACCCCAGTCGGGAGAGTATCGTTCTCGCAACTAGAAGGTTGCGAGCCCTGAGGTTGCTAGTTCGGGCCTGGGACCGACTAAAGACCGCTGTGTTCTCTAATGGTGACTGGAGCACGTTAAATCAGTCATGGTCGCAAAGTCCTCCAAGTTCCCATACAAATCAATACCTCTGGGGGTGGCAAAGCCAAGTCTTCTGGTGGAATCTTCTGCTTGGTATTGCCTCTAAATTAAGAAGTTCCACATACGGTCGGTAGAGCTGCCATCTACGGATAGCTACTGAAAGAGGTAGAAATGAACTCTTTGGAGGCTATAGGTAGACTTGTGCACTCCCTCTTGCGAGTGTGCGCTTACATCCTGTGCAGTACTGCCCACTACCGATCTGTACGGGATATGGGGTTGGTACAAAATGCTTAAGCAGAGGTGCCTTAGTCCCCGTAGTCCTTGATAAGAAGAAGAAGAATAGCTAAATATATATTTTTTTCTAAATTTATAAAAATCCTGGCTTTAAATTTTCCAACAGCTATTTATTAGTTAAGAATACAATTGGTACATAATTTTTCATTATGTTCCTGTCGCATTTAGCCTTTCATCTGATACTATATACAATTAATATAAGAGTGACCTTGATCACTCACTCACTGCCTGCCTCACTTTGTAACACTGCAAGTGAAATAATTTTTAACCAATCATTGTTGAAACTCTTTCCTGTTGCCAAAATTGTTTTTATCAGAAGAAAAGATAATTTAAGATGAATTCATAAATTCATTATGGAGTTGTGGTTCAGTTAGTCAACGTTGCGTACGCTGTAAGTGAAAGAATTTGAACCGATTATTGTTGAAACTCTTTCCTGTTGCCAAAATTGTTTTTATGAGAATAAATAAAATATATCTGGACATGAATGCATAACTTCACATTCATTTTTAATAAATAAATTTTAAAACATAGTTTGCTACATATTTTCCTGTTAAGGATGTTTTTATTATTTAAAATTAGGTGCAAACACCAAACAGTCACCAACAGAATTAATGCTATGTTAATGAATAGGAAAATAATCAATTTGATTGATAGAAACTCTCAAATCTATTATAACACCGATTCTGTTATCAGTGAAATTCCAAATGATGCACTCAATTTCCTTGTTGAATTTACGCAATGTAGTTTTTCGATAAGTTCTTCATTAACCCCTTAACCTACGATTTAGATTTGAAGATGTTGAGCCGAAATCGTATACAAGCTCGCGCAGCGTTCGGGTAATTCCCATGACTTGTGTAACACGCTGATTGGGCCAATCGTAAAATTGACGGGCATCGCCAGTGATAGGACGATCGCGGTTTGCAGATAGCACAGACAAGGCTCGTGATGTATTTCTGTTATCTCTTCGGATCGTGATCAGTTTCAAGTTGTTCTTGGTCACATTCGCACGTCGAAATTTACGTTTGTAAATTCTAGAAAAGCAACCCCAGAAGATGTTCTCAAGAAAGAGATTTCGTGATGAAAGCAGTGAGAATTGTGCTAATAAGTTTGCTAACGAAAGTGACAGTAGTGACAATATATGTCGAGTTCGAAGAAAGTGTAGGCGATTAGTTATTGATGATACATCCTCTGACGATCAACTACCAGAGTCCTGGCCTTGGAAGAAAATAAGAAATAGTCCAAAAATCTGGGACTATACGATGACTCCTGGCCTTACAGAGGGAGCCTTATGTCAATTAGGAGGAAGTGGAGGAGAAATTGATATATTTAATCTAATATTTGATGACATATTTTGGAACAATATTGTGACCGAAACTAACCAATATGCAGATCAAATACGAGAAAATCCACATAGAACAAGAAAAATCGACGACGCTTGGTTTCCTGTAGACTCTACCGAAATGAAAAGATATTTCGCCTTGACCATTATAATGTCACAGGTAAAAAAACCAAGAATCCAAATGAATTGGTCGAAGAGGGCTGTAATCGAAACGCCCATATTTAGAAAATCAATGCCTTTGAAGAGATATCTACAAATTACAAGGTTTTTGCATTTCAAACAATAATCTGTTTGCCAATACCGATAAAATGAGCAAGATTAAACCTGTTATCAATTTTTTGAACCAAAAATTTAAAGAAGTGTATATAATGAAAAAATACATTTCTATTGATGAATCGCTTATGAAATTCAGGGGGCGTCTATCGTATAAGCAATTCAATCCATCCAAAAGGGCAAGGTTTGGCGTCAAAATTTATAAATTATGTGAGTCTGAGTCAGGCTATTGTTATCAATTGAAAATATATACCGGCAACGATAAAATAAACTGTGATGACAGCGCTTCGGAATGTGTTGTCAAAGAGCTTGCTGAGTCAGTGCTGCACAGGGGTCACACTTTATACATGGACAATTGGTATTCTTCCCCAAAATTATTTATGACGTTATCACATAAATATAAAACAAATGTAATTGGCACAGTACGTTCGAATAGGAAGAATATGCCAAAAGAATTGTGCAGTGTAAAATTAAAAAGGGGGGAATACGTAATAAGAAGCTGCAACCGAATACTCGCTATAAAATGGAAAGACAAGCGAGATGTATATATGATGTAGACAAAACATGAAGCAGTCGAAATTATTTCACAAGGATCCAACCACACCCTAAAACCGAGTTGTATTGTAGAGTACAAGCACGGAATGAACAGAATTGTTCTCCAAGATCAAATATTGGCATGTTATCCAGTAATGCTGAAATACATGAAAGGATACAAAAAAAAAAAAAAAAAATTATCTGTTTGATATTGGTCTTTTTAACTCCTACATTTTATGGAAAAACCTGAATGATGGAAAGAAACAATGCTATGTCGACTATAAGATCAATATAGCCGAATCTCTATTGAAGAATATGCCAAAACCGATTTATAGAGAACGAGGCGTATCATCTGTAGGAGATGCACCAGACAGACTGTACGCGAAGGACTGGGCTAATTTTCCAAAGCACATTGATCCAACACCCTCTAAATCAAGACCGTCAAAACGTTGTACAGTTTGTCACAAAAATAAAAAACGTAAGGAAACAACATGGGAGTGTAAAAAGTGTAAAGTTCCGTTACATGTACCAGAATGTTTTGTTACAGATTACTAATTTTGGATTTTTGTATGAATAAACATTTTGTAAAAAACAATTATTGCATCAGACTGTAATTGCGTATCAAATATTCCTTGTAATATTCACTTCTGGCCCGACCATCGTATGCGGGCTATGCCCGTAATATTCACTTCTGGCCCGACCATCGTATGCGGGCTATGCCCGTAATATTCACTTCTAGCCCGACCATCGTACGCGGGCTATGCCCGTCATTGTAGGTTAAAGGGTTAATAATGTTTTTTTGTCAAATATTTTTTTTTATTATTTCATATATATATATATATCAGATTTTTTTTGCATTTCACAATATTAAAAGAAAAATATAATTTTTATTAAATATTTCCTATTTATTAAATTAAAGTGTTTGATATATTCATGATTTTTGAACGGGCACTTTATTGTATACAAAAACCTTTCAGATTGTTCTTCGTCCAGTATGCTTGTTTTGAGTGTTGAAGAAACACTTGTGAGTGATGAACCATACATGATACCGATACGTGTGCCCACGAAAGACGAATGGATTCCAGATGCCAAGGTTCAAAGATGCCAAGTTTGTAAAGAAGAACGTTTCAATATGGTACTTCATTTCTTGATAAATTTTGATAAAACAATGCGTGGTTGAATTTTATGTAAAGGAAATATTTATTATTGTACTATTTTAATGGTTTCCTTTCAACTTAAGAATAGTAAGGGAAAATAAGGATCTCCCTGAGAATATCAAGGATAATAAAGCATTATTATGATATGCAGTTTTTTATATGCTACAGTAGTATTATTTCGCACTAAATTTAGGTTATAAAATTTTTAAATACAGTATATTTATAATATTTTAATCACATATGCAAAAAAAAAAAAAACAACAACACATTTTTGGATTAATTCAAATATTTCCTTATTCATATAGTGGTGCAATTTAAATGTCTGTTTCATATTCATGTGTTTCACGATATTTTTATGATATGTTTAAATTGCTGCATTTTTAATTATAAATACATCTTAATTATATTATTCTTATTATTTATTATTCATCTTAATTATTTTATTCTTAAACAAGCTATTACATAAGTTTTACGTATTTTTTGTTTTAAAATCTACTGTCTATGATCATGTGCCCACTATTTTTTAATACCACTCATGTAACTTATAATGCTTTTTTTTTTTTTTCCCCTACCCTAAGTAATAATTTGAAATGAATATAAATTGGTGATATTGAAAAACGAAAATATAATTAAGGAAATACATAGACATTCTCTTTTCAAACAACTCATTCAAGATTAAGGGCATGAAATTGCATTATTATTATTTGGAAATGACTAAATCATTTTAAGTTTTCAATTATTGTTTATGGAAATCATTGCATTATGTCTGTGAATATTATTAATTTAAGTAAAAACAATGTTTATACTTATAAAAAAATTTACATTACGTGTAAATTCAATAATTTAATGATGTATTTCTTTTGTTCCAGTTCTCTCGTAGACATCATTGCCGACGTTGTGGACGCGTAGTTTGTGCCAACTGCTCTCAGCATGCTCTTATTGTGGAAGGTTATGGAAATGTTAAAGTGAGGGTTTGTGATGATTGCTACAATGCGTAAGTACCTGTGATTGATCAATTGTATTTATACGGAACTTAATTAAAGAAATGTGCAGTTATTTTAGGGTAAAACATAGTCGAAATACATGTACAAATTACAACTTGTTTCAGTGCTTTGTATACTTTATTTTTTTTTATTTTCTTGTACTAAAATATTTTTATTTTATATTTAAATCACTTAAAGAATATGAAGTTATTGTTAAGTATTGTTTCTTTATGCATTAAAATTAAATTGAAATTCTAATTTCAGCCTTGCAGAAGATTACTTAAACTGTTTTTTTTATTTAGTGCATAATTTTTTTAAGTATGCTGTAGAAATATTTTTAATCAACATTTTTATGAAAATTTTATCAATTATTGAAATGAATTGTTTGGATTAATGATTTCCATGAAAGTATACTTTGTGTCATGAATTTGTGTCGTAAATTGAGTTTGTCCAAGAGCTCTTTGGTTTTGATGATGTTATAAAGTTAGAGAGATAATTTTTTTTATTATTATTTTAAATGTTTTTTTTTTCTGTTAAAAATAGTGATGTTCTTTTTTCACTCTAGAATGACTGGAAGTTTATCTCTTACAACCGCAGCTTTTGAGAAAAGATATCGTCTTTTGTCCTCAAGTGAGATGGCAATTTAATTTAAATTGAACTCAGTTCAAAACTGTAAATATATATAATAGAAACTAAAAGAATTCTTTACAATCTTTAAATATATAATTTTTAATGTTCAATCAAATTAAGTAACTTTGTTATATTTTGTGTTTCGAATATTTTTGTTGTTTTTATTAAAATTTTCATTAGGCATGGCAAAGAAAAGTCCTGGGATGTTTTAATTTAGATAACAAGCTGCAAATCTATTGGCAAAATTGTATTGAAATCAATATAACTTTTGTATAAAGACAGCAACCAAATCAAAGTAAATTTGCTGTGTTTTGAACATTTTAAACTCGTATTTCAAGTTAAATCCCTGTATCTCATATCACAAATTTTACTTTTGTCTTTGAATACAGACTAAGATGTACCCTCAGGAATGTAATCTTTTGTTTCGTTTATATCTTTTGGTGTGGCTATGTGATAAAAAAATGGGCACAAATTGAAGGTTGCAGTCACTGCAAATTGTCTTCTTCTCTTAAAAATGTCTTAGAAATCTGAACTACACTGTGAGGTTCTTGGGTTACGAACCTAGAATCCCCCCTCCCCCTCGAACGGTTATAATGGACGCTACCCATCACCCCTCAAGGATAAGTGGTTTTGACCACGGACATGGTCGTTCTGGGAGAGAGACGAACTGACCTTCTGGTGGACGAGAGACGTTGTAAGAGTGGTCGCACGCGAGACGAGTTGATGTGGAAATAAATTATGTTATGTTTTCAAAATACGGATTATTAATCCAGCGTCTATTACTACACCTTAACACGAACCCAATCCCGAGAAGAGGGATTATCACAGTGGCGCAGTCGAAAGGATGAGGTGTATTTGAGGGTGCCACATGGTAATGAAGCCTACTATTTGTCGCTGATGAATGGACGCCGTACCTGAAAAGTGGATACCTTAGGAGCCTGGAGTAGATCGAATTGAAAGACCCACACCTGTTGGATACCTGGAAGGAAGACAAATCGTAGACGTAGAGGAATCCCGGACTTTAGGATGAATCTCGTGGAATCGCTGAATAGATGTTCGCAGGGGGTAAGTCCCAATCCTTTCCTATCCGTGTGGAGGTCAGAGATACTGCATTAATTGTAATACAAGGGGGAACACCTGGTTATTATCGAATTATATTGTATAGTATTTTTTTTTTTTTTGTATAGTTAATTTGCTCGATAAGAGAGAATATGCAAAGTTACGAGCCTACTGTTAAGGTTCTAAATGTAATTTGGTTTTGTAGTTTTTTTAAGTATATTTAATTCTTTTCTGAGGATGTAATGTGCTAAGTTTATGCTTAATATATACTGTCGTTTTGTTGAAGTTGTCATTGGACGAACAGTGAGCTTGTTGTGATTGTATTTGGTAAAACACTCTTTTCGGATAAAAACACATACATCGATTTTCATTGTTTATATTATTAAAGTGCTATCGTATTTTATTAAAATGGCTTTTCTTGCTAAGGGTAGAAAGGAGGATTTAATAGAACTAGCCACTGAATTAGGTCAAGAAGTACCGGTGGGTAGCAAGATTTTGGCATTAAGGGGGATAATTTTAAACAGTGAGGGATACGAGGAAGGGTTTACGAGGGAGTTGTTAAATACTATTATGGAGAACAGGATTGAACGGGAACAAAAGGAGCACGAGATAAAGTTAAAGGAATTAGAAATAAAGACGCGTTCAGGGGATAGTTCGGGAACAAACGGGTATAATTTCATGAATTATTTGAATATGATGAAGGGCGCTGTTCTCGACTCTCCAAACAGACCTGAAGACTGGCCGTTTTTCTTTCACCACGTTGAAATGATGTTTAGGTTATATGAAGTGCCAGTCCAGTACCAGGGCAAAATAATTTTGCATGGCCTAAAGGGACGTGCATTGGAATTGAGTTCGATGTTGAGGGAGGAGGATTTCGATGATTATGTTCGAATAAAAGAAGTGATTTTGAAAAAGTTTCAAATCACACCTCTACAACATAGGTTAAATTTTGAGAATTGCCCCAAACGGATTGATGAGTCATACACACAATATGCCGGAAAAGTAAAATCCGCTTTGGAACTTTATTTAAAATCCCGAGAGGTCACTACTTTTGAGAAATTGAAAGAACTTTTAGTAGTAGATAAAATTAAAGACAGTTTACCGCAGAAGGTTAAATCTCATATTTATTTAAAGGAGGCAAATGGGTGGCTGGAAATCTCGGAGTTATCACAAGAAATTGATAATTTCGTGATCGCTATGCCAGGGGACCAAACCTATCAGATTAATGGGGGTAAAATGCATGTCCGGATGGGTAAACAAAAGTTTGAAACTCAGGAGGGGAAGTCAAGTGACAAGAATGGAGATAGTTCCAATGGGAGGGGGAAACATTTTACAGGGAATAGCAATTTTGAGAGGGCCGGTACCGAACAGCGCAATAAAGAAGCATTTAAGAAGTTAATTAAATGTTACTCATGTAATGAGGAAGGACACATGAAGCGATTTTGCCCTAAGCTTAAGAAAAATCCACAACAGAACACCGGAAGTGAAGAAGCCCTAGAGAGGAGTTTGAATAAGGTGTGTGTAGATTTTTCGGAGTCCACATACAATGATTATTTTGAAGATATACCATTGGGGGACACGGAAAAAGACCTTCCCAGAATTGATTTGGCAATCGGAAACAAATCGTTTCGTGGGGTTATTGACAGTGGAGCTGAAATCAGTGTCCTTAGACAATCGGTTGTCCCAGGAAAATATTTGGAATCTGGGGGGCGTTTAATTTTGCGACCAGCAATTGGGCCCCAAGTCGAAGCCAAATTGGTGTCAGTTCCACTTTGCCTGCTGTCTGAAGGGGATGAAATCCGACCTTACGTGAACGTGAATGTTGCGGTGGTAGATGGCTTAAATGAAATAGCATTAATTACTCCCCGGGTGTTTAAACTGCTAAAGGAGCAACGAAGTAAATATTTGGGTGAGGTAATTGAGCAGGTCTCCATTTTGGGAATTGTTGCTGAACCTGACCAGGACATTCTGGAAGGGAGGGGGAACGAAGAAACGCATGGGGACACGTCCGTAAGGGGGGATACGACAAATAGCATTCCGGTAGACCAGGTGTCCAGTCAAGCAGAGCTAATGGAGGAAGGGGAAAAGTCAGAGGATGACCCACCATTATCTCAGACACAAAGATTTCGAAAGGA
Source organism: Linyphia triangularis (assembly GCA_963978545.1). Lineage (NCBI taxonomy): Eukaryota > Metazoa > Arthropoda > Arachnida > Araneae > Linyphiidae > Linyphia > Linyphia triangularis. Next base: position 14,153,036 of record OZ021727.1, read on the forward strand.
GCAGTCTAGGTGTGAGACGCTTAAACGACCTTTTGAGGAAGCCAGGAGACAGAAAAATGGGTATTGGTTGGATTCGGGGATTTTATACCATACGGGGAATGTAAATGGACAAAAATGCAGTCAATTAGTGGTACCCCTAACTAGGAGGCAGGAAATTTTAAAATTAGCGCACGAAACATTGACAGGTGGGCATTTGGCTTCCAAGAAAACTGGGGAACGCATTAAACTCTCTTTTTGGTGGGAGGGGTTAATGAAGGATGTCAGAAGATTGTGTGAATCGTGTCATGATTGTCAGCTCCGGAGAGGTAAAAAGGTTAGTGATAGGGCGCCAATTGAAGCGGTGGGTAGACCTGAGCTACCATTTCAGGTTGTAAATGCGGATTTATTTGGGCCTATTGAGCCAAAATCATCGCGAGGGCATCAATATGTTTTATGCGTTATGGATCAACACAGTAGATGGCCGGAGGCAATACCGATTACCTCATTAACTGCAAAAGCCACCTGTGATGCTTTTATTGAAATTTTCATGAGGACAGGAATACCAAGAGTGATTTGGATGGATAATGGGACGAATTTTGCAGCACAGCTTACGAGGGAATTTCTAACAAGGTTAGGAGTTTCTCCAAAATTCTCAACTCCAGGATTTCCACAAGCAAATGGACTCTGTGAGAGATTTATAGGTACTATGAAGGGGATGTTGCATCATTGCATTAGGACGCAAGGCAGAGGGTGGGACAAACAATTGCCATATCTATTATGGGCTTACAGGGAAGTTCCAAATACGACAACGGGGGTTCCGCCATTTGTTCTTGTTTATGGTCGGTTACCTATAGGGCCATTAGCAATTTTAAAATCCAGTTGGATAGATGATGCTGTTTTACCACAAGGGGTGGGAGAATCGGTAGGGCAATATTTACAGTCTCTCAGAGATAGATTAACAGATGCTGAAATGTTCGCTAGTCAGCAATCGGAGGTACAACAACAAAAATATGTACATTACCACAATCTGAGGTCTAGGGATCAAGAGTTTGGGATTGGGGATGAGGTAGTTGCATTGATACCCGATTCTACAAATAAGCTTTGCTCAAAATGGATGGGGCCAGGCGAAATAACCGAAATTAAATCACCACATTCATATTTAGTAAAATTACCTGACGAAAGTGTTCGTCATTTACACCAAAACAAGTTAAGGAAATATATTCAACCTGTTAACACTATTGGGATAATATATGAGACTGATGAGGACTTTGGGGAGGTACAGCATGTACCGATTGAGAAAAGGGCAGGGGTGGAAATTTGGCTCGATAAACTGGTCAAATCAGGTGACTGGGATCATTTGGGTGCAAGACAACAAGACCAACTCGCCAGAATAATTAAAGATCACCATGAAGTGTTTGATGGCGAGATCAAATCTGCCAAGGTAGGCTCACATAAGATTAGGTTAAAACCGGATATTTTGAGGAAACAACCTTATCTCTACAAGGTCCCTGAGATACTAAAACCACAGGTAGAAAACCAGATAGCAGATCTACTAGAAAGGGGGTTAATAGAACCGTCAGTGGCTGAGATTACGTACCCTTTAGTGTGTGTAGCGAAAAAGGATGGGACAATACGCCTTTGTGTTGACTATCGCGGTTTAAATTCTGAGAGTCAAGTGGTTCCATTTCCGATGCAGAACGCTGAGGAACTGCGCTATAAAGCAGGAGCGGCCTATTATTTGACAACCCTAGATATTTTAAAAGGTTATTGGGAAATTCCTATGGAAGAGGGAAGCAAAGATCTAACCAGTTTTAATTCTCCTAAGGGTCAGTATCAATGGAAAGTTATGCCGTTTGGTCTTTCTGGAGCCCCGGCTACTTTCCAAAGGGCAATGAATCAAGCTTTAAAGCCACATAGTGATTTTGCGGAAAGCTTTATTGATGATATAATAATTTATTCAGTAAATTGGAACGAGCACTTGAAACACATAAGGGCAGTGCTTCAGACTTTACAGATTCTAAATTTCACAGCAAATCTTGACAAATGCTCATTCGCAAAACCGGAGGTCAAGTACTTGGGACACATAGTGGGGTCAGGAAAACACGGCCCGGATCCGGATAAAATTGCGGTTATCAAAAACTTAAGGGCACCTAAGACAAAGAAAGCATTGCGGTCAGCTTTGGGTCTGTATAATTACTACAGGGAGTACGTGCCAGGTTATGCGAGGATTGCGAAACCATTGACTGATTTGACACGGAAATCTGTTCCGAATGATATTCCTTGGGGGGAAGAAGCAGATAGGGCGTTCAATGAACTGAAGGAAGCTTTATGCACGGCAGTTTCATTATACACCCCAGACATATCGAGATCATTTGAAATTCATACTGATGCATCGCTAACAGGAATTGGGGCTTGTTTAATTCAGAGGGATTGCAACGGAAAGGCTAGGCCAATAACTTTTGCTAGTCAGAAATTGACGGATACTCAAACAAAATGGAGTACAATAGAACGCGAGGCTCTTGCTGTAATTTGGGCGTTAAACAAATTTGAAGTATGGACATATGGAAAATCAATATTACTCCATACGGATCATAACCCGTTAAAGTTCTTAACTGAAGGAATTCCGAAAAATGCTCGATTACAGAGATGGGCATTGGCCCTGCAAAGATTTGACGTGCAGGTGGCCCACAAGCCAGGGGCTATTAATACGGACGCCGATGCGTTATCTCGGATAGAGTATTAATAGCACCAAGTTTATGTATATTGTGTATGTGTATTTGTGTATGTATTTTTAAGTATATTGCATATGTGTTAAAAATGAAATTTCAAGTAAATACATAATTGTGTAGATATTGTAATGAAAATGTTTTGTAAGCTCATGCATGAGAGCCCTCATGGGACACAAACATTTACACACACCTAGGCAGTATCTGACCATCACATTGTTGGATGGGAAAGAGAGGGGCTTGACGGATGATTTGCGACTTGGGACTGTTTTGGAAATAGTTTTATTGCAAGTCTATAGTCGTGCAATGGAAACTGGAAGGGAGGTGTGAGGTTCTTGGGTTACGAACCTAGAATCCCCCCTCCCCCTCGAACGGTTATAATGGACGCTACCCATCACCCCTCAAGGATAAGTGGTTTTGACCACGGACATGGTCGTTCTGGGAGAGAGACGAACTGACCTTCTGGTGGACGAGAGACGTTGTAAGAGTGGTCGCACGCGAGACGAGTTGATGTGGAAATAAATTATGTTATGTTTTCAAAATACGGATTATTAATCCAGCGTCTATTACTACACCTTAACACGAACCCAATCCCGAGAAGAGGGATTATCACAGTAGGTAGTTGTGGTGGTACTGAAATACACTTTATTCATATTCATAAATAAAAATGTATTTCTCTTGTACCAAAATACTAGTGCTAATTAAGATTTTTTTTAAAAGTAGAAATCTAATATATCTTTCAAATAAAAAAAAACAATCCATTTGTAAAAATTGGTATTTGAATCTAAACATTAAAAATTAAGATGTTTTCTGTTTAAATACACAAACCTATTTGCTATTAACTATTTTAACATTAGTAATCTATGAACTGTCGTAACTTGTAATTGAAGTTAAATTTTTTCTTTTTAAATACTTATTGCATGCTTTGGAAAATCTTTTGAAATCCTACATTATTTAAATAAATTTCCTTTTTTTTCAAATGGGGAGAGTATTAAAAATAGAAGATAACTATAGAATATTACAATCTCGCTTAATACCACATTTTGTCGTTTCTTTGGTTCTAGCTATGAAATTATGAAGTGTGAGATTTGTTATTTATGCAAACCTGCTTTATTATTGGTGCATTGAAACCTTAAATTTATTTTAAGATTTTTAATTATTTTTTTAAAAACTATTTCAACAGTGCGGTCTAGTCCTAGAAGTTCTCCATACCAAAGTGAGACACCAATTTTAAGAAGACGAGCCAGCAGCATTTCAGGTAGTCAGCAGGCTTTCAGATGGGTTCTTTCTTCTGACAGTGAGCAAAATGCATCTGTCAGAAATGAATTTTCTTATGAACAGGTAAAGATCTAAACCTAACTTAAAAATAAAGTAGTAGTTGGCAATAAATTATTCATTTAGAAATGCAGTTTGTGTAAATTGACTTTCAATAGGAACGATTTGAAAACTAATATTGTTCCTAATATTTCCATTCTGCATTTGAAACTGATTGTAACAAATCCTATTGAAATGTTTTTTTTTGCTAACAAATTTGATTTTTAAGCTCATATATCAGGCGGCGGATCTAAAGTTGAACTGCAAAGATGATTGGAAGTGCTTAAAATATATCCAGAAAAGTGTTTACTTAACAAGTGTATAGATAGTTCATATCTCTGCTCCAAGTTTCGATATCAAATTAGAACTTGAATATTTTGTGACTAATTTCATTTTTAAGCTCATTTATCAGGTGGTGGATCTAAAGTGGAACTGAAAGATGATTGAAAGTGCTTAAAATTTATCCAGAAAAGTGTTTGCTTAACAAGTGTATAGAAAGTTCATATCTCGGCTCCAAGTTTCGATATCAAATTTGAACTTGAATATTTTGTGACTAATTTCGTCATCAAAGTTCTTGCTACTTTGATAAAATTTTGTTGGTGAATATTGCCTCCGGTTTGGTAAAGTTTTTGTTTCTAAATATTGCCTACTTGATGGTACTTTTGTTTCCAAATTTATTTCCAAAATAGCTAAGCTATGTTAATGTTGCCTACTTACATAACAGGTTAGAATCTCAGCTCACAATTAGCAATTTCATTAACCAATTAATTGCATCAAATTTACACTGTTGAGGTGTTTGTAGGAGCCGATTCTAATGACAGTGACCATTTCAGCCTATGTTAAAAATGTAGCAGTTAGTTTTTTTTAAATCGGATTTAAGAAGTTGTATTTTTCTTATGCTAACTTTATTAAAAATTGTTTCTTTCATTGCATGTCTGCTATGTTATTTTATTGAGATTCTCCTTAACTTATTTTCAGACCCCAAGTATATCACTCTGTTACTCCATTCTCAAGCTGCACAGTGATGATCGGAAATGTGCTCAATTTATGATGAATCTTTGTGATCGACTTTTGGGGAAGATAAAAATGCGCCGTTCTGGAAAAATACCTCTAGAGATTGATTACAGCTTGATCATTAGGTTGGTCACAATACATCAATCTTCTCTTTCTCAATTAGAATTAAGACATTTAATAGATGCTCTGCATACTATCCATCAATTCTTGTATAATTTGTTGTATAATTATCTCTGTATGATACTGTCAAGTTGATTTTATTTTGTTGCTTTGATTGTTTATGATCCTACAAAACTACATTTTGATTTTAAAAATGATTTTCGCACTTTATAAGAATGCAGTGCAAAAATTATTTTGAAAATTGGATGGTGAGCTATGAAAATCAATTAAAGTGTCTTGGTGTTTATTATTTTTCATATTATATAAAATTATTTTTTAATTTATTGTTGAGCCACTATACATGTTTGCCACAAAGACTCAAAGTTTATTTTCTTACTGTTATAGTTACACACATAAAGCATTCCTATTTCTATTACTCTTTGAAGTGGTTTTTAAAATTTGGGATCAAAATTTTCTAAGTAAAATTTGTTTACTTTAATTTGACCATATTTTACGTAGAGCTTAAATTAAACTAATGATTTATGTATATATATTTTTTTTATTTCTTTGTTTCAAAATTTGCACTGCATTGATAATAGATTATCTTTACACCAAATTGCATGTTTTTTTCTTCTCGTTAAAACTATGCTTATTTATATTTCTTATCACAATAATGCTTATGTAAAATGCTTACTTTCTCTATTTCTGTGATTTTTACACTAGTATGATGAAATCTTTGTTAATGAATGCGAAAGTGAAATGCCATCAAGTTCAAGATAGCGAAGGTGAAGCATTAGCTGAAGTATACTTTCAACATCTAGACATTATAAAAGTGCTTGTGACTGCCAATTGTAGACATTTGATACCCAGAGAAACTGTTACAAATAAAGATACCATAAGGTGAGTTAATGTTTTTTGCACAAGAATAAGAAATGTTGATTTTTAAAAATCGGAGTATTTGAATTGTATATCTGTAAAGTGGAACTATTGCTTGTATTCCTGTAAATTTATTTGGAAGATTTGCTTGATTTTTTTTCTGAAATTTATTTTATTTTAATATATACTGAAAGTAATTGTTGTGTATGTAATAAGGTTAACAATTATACACTACTTAGAAAATTATACCTTTTTCATAATTATACGTTTCAGAAAAGCTACGAATTCAAAACCATGTTTTGTGAATAACAGAGTGGCCACAGAACCGAGAAAACCTGGAAATCAGGGAAATGTCAGGGAGCTTTCTGATTTTGGAAAAAATTGGGGAAATGTCAGGAAACTTTTTAAAATTTCATGAAAATCAGGGAAATTTTTTATTGTTTAAGGCACGTTCATCCATATTTTGGCACTATTTACATGGAGATTTATAGTGGTAAGCTATTAGAAGTTTATTGTTGCGGAATAATTTAAACTTTTCATTACCAGCAAAACTATTTTTTAAATAATTGCAAATTATCTCTTTAGAATACATGTTCTATTTGATCAGGGTGTCTAGACATCTGGAAAACTAAGAAAATCAGGGAAATTTGAAAAAAGTGTGCCCTAAAATCAGGGAATTTTTTAGAAATCTGTCAGGGAAATCAGGGAACTTTTTTTCCTGAATTTTGTGGCCACCCTGAATAAGAACTTTTAAATTGAAAATATAAGTAATAATAATTTAATATAGATAATTTTTGTAAAAAGTTTTGAAGTATTTCTTCTTGTTTATAATATGAAGGATAATATTTGTTTCCATTAGTAGTAGCTGTCCCTTTTAAACAATAAATCTTTTTAACTTTCCCTAATTAAGTAACTCTTTAGTTTTTACTTTTCATTTGCACTTGGCATTCTTTCTACATAGTCATTGAATACCATTTTCAGTTAAGTATTTAATATTATTTCATGAATTACAATAGTACTCAGTTATTTAAATATTAGGATTTATAAAATTGTGTGGTCTTTTCGGGTCTATCCCAATCTTTATAAAATCCCCACATTTTTAAATTCAATGTAAAAACTATATTACCCAACTACAAATATTTTATTAATTTATATAAGTTCCAATAATTTTTAATGAGTTCTTTAGCACTTCATAATATACCAAACAAATTCACTAACATCGATATATAATTAAATTTTTCCAATGAGCAATATATAATCATACTGAATGAATATGCCATTATATAACATCTACAAGTTCCTAAGACATTAAAATGGAAAATGCTACAGATTATGTATAATCTAATCATTAAAAAAATATACTAAAATTTTCTCTTTACGTATCCTCTACGACTACTCTTCCAAAAAAGGTAAATGCCAAATCTGTACCTCAAAAGAAGCACATACGCCTGCTCTAACCTGTTAGAGGAATTGAGTAATGTTCTCTGTATCGGTTTTCTGCAAACTTTATCAATAGCTATGACCGAAAGTTGTGCTTTTCTGAGCTGATTTGGTAGGAGTTCTCTGGGTTCTCTCCCAATTTAAAATAAAACTTAAAAGTAGGATACCCGGTATGGTGGGCATCCCACTTTGAGTATTGAACTGTTAAATATCAGGGTTTGATTATTGCCTGGTATACACGGAGCATGCAAACATTCTAATCGGGCATGTACTATATAATATGTTACTGCTTGCATGGTCGGGTATGCAAAATTTTTCATTTATTATTCATACGCTAACGCTGCACTGTACTGGAAAATGCTTTCTATTTGGTATTGAAAGTTGAATAATAGACTGGTTCAACTGGAATGGCCAACTTTCAAGTTAAAGCATAAACATTCTCATTTACTGTGTATGCATACTAGGGTGCGTCTTATTTTTGAGGGAGTTAATTTTTTACGGGACACCCTTTCATTGTGTTCCATTTGATGAGAAAAAAAATTCACAATTTTTTTTATTGAAATCAAATGGTATTTAGAGGTTGCTACCATCTCTGCAAAATCTGACAAATTAAGCATTACGCAAGCATTGCAATTAATGTGTTTCATGTATTTATTAGAATATTTAGTTGCTCAGCCAGTAATTATTGAATCAATACATACATTATGCTTCAAGTAGCTTATATGGGTTTTAGTCCAAGTAATTCATATAAATTTTTACTGAAGAACTAAAATTTGAAAAAGTACTAAAGTTGATATTTTGAAAATATTTCTTTAATTGATGGGCTATAAGAATCATTACTTAAAATTTTTTTCTTCTCTTTATTTATAATTTTCAACCTTGATTTTGTAATTAAAAAAGCTACACCATACTCTGTAAAACTGCATTAATCGTAATGTTTCTTCAGTGTAAACACAACCATTTCATTGTTTATGTTCACTTTCTTCTGATGCAACTGCATGTGGTTTTTCTTTGCTTACTAATGATTTTAATCAGCTGCTTTTCATTGAAACTGGTGTCATACTGATGTATTTTAATCTTTCTTACTATTTGTGAGATTAATTTAAATTATCTACAAGTTTTCTAAATCATCAATTTCATCATTGCAACACTTCATTGTCTTCAATGATAAAACCTACTACAAGAAAGCAAACCATGATATAGTTCTTAGGCCAAATATCCTTTTCACTGAATCATATAAAACTTCCATTAAAAAAAAAAAAAACTATGTTTCTATTTTTTTCATTTGAAGGAGATTTTGAAGCAAAACTTTAAAAATGCTTGTCGTTCAACAGCTATACATGTCATACTTAAATACCAACGAAATTAAAATAACATGTAGTGGATGGAAAAATTGTTTTGCGTTTGGCTAAACTTGGAAGAAGTTAAGTAGTTAGTGTGTACAGATACATCAGGGTTCATACTCTTTGGACCAAAAAAAAAATAAAATAAAAAAAATAATAATAATACTAATTCCATGACCACAAGTTCTTTTGAAAACAAAAATTAGCGACCTCTCAGTTTTGTTTCATTACTAGCATTTCATAAAAAAATATATGTACACAGAGTACATTGTACACACTGTTCATGTTTGTAATAAGTTTATTAATAATTATATGTAATCAAAAAGCTGACAATGGAGATTTTTCTTTTTCTCACATTTTTATACTGCAAAGTGAAAAAACTTGATTTTTTCCATGATAGGGGCAATTTCAATTCTAAGTAGCAACTCCTAAATTTTATTTAAATTACCCAAATATTTACACGTGCTTTCTCACCAGAAGGAATCATTTGAAAGGGTGTCCCGTAAAAAATTTCAAAAATAATTTTTTAGTGGAATATAAGACGCACCTTAATGCATACCTTCTTCAAACACAATCAAAAGACAAGACCAACATCTTTTTGTTGGTCGAAATCATGTTTTGCTTTTCTCCTTCTACCTCTGCATGTGAAAGAGGTTTTAGCTGCATGAATCGTATAAAATGTTATCTTAGTTCCCACCTTTTGACTCGAATCATAAATGATTTGATGCAGATAACTTCTTATTAATTGCCCTGACTTTTGTGATCATAATAGATTTCTAGCCATTGAAAATTGGAAATCATCTGAAAAAGACACTAGGTATATTATAGGGCTCTTTCTTTCACTTGCGTGTGTGTGTCATGATAAATGTGGGGTAATCTTACAAATTGTAAGTTAGGTTTAACTTTTGTCGATACTCTACATTTAGAAATATTCTGATATAATCGATGTATTTATTTTATATTTTTAATGTATTTACTTTAGTAGTGGTAACTGATTGTCAGTTAAAATATTAAATTATATGCTATGTAGACTTATGTAATGATATTTAATTTCGTGAGCTTTTCAGCAGAAAATGTTGGGCATGTTAAATTTTTACTTAGGCATTTAGTTTTTTCGACAACATGCCTGACTGGGCATGTCAAAATTTTCAGATTTATCTAACCCTGTTATATATAGTTCAGATGTATGTTGCTTTGTTGGATTATAGTCCTTGTGCTCTGTGGAAACTCCAATACAAACAACCAATTAAAGCTGATGTTGATCTACAATTGTTTTTAGGAAATTGCGTGATAAACTTTTAGAAGAAGAGAGAATGCAGTTGGCTTTAGTGGTCTCTACAAAGTTTAATCTAGATAAAGTAGGAGTGTGGTCCTGCTGGGGCTTGTTTTGTTTGAAGGCAGGAGATTGGCCAACTGCCAGGTTAAAATTTCAGCAATGCATGAAGGTTTGTTTTATTCATCTTCCAAACTATTTTAAGTTTAACTAAATTGTATGAACTGCCTTTTATTAAGTTTTGAATTGAAGTGTATTGTTGATGTCCTTTTAAGTATTCCTGTTTAAATTTTTAGTGTCTATTTCACTGCGCTTTTGGATAAAAGACATTTTTGGGAAAGTGTGGAGGCAACCCCACAAAAATAGTTCACAGTTCCTTTTCTTTTGACTTATGTGAAAATAACGAAATCCTTTGTATTTGTCTGCTATCAAAATATAGTGTAACTGTTTAAAATAGAAAATAATGAGTAACTTTTTAAATAATTTTGATTCCCTTAATAGATATCATCCACAATACACTTTAAATAATTTTGATTCCCTTAAAAGAAAACTCAACTATACAATTGTTTTATTGATTCCCAATAGTACTATTTGAAATTTATATAAATTGTATAAAGTACTTTTAAAGTTTGGTTTACTAACTTTTGGTTAATACTAGTTTTAAAAAAATGCATGTTTTTATTGTGACACACTGTACAATAAAGGATGCATAAGTTATGGGTTGTTCTTTTATTTAACAACTTTTTCTCCATGCTATTTTAAAATTAAAATCTAGAATAAGGAAACTTATTGTAACTAAATGTACCTTGGTTTCATATTATCTACAAACACTCTCTGCTAATTAAAAAAAAAGGAACTTATTTTTTTCTGGAACTTGCACGTTTTTTGATTTTATTTTTAAATAAAATAGAGAAAAAATCATGAAAAACAATACAATTCTTTCAAAAATCTGAGCTCGGATAGATAGTTAAAAATAATATTTAGTTTTTCACTTTGGCGATTTGACGGGAAAAAGCTACTTTGTACATGCGATGTCAATGTGCAGATGATGAAGCAGTCTAAGACCTGTTTTGGACCAGTTTCTTCCTTGGATTTTCGACGGAATCTATGCATAGCAATGTCACTGGGTTTTTTTATGCGTTTTTTGTCACATGACTTTTGCTTTAATTTCAAACTCGATTTTTGATTAATTGAAAGCATAAAGATAAAAAATAATTGCACTGCTCAAATATATTCGTTGGATAATACTAGAAAATGCAAAAAATATTCATTTTCCTCACTTGTGCAAGTTCCTCATTGTGATTGGAAAGTGTGACACTGTTGATTGTCCCCACTAAGTATGACTTTAGTTTTTCAATAATAAGCAGAAAGTGCTGCAATCAATGGCAATTTGGTTGCTATATTGGCTCAATTTAGTTTAAGGTAAAACAAAATCGCCTATGTTACATCGAATTTTGATATTTACTAAAAATTTATTTTTGTTTTAGGCAATAAACGATAAAAATGATCAGAAAAAAGAGAGTCCCTTATTGAACAAAATTTTGAAAGTCTTGGAAGATTCTAAATATCCTGGCACAGAAAAGGTATTTGTAATTTCTGTTAATTTGTGCTCAAAATACTTGAGTGTTTGGTATTAACTTATTTCCTATATTTCTGGTTCTCTTTCTAGGCTTCTACCATTTTTAAATCGTTATCCTCTTTAAGAAGTATTAAGTCTGGTTTAACTCAGGTAAATATATAGTTTTTTTCAACTTTATTTTACACATTTGAAAAATGCATTAATTGAACATTTTGTTTTGAAAGTTATTTTAAATTGATTTTTTACTTACACTTTGTAACTTACTGATGGTATTTTAAAATACATAAACATTTCTTTCAGAAAGTTATTTAAGGGGTCCATTTGAGTCATCATAATGATACAATCTCTTTCATAAGCCTTAGTACATGAAATATTCAAAAGTGTATGAAAACCAATGGAAAAAGGTTTTTAACGTACTACTGAACTTTGGTTTTAGATGGTTTGGAACTTAGATTTACAAATATGATCATTCAAACAAGTCCTCCCCGTATGCCAATTAGCTGGAGTTGGGCAATATTTGAGTTTTTGTCAGACATGTTCTTATTGTACAAATACACAAAACCAGATGGAAAAAGAATTTAAAATTTAAATGTTGCACATTTGAGGGTCGTTTCCAATATTAAAAATATTTAATTTTGTTATGTGACATTAAATGAGAATCATTTGTGAAATTCTAAAAATTGAGATCTTCTGTTTGCTATGACTTTCCAAAGAAAAAAAAATTTAATCATTTATGAAAATTTGAGCCACCTCTTTATTTGTAGAACTGAAGTAAGAAGAAAAATTTCAAAACTATAAAGATTACAATCAGTTTTTTTTTTAAAGTTTTATTTGAGATTTTATATCTTTGTTTTGAAAAAATTAATTTTGTTGTTAAATATTCAATCTTCCCCATCTCTGTTAAGTAAACAAAAAGAGTAACCTAACTATTGTAATTCAATCAGTGAATATATATTGAACAGGTACAATGTATTTTGCATGTGTTGCAACAAAGCAAAATTATTGGCCAGCTATTGTCTTAAACTTGTTTGTTTTTTCCTTGTGTATATGTTGTCCATTTTTTATCTTGTAAAATTCACAATAATTTTTATTTCAGTTTGAAACTGAAGCTTTTCCTTTGGATGAACTGATCAAAAAAGAATGTCTCTTCTATCTAAATCTGTATGGCACCCATTTTGCTACTGTGGCGTTTTATCGTAGACATGGCCTACTGCACGATGCATTAGATTACATAAACGAAAAAGTATTCTTTCTATTCATAATTTAATTGTAGTTTGTCTGTTTTTGTTAGTATCTTTTAATTTATTGATTTTTCTGTATTAATGTTTTTTTTTTAGAAATGTGATTCCGATATATTTATTGAAGCCTTATTTATGCCTTCTCTGAAAAACGTTCAGCTTTCCTCCCTCAAGCATCTAATAACAGTTGCAGACCCAGCATTGTCAGTGTGGTCTTCTTATCTCTTTGCTACGTGTCGTCATCTAGAGCGCATCAAGTTTCTGAATGTTTTGTATGAGATGCAACTTTTTATGGAGGTACATTCATCTGTATAAGTGTTATTCTTTAGATGCTTGTAAAATTTTTTGTCAGTCTGATTTCTATTGACTTTTTGAATTTTTAATGTGTTTTTTGATTTTCAAAAATATTAATTATTATATAAACTTTTCATGCACACAAATTTAAAGAAAGAAAAAATCTACTTGTACAGAATTATTTTTTATTATAAAAATGGAGAAAAAAACCCTTTTATTTCGACTATTTAACATAAAACATTAATCAAAATAAGAAAATAAATAAAAATAAAAAATAGTAACATTGCAATAAATCCTTTTTGCAGTGTGAGGCATATATAATCTCACCATGCAACTAAGGCTTTGAATGATATTCATTGAAACACAAACTTATTTACCAAAACAAAATGGAACTTTGCAGACCGTACAGCACAAGGGCAAAGAACAAACCTCAAATAATAAATTTGTAAGCTAATAAATTAAAAAAAGTAATTTAAAAGAATTTGGAATTTATTTTATTATTTTTAATAACTTGCTCTTGTGGGACACATACAATCCCACCACTTCACAGCTTCAAAATTAGTATAAAACATCAAATAACATGTTTTTTTATTTATTTATTATAAAACAACTTATTTACTTATAATAATAAATTTTAAGAAAATAAACAACACATGCCATTATGAACGGCAAAAATGTACTGCATCACTCAATGCACCAACCTTAATTGCAGCAGCATATACAACTTACTGATGCATTTTGATTTGTACAAGCATTCCCCCCCCCCCCCATTTATTTACGCATCTGCCGTTAATGAATAGCTTAAACAACTGAATGAAAAACTTTAAATAAAATATTAAACTGTATGATTATGAGTAACTTCAACTGTTCAAGGTGGGTTAAAATATATCCAAACATGCATAAAAAGATAAGCAAAAGGTGAGACAGTTTTTTACCCACTTAGACCCAAAGAGTTTACATGATTTTTTGAGAAATAGTCAACTTTTTCTATTGCATGTGACAACCTTTTAAATGTAATGGAATTCAAGAAGTTAAAAGATTTAATTATAAAAATTCTATCTTTACCATTTTATCACTATTATATGAAGACAAATTTACTGCTATATATTTCATTTGATGATATTAGAAGATTTATGGAAAAAGTTGGCACAAAATGACAGTAATATAGTAATCTTGTTTCAGAGATATAAACAGTATTGTTCTGTAATCCATATTTTTATGAGATTCTGAAAGCTTAGTTAATAAATTGCAAAGAACTTGGTTACAAATATAATTGCCATGATTCAAACTAACCTTTGTTAACATGAGTGAGCTTTTGGCTTACAATTATTGAAATGAATTGCTGCCAGAGTAATACTCTTTCAGGTTTAACTTAAGAGTGTTGGACAGGTTTTTTTAATGATTTCTTTAGCATTTTCTAATATATTTGTATTTATTTAAAATGAAGGTTTCCGATGGTTACTAAAAACTGCCAAGACTAAAAGTTGGTTCAGTCATCGCCAAGCTGAAATATTTACATGAAAAAATTATTGTAATATTGTGGACTTCGGTTTTTATTCATTAGTTTGTGGATTGCTATTGCAACCTTATCAGGGATTGGAAGATTATTGTTTTGAATGAGTTATCACTGCAGTTTGGCAATTTTTATCTAGTACCCGTCTAATGGAAGAGCATCATATTGATAATGGCTGTTTCTTGTAAATAAAATTTAAACACTGTTGACTCTTATTTTAATTAGTAGGGTGTTTGTAGAGCAATCACATGACTTGCCATGATAATTGTTTTTGTGCTTATTAATGTACAGATTTTTTAATTCTTGTTTTTTTTTTATAGGACTATGCTCGTGCTGCTAAAAGTGCCATAAACTTCTACCTTGCACCTGCACTGTCATATAAAACTCTATTTGAACGCCATCGTCATTTACACAATGCAAAGAAACATTATGAAAGGTATCTCACATTTAGTAAAGACACCGATTCTGCTAGTGTATTATGGAAAAGGAGGAAAAACATTAAATTTCTTTCTGTAAAAGAAGTTGAAAGGTAATTATTACTTATTTAATTTTTTTTTTTAATGTAAATTGCAAAACATACTACCCACTTAAAATTGTTGTAAACAAGTTAGATTATAACAGTTACTAAAAGTATGCTTGTACACATATTTCTATTCCATCAGGTCCAGTCACATAGCATGTACACTTAAACAATTAATGACTGAAATACCTGTTTAAACTTTAGGATATATGATAATAAAATGTCTGCCATTTTAGAGGGGTTTTCTTACTAAAAAAAATTACCAAGTTAGAGGGACAAAATGGATGAGAAGACTCATTGCCTTATATCCTATTTCTAAACTGATAGCTCTATTTGCAGCTAAGATATGAACTTCCCTTAGAGTTACTTTGAAATCATTCTTCTAGTCCAGTGTTCGGCACTAACTTTTAGAGGCGGCCTTATGACTTATGTTGGAGGTTTTCGCTGGTCGTATACACCAAAATATGTATCTTTAATTATAATCAATTTAACAATGTATAGCACTTTTGAAAACTGGAAAAAAATATAATTTTTTTGTATTAATAAAATTATAATTGATATTTGATTTTTTTTTTCTTCAAATAATTAAAAAAATTATAGTTTTCATTTTTAGGGACTCAAAGTCTAAAAAAAAGAAGTGAATCTCTTGTTTCAACATTACTATGCGACTTAACCTAACTTTTAATAAAAGTATTTAATCTGTACTTCCAGATTACTCCGTTTTAGTTAATATCAATTGTGAGGCGTTGGCGGTCTAAGTCGTTCAGTTTATTTTATGATAGTCGATGTCTGTCGCAATATTTGTTGCAGCTAATCTTAATAAATCGTCCAATTGAGTCCCAATGAGATTTAGTTAAGTTATTCCTGTATTTATTCTTTATGAAAACCACCTTGCCGAAAGTTTCTTCATATAGTTTCTTCGGGCACATAGTGTAGAACTCTGTTATACATAGTTAACACATATTATTTCGGATAAATTAAAATATATGTAAAAAAAAAAAATTCTTACCACCTTAAATTTTGATTTTTTTTAAATCTTCTGTGGTGCCGGTGGGCCACAAAAAAAAATCTAGAGCCGTTAGTGGCTAATGCTGTTCTAGTTAAACCTTTTAGCACTTCCAGTTCAATTTTATGTAACCTTCCTAATAAAATCAAGGACTACAGACTGATTTATGACATGTATGTATAGTTTTGCCTTAATGAATTACTATTCGACTTCTGATTGTTATTTTCAATATTTTCTATCGTAAGTTTGGTATGGATACTTCTCTTTTCAGTACTTTTTATTTTACATATTGGACATGTCTGAAGCCTTTTTAGTTTTGTCTAGTAATGTTAATTCCAGATAACAACAGAGCCTTTGTATAAGCTTACCACTAAATTAGTGTGTTGTAGAAGATAAATAGATCTCAATAAACCTTTATAAAAAAGCCAGACTAGTTTTCGACTTGACTTCTTTTGTATCTCCTTGCTGATTAAACCTCAAATCACAGCCCACACACATTTCATATTCTGTGCTATACATGATTTTTGTCATTAGAACCACATTTCACATAGGTAACTAAGACTAAGTCTTCTACCTACCTCTGAATAAGAACAAAATATATTTTTGTCAATTATTATCAATACTACTCTAATTTATCCTATATGCTGTTTCCAGAACATAGCTTTAAAATATTTATACTTTGAACTTATGTTTCATTTTCAGTTATATTCAAATTATCACCTTCCAAGAAGAAGTGACTAATTTCTTGAAATTGTGTGCGTCTCAAAGCGATCACAGTTTCCTCTATGAAGTAGATGTGTCCAATGAAGATAAATGTCCTCCAACACTGTTTGGAAATGCTCAAAGAAAGAGCGAACTTGTTTTGATGGTAAATTATCCTATGTGTTCTTTATTTTTCTATTTATAATAATGTAGTTTATATAATAACTCTATACATTAATCTTTATGACAACATTGTAACTAGTGTCAGTAGATTTTTTAATGACTTATATGTTGAAAATTCAATGCATTTGTTTAAAAAAATAAATATCGTAAGGCTTAATAAGGAGTTATAAACCATCTAGATATTTTACAAATGAAAATTTCCCCTAAATTGTGATTATTGTAGCAATTTGATTTATAAATTAATGTACTAGTCAACATGGTTAGACCATCGATTGAAGTAAAACATAGTTTCAGCATTTTTAATTATTAATATTTTGCAAATTCACTGTGCTTGTGTTATTTCAAGAAACTATATTATAATAAGAATAATTGGAAAGAGTAAGTCACCTTATTTTGCAAATGGAAACTTTTATTTTATCCTATATTATAACTCCTATATTTTATAATCCTCTGTATTCTACTCATAATTTTGTGATTAGTTAAATTGTATTTCATTTGCTTACTTTTGAATCTCAATGTGAAAGTTTAAATAATCTTTTTGTTTAATATTGGGAGTTTAAATATGTACATATTTTTATGTGCACGCGTGCACACATTCACACACACATACATGCGCATAGTTTAAGTATGTGCATATTTAAAATGTGAAATTTCTTTTTATGAGGCTAAATTGAATTTTTCCTCAGATAACAAGCATAAATAAATGGTTTTTAAAGTAAATTCTTTGGTACATTTTCCAATTGTTAAAGTGTCTCCATTCAACAGATTTTTAGTATTTGTTGTTTTTTATTGAGCAGACTTATTTGATTCCAAGTTATTACCAGATACAAGTAAATGAGTTATAATTTACAAACATTAAGTTTACTTATTATGTTGTCTATTTTCTAATGATATGTGACCTTTTTCTTTAGATTTTAGTATTTGTTTTTATCTATGTATGGGCCATAAAAAAATAATTCTTTTTAGGTTCTTATAAACTCTGTAAATGTTGATGATGGTTTTGAACTTTCAGTAAAACTATTAAAGGTAATAATCTTTCTATTATACATACCAATGAATTTTATTTCAAAGCTTGAAAAGATGATTCTTGAATTTTTTTAAAATTTTTTTTATTTTTTATTTAAAAGAAAAGTATTCAATATATATAACTAGAACAAAAAACAAGAAATTTTACAATTCGTCAAAAATAGGAATATTTTACAAATGTACAGAGTTCCCACAGTCATTAAAAGTGCTTAATATTTTTGAACTTTTTTTCAAGGCCTTAAAAATGCTTAGAGGTGCTTAAAAGTACTTGAAAAAGCTTATAGGTCCTTAAAAGTCCTTAACTTTGGGGATGTTGTGTGCCCGACTGCAACATTTATAAAAATACAACTCAGACTTGCTATTCCCATATTTCAATAAAAATATTATTTCAGTAATCTTATTAATACTTCACACACATAATATTGAAAATTTCTGCATTTTTTTGGTAGAATATACTTTATTAAAAATTTATATATAGATATGATGCCTGAAATCAAATTTCTAAAGGTCTTTAAAAACATTATTTAGGTCCTTAACAGTCATTGATTTTCATTCTGTGATTTGAGGGGGAACCCTGATATAGGTACAAGTATATTTATATTCAAAGATAACTTCAAATGCAATTTTCTATCAAGCAAAATATTTCTTTAGACTAAGAATTATTTTATTTTGGGTTTAATCCACCTCCCTAGAAAAGTATTTTTCAAGCACATCAGACATCTGTTTGGTTTTTTTATTATCTGATTTTTTAAACAAATTATTTTTAGTAATTTGGTTTAATTATCAGATAATTTATAAATGAATGTTTGAGTCAAATAATGTTCTTCTTAATTTGCCCTGCCTGTTCGTGACGTTCATCTACCTTTTCAGGATCAGGGATGTCAAATAACCCTATTTTTGATCTTTTCATAAATTTTTCTCCCTATAAATATTTTCAAATAATGTGTTTTTGTGAAAATATTAAGAAGAATGAAAAGCATTTTTTCATATGACCACTGTGTTTTAACTAAGCAGCCATGGATCTAATAGTGTTAAATTACATTTAATAACAATAAATGGCTCAACACAACATTTAAAATCCTTATTTGTAAAATAAACTCTTGATTTAAAAATATTTTTACAGCTCATTTTTTAAAAATATTTATTTAACAGTAGATAAAATTATTACTTACATTCAATTGTATTTAGTACATAGTTACATGTTAAGTTTGATTTTTTCTTATAAAAATACTGTCCACCTACATGTATGCACATTTACATATAATCTAGGATAAGGTACACAGTCTTTTTTTCTTTTTTTTTCTTCTTTTTACTTTTGCTGTACTTTAAGAATTCTAGTAGAAAATCTGATAAATTGGCAACTGTATTAACAATAATCCAAATATTTATGATTTTGGAAGTTTTTTAAAGGATTTATGTCATTTTTATATATCATGATAAACTATTTATATTCAAGCACAATTTAAAGTATTTTCCTATGCCATATTTGTAATTCTATCTTTACAAAGCTTAACCCAGCTACATTTATATTTCTTATGGTTAGTGAATATTAAAGAGTTGATAACCATTACTTCCTTTAATACTTCTGCTATTAGAGCTAGTAGATATTTCTCCTCTGTTGTAATATAGAAATAATATTATAATATGCCATTTTTCTAATTCTATCTATACAAATTAAGCCAGCTACATTTATATTTCTTAAGATAAGTGAATATTAGAGTTGGTAACCAGTACTTCCTGTAATAAGTCTGCCGCTAGTAGATGTTCCTCCTCTGTTATAATATATAAATAATGTTATAATCTGCCATTTTTGTTATTCTATCTCTGCAAAGCTTAAGCCAGCTACATTTATATTTTTTATGATGAGTGAATATTAAAGAGTTGATAACCAGTACTTCCTTTAATAAGTCTGCTATTAGAGCTTGTAGTTGTTCCTCCTATCTTTGTTATATATAACTAATATTTGTAATATTTATAATGTCAAAATGTGTTCAATTGTAATGATAATTTTCAGGCATACAGTCTCGATGCCACTGCAATACTATGCAAAGCTGGAAGTGAATTGGTGAGAATCCGACAAAAGCAACAAATCCCTCACTACTTAGCCAGTGTTAAATGTCTCTTTAGTAAGATTGTGAAAGTTGATGATGTGATATTGGAATGCGTAACTGCAATTAGTAAGCAAGTACGTACTTCGTTTAGGATATTTTTATGTTTTGATTATTTTTTTTATCATATATTCATTTTAAACATTAACTCACATTTATTAAAAGTTTGCCATATTATGTTCATGAATTTGAGGTGAACTATCTGATTTCAAATTTAGCACTTATATTTTGCAATTTTCATAATGCTTACAAATTCATGAAAACTTAATGCTGAGTTTTTAATAGTTGTAATTACTTGTATATTTAAATGTCATATAATAACACACACACATATATATATATACATACATACACATACATAAATATATACATACATAACATTAGACACATTTCTCCATAATTTTAAATGCATATATTAACTTGAGGATATAAACATATATGACTTGAGGTTATGCATATAATTTGAGGAAATAAACGTAAAAAAATGTTTTATTTTTAATAGGGTGGAGATGTTGAAGACATTATAAAGATGTTGACAAGCGAATCCAATAAGGCAAGTCTTATTATTACTTCACCTTGATAACTAGTAGTTATCTTTATAGATTATGAAAGTATATTTTTATGACCAACTTTAAAATAGTTCAGTTGTGACTATTAGATCACCACTGAATCAAGACAATAGTCCCTTGTGTTAATCCTAGCAAGACATGATATACTCAAGTATTTATTTTGATGACATAGTTATATTTTTCTCGAAGAAGTGTAGTTTGTATTTTTAAATCTAACTTCAATTTTGTTGATGAGAGGCAAATTTGTGGACACCTAATTAACCCAGTTGTTGTCATCTAATCGGCCTGAAACTGAGCAGATAGGTTCGATGTCTATGACAATGCATTCTTTCTAATTTTGAGACTGTTACTGTTTCTAAAAGGTCGCTATTACGGAATACTAATAAACCAACTTGCCATCAGCCAATCGCTCTTTGCTAGCATTCAACCGACCATTGTTAAAACTCTTTCCGGTTGCCAAAATTTTTTTAATAACTAAATAATAAAATTACTTTCATCAGAATAAATCAATGATGTTTGGATGTTAGAGCATAAATTCACGCTCATTTTTAATAAATAAATTTTGAAACATCCTGTTGATATCATTTTCCTGATTGAAATGTTTTTGACCATGGCACTGTGTTAACGAATCTAAAAAGTGACAATGCATATAAAGGTATTTTTAAGAACTCTGTTTTTATGGGTTATATTATTATCATTTTACTGTTATAATTTTATAACATATTGCATCTCAAGTTATACTAAATCCACCCTTCCTAAGGCAGATTTCAAATCTATTTTCACATATTCTTAGTTCATTAAAACAACCATCCTGCTAATATCACGAGTAAGCTTTTTCTGCAATTTAGCTTTCAACACTAAAGCTGTATGACATTATTCAGGGAAAGATCCTGTTCAATCCGGTGATGGTTACAATATTTCTCGATCTGTGACATACTTTGATGTAATACTAAGTTTATCTTTCCTTCAAGTCAGAAATTTGTCTGTCACCTTCTGCCCTATCAACATGTAAAAAACCATGCTGTTCTGGCCAACTCTTAGCATGATAATTTACTATTGTACAAAAAATAAATTGTATCCTTTTCAATTAAAACATTTCATTTAGACTACAGGAGAGCTTTGATTATCCAAATACCTACGACATAAAGTTTTGAGTAACCTAAAGTGCTCCAGTCCGCAAATTCATTTTCTTAACTTTTGTACTACATGAAGGGTTAAAATGTAGCATTACTTTAGGTTAGGTTATTTGTATAAGGTGAGAAACAAAATATATAGTTTTTTTGTTTAATATCACTGTACTTTTGTTTCTCTCTTATGACTGGTGAAAATGTTTTCTAAAAGACCAAAAAATAAAAAATAAATCAGTTTAAAGGACACCCCTACTCTCCATTTCTTTTGGAAAATCGATACTTTACTGTATTTCAAAAATCTTTTTTTTCTATGCACCAGATTTGCATAGAAAACCTGATAACAGAAAATACCTTAACTACATGATGGCTTAAATACACCTGAAAACAGAAAATTTCTCAAATAATCAATTAAAATTATTTTACTGTAAGCATGTTAGTAAACACTATTTATTTCAGATCAATGCCTATTTAATCTGTGGGAAGTTGAAATCTGCCTACTTGCTGGCCATTAGGCTGAACAGAGCTCTGGATGTCCGAAGAATCATGAAAGCAGCTGAGCAATGTGGGCAAGATTCTATTCAGAAGATCTGCCGAAAGTGGTTAGAATCCGACTCCATGAAATTGAAGCCAAAGGAACCGGCTTTCTTTCAGTGAATATGAGTGATTTCTAGTGATATTTATGATTTTATTATATGTAGCGGGACTTCAGGTATTATGGAAATACTATTTACAATTCTGAGTTTAATTCAACATTGAAATAATAACAAAATTAAAGCAGACTTTGGACTCTTCTCAAGTTATTATTTTTTTTGTTTAAAATTAATTATAGCAATTTTTTTGTACTGTATGAAAGATACTTTTGAAGTAGAATATAAAGAAAGCAAAAATATTATAAGAAACTTTTTGACGAACTTTTGGTAATTTCTGTTATAGCGGGTCCTCGAAGAACATGCCTTATGTTATGTTAATATTCTATATCACAACACACCATCTTGGACAAAATAACCTTGTACCTAAACAGAATGCTTTATCAACTGAAAAATGAGCATTGCATAAAACACTGCCACTCTTTGAATGTAGTACATGAACATATCATGCAAGCAATTAAGCAACACTCCCTGTAGAGAATCATAATAGTATTTTTGAAGTATATTATGATATTTTCACTTGACGGAAGTTCTTAAGAGAAAAGAAACCTCTTGTTCAATATTACACAACTATTCCATAATACCTGAAGTTTGTCTGTAAGATGTGCCTTATAAGGTTTTGAAAATCTTCTATTTTTAAATGTGATATAGTGGTCCTGTGTCAAATTTTATTAATAATTGTTAATAATCTGACAGTGATTCCTTTAAATATGCAAATATATGTTTCTATTTTGTAAATAAAACTTTTATGAGAGATCTGAATTTAAAAATTTAATTGTATTGTTTGATTTGTTTTGTAAAATTTAATTAGAACTCGTGTGTATTTATTTTAATGTGAATGTACCGGATTTTGCTTCCTGCAATAAATTTCTATTTTGATATAAGCCTTTTTGTATTTATTTTTGAATTTATATTACTAGAAGAGAAATAGAAAAAATATTGTCAGATCTAGCTGGAAACATAATTCAAAAGTGTCTTGAGTTTTAAATTAATATTTATTTTTAACTAAGTCCGGAAGTTCTTGGAATTTGAAATGTTCTTGATTTTGCAATGTGATTGTATACTTTCAATTAAAAATATTTCATTTTTTTTAACTTATTAGGCAATTGACTTTAGTTCTGCTTTATTGCTGAAATTTTTACAACCACGTTATGTGTTTTTATTACACCAGGAGATGACATGACAAGGAAATAAGTACCCATATCATATGCTCTTTTTTTTTTAGAAATTTTATTAATAATTTTTACCAGATAATCGTTGTATCTAGTAAAAATTTAATATTTTAAAACTGGAATTGAAATCTTTAACTCTGTCTGAAACTATTCCCATAGATGAATCTATCAATACTAGGGGGATTCAAAAATAGGGGCAAAATTTCAAACTTTGAAATTTCATTGGGGCACCGGCTAATTTTGATCTCTCACTAAAAAAAAATAAGTAATGCTGAATTTGATGAAAATTAGACAATATTTAGAGGTGGCCCAATCAACTTGAATTTTAAGAATTTCGTTCAATAGCCTTACGGCACTCAACGTAGCATAACATGAGCTATTTAATATAAACGTTTTTATATTTTGTTTGGAAAACAATCTTTGATGGTGAAGAGTACAATATTTGAGGGTGTATATTTTTATGGTAAAGATTGATGGTATTGTTAATGTACCTATTTACACTGCAAGTTCATCAGTAACCTCTCGCATCACTTTGCTAATTAAGTACTTTTTCCGAGCTCTGGAAACTTTCCTTCCATATCGTTTACCACCCTAATGCCCCTAACCATGTTTACTTCAGGTAGGTACTCCTTGTTTTCTAGCCATTTCTCTGGGTCAGTGAGAAGATAATAATTTTTAATGCCAATCACATCACAAATCCTCAGTGAGTTTGAAGGGGAAAATTGTTCCGAGCTTTGCTTGGGGAAAGTGTTTGCAGTAAGTGTTAATTTCTTAGTAGTATTCTCTAAATTCGGACTTCCATTTTAAAGTGCGGTAATAATTTTGGATACGATTTTTGTATCATAATTCCTATACAAAAAGTGAGAAAAACAAATTCTGGTCTGAGACACCAAAGTTAAGAAAGAACCTTTTTGATTGAAACACTAGAATTACCTTCAATAATGTTCTCGTAGTCAGAAAGCTTCTTCAAGGTAACAAAGTTGTTGTATGGGGCAGCAATTGGAAGAGTGGCAAGAAAATATAGCTTCAAGTAGATACAGGAAACAAATATAGCAATGGCTCTTATTACTTTTTCTTCTTTCTTTGTAAGTCTGAATTGCTGCTTGAACATCCATATCTTGATAGTCTGTATGACTTTTGCCATCCATCTTGGCCAGTGAAATACACTGGATTTATAAAATGTATCGGTACGTCAGGAGAAGAACTATCTAAAAAATTAATGCTAATTCCCATAACTCAAAAGTAATCGTTGAGAGAAGGAACATTTCTCTAGCAAAACAACAACGTCATCCTTTCGGTCTGCTACAGATTGGATAATGAATGCATCGGTGATAATGGCATTGAATTTTATTATTGGCAATGGATTTCTAAATCGATTTAAAACGATTGAAAAGAAAAGTATTAGTGTCAAGAAACGTCATGTTGCTTGTCAATTTCACAGATATGCCGCCTGCATGCTTGATACCGAATGCTTTTAAACAAGTTTTTGCTCAATCAGAATGTATGTCTTCGTGTCAAAAAACATAGCTTTTATATTTTCGGCTACTTCCCAATATTCCAGAGTTTCACAGACTGTAGTTGTTGCATGACAAGAAGACATTTTTGGCGCCTGATCTAGTAAATTTCGGAAGCAACTGTTGTAGGTCTTTTTTTCATGAACATAAATATTTTTCTGTCAACTATGTCTTAACCGGTTATATTTTGTAAAGGCTTGCCATCTCGGTGGCACTGTTGAAGAAAATTATTGGATGATTCCTAAAGCTGAATTTTTACTCTGATTACTTCTAGCCCATCGTATAGAGCTAAAACTTATGTTAAATTTAGCTGGCTCATATTGACATAACAACTTCAGTAACTTCTGTGAAACTACACGAACAATTATATTCCGAATCAGATGGTGAAAGAAATTTGCAACAACATCGCTTTTCGAAGAAAGTTTACATACAGGAATTATCTTAGTTAACTGTCCAACCCACCACTATATTTTCGTATCTTAACATTTGTTAACACAATCCGATCAAATTCACACTAAACATCAAAAACATACAATCTTTGAAATGACGCAGAGCAACTGACTGCTACTGTACAACAGATCGAGTGCAGATTTACTTCCAGTACGTGTGCGCTTAGCGAGAAGAAATTTCAATGTCTCTGGCGTTGCCGTGTCGTTTAACGACATCAAAACACCGAATTTTTTTGTTGATATGATGCTGTAATATACAAAAAAGTTGGAGCTTGTAAATTAATGATTTTAGATGAATTTCTTGTATGGTTTAATAACGTAATAAGCGTTTTTCTATAGATATTTGCAATATTTGACCGCTATGCGTCACCTTTAAATAGTAATAAATTTTAATAACATTTTGCATGGCATAATATTTTATTACTTAGCAACTTTTGAGAGGGTGACCCGCTAAAAAATTGAAAGTTCGAAAATATGAATCACCCTAATCAATACCTCGTAAGATAATATTTTATTTATTTGAATTTTGAAGTAAGTAAAGGTTGGAGGAGTCGCATTCGCTCTAAAATTCCTAATATTCCTTAAATTTTTGTTGATCCTTAAAATTTCTAAAATTGTACTTAATTTTTTCTTCTTTTATTTCTAAAAATATTCTTCCAATTGATCAAGGAGATCTGGTAAGTTTATCAGTGGCCACCATGTA
Source organism: Linyphia triangularis (assembly GCA_963978545.1). NCBI lineage: Eukaryota > Metazoa > Arthropoda > Arachnida > Araneae > Linyphiidae > Linyphia > Linyphia triangularis. Next base: position 14,179,453 of record OZ021727.1, read on the forward strand.
CTTTCAACATGGGCAAGCTTCAACATCAAAAAACTGTTTTTGTCATGAAATTCCTGATGCAGAAACCACCACCATGACTTCAGCTGCTTCAAATACATCACTTGGTTTAGCTAAAGATGAATTTTTGTTCACTTTGGTGGGGGTGCGAAGCAGGTGGACCTTCCCGTTAGTGCACCCTGTTAAAATAGACCATTAGCTGTTGTATTTCACTTAGAAAAAACATGTTTTTGTGCTCGTTCATGAATCATTATTACACGATTTCAACTCGTCTCATATTTCTTTACATCAGCTAACAGCCTATATAGATTTGCTACATCATTAAAAATCCAAAGCTAATCAATTTCTTTCGTGTCAATAATACGCAACCAAGGTAGGGGGTAACTGCGAAGGGGGCGAAGCCCCCTTTGGAGATCGCGGAGCGAGATGTTCAGGGGTTGGTGAGCGTTAGCGAGCAGGAGGCGAAGCCCCCAACTTCTTAAAATTTAGTATTCCAAATAAATAAAAGAAAATTTCTTTCATGCAACTGATGTTTATATGAAAAATTGAGAAAAACATACCAAAAAACGGTACCTACGAGTAATCCCGTCGATCGTTGGCGTACTTTTTGGGACCAACTGTCCGACTTGTCTGTAGAAATCCATTTGATTAACTTTTTGTCTCGCCCATGGTTTACAGAATAGTACTTTAATGCAAGAAAAAAAAAATTTAGATTGAGACTGTAACGGTCCTTGAAAGGTTATTTCTAAGCAGCTTTCTATTGCTGTATATCAGGCGATAACTTCTCAAAGATTTTCAATTCTAATTGCTATTAGCGCAGCTAATTAGTGTTTGTCATTCGCATTTAGAATTAAACTTCTAAATAAATTGCAAATTGAGTTACGATTGGTAGAGAAGAGGGGCATGTTGAACATGTTTTAGATATTATTGCATGTGCATTTAAAACTAATGTAAAATATGAAAATAAAAATTAAGTTCTAAAAGAAACTTTAGTAAATTAGTGAATGAAAACTAGAAATATAATTTATTACTGCATCATGAATATAGAGAAAACTAATTTTCAAAAAAATATATGAAATCGGTAATAAAAAAAAATATATTCCCCTTTGAATGGGGTAGTGTGAACTTTGAATCCATGTAGACTGAGAAGCGGCTGCAATTTTTGGACCCCATAGAACATCATTCTGAATTTTTTATAGAAATTATAGATAAAAGTGAGTAGATTGCGAATCCACTGGTCTGCCGTGATAAAAATGGCCGAAACTGGTCAAAAATCGGCTTTTAATAAGTTGAACTAAATCCAATTGCCAAATAATGAGCATTTTTTTTTATTTGATAACCCTCACTCTTTAATTTTCAATTAAGAAGGTTGCAGACGATTCGAATATCTGGCGACGGTCTACTTGCATCTATTAAAAGGGAGCCAAGTTGGCCAAACATATTACGTCACTTATGACATAAGTGATGTCGCCAATTTGACTGACTTTTAAAAGACATAAGTTTTCTGAGCCAAAGATGCGCTTTTTCTCATTGAAAATCAAAATGAAGTGGGTTGCCAGACGAATAAGTTTGTTCTATTTTTTGTCAAGTTATGACATATTTGGCAATCGGATTTTAGTTCAACTCGTTCCAAGTCGATTATTGATCAGTTTCGGCCATTTTTGCCACGGCAGACCAGTGGATTCCTAATCTCACTTTTCTCCAATTTCTATAAAAAATTCAGAATGATGTTCGATGGGGTGCAAAAATTGCAGTCGCCTCTCGGACTAATGTGGAATACCACTACAAACTAACGTAAGTGAATAAATGCCTTTTCATTTAACACTTAGTATCAACACTTTCCCTGAATACTTAGGAACGCATTTATCCGGACATTGATAATGATTAATGTCAACACTGAAATGCAACATCGATCGAACCATCTTATCGTTGGTTTCGAAAGATACACCACAATGTTATTTCTGTTTATGTAACTTTTATCTTAAAGGTCTTGAAGTGTAAAATTCATAAATCAAATTTGTAAATAAATCTTATTCACTTTCATACATTAAACAAAACCCAACTTGAATGACGAGGCAGGTTGAACATAGGTTCCATAACTTCCCCCGCATCTTGTGGTTCAAGGTATCCCATTACCTGCCATTTTAAAATATTTACTTGATACATTTATTGGATAAAACCTAAATTTAAAACCATGACACGTATTATTATCTAGAACATTGCAATCAGTTTAGTAAAAGAAATGAATTAAAAATACACTTATCAAAATGAAAATAAACCGTTTCTTTCATATGGCAATTTTAAACAGAGCTTTCTAAAAATGACAGGAAGTAAGGGAAATAAACAATGCTTTGCGTAAATCATATATTTAGTTCTAGTTTATATAACTGTGATGACATATGTAAAGTGATAGAATTAAACTGAAATAATGTCAAATAATGCCCTATGCTCGAGGTACCCCATTCTCCCCAGGGGTGTAGTGGAGCGGGAACGCGTGGGAACTGCGATCCTTTACCTATTTAGAAGGCGGAACGGCGTTCCCTCATCTAATTTAATTTTTTTTTTAACTTTTATTTTTCTCTTTACGTGATACTAAATTCAAAGCCAAGTATGAAAACGGAAAAGTCATTTCGTGAGAACTTTGATTTCGTGTGCGATCCACAACTTCAGAGCTGAGCAGGCAAGTTCTAGTTTTTGTAAAACACTTGAAAAGGGTACGACAACCCCCTCCCCACGGCTATTTCTCTTTCATTAGAAATGAACTGACATACATGTTTACATCTAGCTATGATTCATTCATGGCAATTATTCTCTTCAACGAATGATCTGTACTTGTGGATGAATTCCAGAATCCAAATTTGAAATCAAAACGTCAAATTGAATATATACAGACTAAAACTTCCATACAACAAATTCACGCCAACTATCTACATTTTTAAAGAATAAACACTGTGGCCTCTAGCACATACAGTTCTTTGCGTCCTTTCATTGAAGAATGTTTCCCCTCTTAATTCAACTGGAACGCAAACCGATTTATCAACAAAAGTTATCTAACTTTTTTTTTTTTAAATTTTTATATCGCTGATTTAATAAATTATTTGTAAACCTCTCACCGTACATAAGAAATGAATTCGTTCAAGAGGAAAAAACAAATGACAGTAAAAGATGTGTTTTCTTTGACAATCCAAAAAAGTGAAGTAAACCTGCGATTCTGACGGAATAAACTGGTTGGTGCTAAAAATCCCGATAGGTAAGAGCAGAATGTTGATATTTTATATTAGCTTTTAAAGTGTTTTGTGATCTCGGAATCATGCATTTATATTTTGTCAAATATTGGGAAATATTTATTTTATTGAAAATCAAACTGATAACTTGTTTGAACATGAAAAAATCTGTTCAAAACAGTATTGATTTTTAAATCCATTCTTTATATAAACTTCGCTTTTGTATGTATGTATGTTTGTTTGTGAATTTGAATATGTTTAGTTCAACCGATAAAATGTTGCTTGAAAGTACAGTAAAGAGACTGGCTTCAAGAGCTCCGCTACGTTGTTTTGACAGAACAGTTGTTAACTTTGTTTCACTTTTACTTGCCAGTACTGTTAGTGCTACATTAGCCAAATTGTATCCCTTCACAACCCAGGTTTGCGAAGAGGAACTAAGGCTTGTGCTAAGAGCAAGAGGACTACTAAAAAAAAGTAATGCGTGGCAAAAATCAGTAATTTTAATAACATGTATTTTATTAAATTCTTACGAAATTAATTTTATTACAATTTTTATATTTTATAAAAAAAATTGTATCCGATGGTTTCTTAATAAAACCTGAATTAAAATGATGTTATTTAGTGCAAAAAACTCTACGATTTTAATAATTTGCACCCATACGATCTAGAGGACCATATCATTTTTGGAAGGTTTTCTATGCCCATTTTCATTGTAAAGGGGCACCAAAACTCATTTTTGCACACCTAGCATTTTACTCTTAGGTCGGTCCTGCATATTTGATTTTTTATAATGTAAAACTGCTAATGGTTTTGTAAAAAAGTATAATAGATAGAAATTCGGCTGTGAAGAAGTAGGAAAGCAATTCAGAAGCACTTTAAAGTGCAAAATTAAATTGCTTTTCGGTTTGAGAATGGTAAAGCTTTTACATTTACAGTTATTTCAGAGTTTATTCCAAAAATGTAGAAGCATTTCCTCAAAAAAAAAAAACAACTTTTATCTCAAATTAAAAAAAAAAAAAAATTAACACCAAATATAATGGCGGCGATAAGGAGAGGAAATGTCCTCCGATCTTTTTTAAAATCTAGTGATTTTGATGACAATATCATATATATTTTGCAGTTTGCCTTCTCCTCCGATTCATACCCACTTTTGACTTTATTGTCAACTAATCGTCACCAATGTCGAAATGAAAAAAGCGAACTGGATAAGATTAAAAAAACAGGAATGTCCTAATCAAATCTATACGTCTGGCAAGCAATGAGTCTACATTGAAATATCCCGCTTAAAATTAGAGATGATTGAAATGGTACACAAATTAATATTTTATCAAGACATTTTAAATCGACTGATGGATTTTAATTTTCCAATTATTTTATTAATGGAGCAAATATGAAAAAGGAAAGGAAGGGTCTGTCAAGCAAGAGGAACTTCTCAACATTTTTTTTTTTTTTTTGAGAAGGAGAAAAGCCATAAAACTCTTAATCGACATCTGCAACAATCACAATCCTTTTAATTCATTTTGGAACTAAATTTCGAGGAGCTACAGAATCTGGGAAATTATCCGAACCCATTGCATATAAAACATCTCTGATATTTTGGAAAATTGTTGTTAAAAATTTGTGTCAATAATATGTTTGAAAATGTCTTATAATTATCATTTAAAATGGGTTGTGCAAAGCAAATAGTTTAAAAATCCATATAACTTAATAGTTTAAAAAAATTATTTAAATAAAAGAATAAGTAAAAACATACTTAAAAAAAAAAAAAAAACTTAAGTGCTCATTAGCTGTTTTGGGATTGTTAAAATAATATTAATAAAACTATTTAAAGTTGTCATTTTCACTCTCCCTCCCCCCCCCCCTTCACCACACACACAGGAAAAAAAAAGGGGGGAGGGGGAAAACTTTGTAACGACGCGACATAGCGTTCCCACACCTTTTTATTTTACACTACACCACTGGCCAGGGGTGTAGTGGAGCGGGAACGCATGGGAACGGCGATCCTTTACCTTTTTAGAAGGTGGAACGGCGTTCCCGCATCTAATGTATTTTTTTTTACGTGATACTAAACACAAAGCCAAGCAAACAAACGAAAAAGTCATTTCGTGAGAACTTTGCTTTCGTCTACACAACTTCAGAGCTGAGCAAGCAAGTTTTAGTTTTGTAAAACACTCGAAAGGGGCGCGGCACCCCACACATGACCATTTCTCCTTCATCAGGAATGAACTTACATGTATGTTTATATCTAGCTATGATTCATTCAATGTAAATTATCCTCTTCAACGAATGATCTGTATTTGTAGATGAATTCCAGACTTCAAATTTGCATGTTTCTTCATATATACTGACTGAAACTTCCATACACAAATTAACGCCACTATCTACATTTTTAAAGAACAAAACTGTGGTCTGGCAAATAAAGTTCTTTGCACCCTTTCCATGAAGAATATTTCCCCTCTTCTAATTTTAACGGGAACGCTAACCGATTTATCAACAAAAGTTATATATGTATGTATGTTTTATATATATATATATATATATATATATATATATATATATATATATATATATATATATATATATATATACCACCGATTTCATAAATTAATTGTAAACCTCTCACCGTACCTAAGAAATGAATTCGTTCTAGAGGAAAAAACAAACGACAGCAATTTTTTTTTGACAATCCAAAAAAGTGAAGCAAACCTGCGATTCTGACGGTATAAATTGGTTGGTGCTAAAAATCCAGATAGATAAGAGCAGAATGTTGATATTTTGTATTAGTTTTTAAGGTGTTTTGAGATCACGAAATTATGCATTTATATTTTGTCAGATATTGGAAAATATTTATTTTATTGCCAGATATTGGGAAAATCAAACTGATAACTTGTTTGAACATGAAAAAATATGCTCACAAAACAGTATTGATTTTTAAATCCTTTATATTAACTTCGCTTTTGTATATTAGTTTGCTTGTTTGTGAATTTGAATACGTTTAGTTCAATAAATAAAATGTTGCTTGAAAGTACAGTAAAGAGCGCCCCGCTACGTTGTTTTGACAGAATTGAACAGTTGTTAATTTTGTTTCACTTTAACTTGGCCGTACTGATAATGCTACATTAGCCGAATTACAGTCTTTCATAACCCAGGGTTACGAAGGGGAATCAACGCTTGCGCTAAGAGCTGAGGACTACTAAAAAGAAGTAATGTGTAGCAATTATTTAGTAAGTAATGTGTAGCAGTAATTTTAATAACATGCATTTTATTAAATTCTCATGAAATTAATTTTATTACAATTTTTATACGTGTAACAAAAATTGTATCCTTGGGTTCCTTAATAAAACCTGACTTAAAATAATGTTACTAGTGCTGAAAATGCTAAGATTTTAATAATTTGCACCCATACCATATAAAGCACTCATACCATTTTTGGAGGGTTTTCTATACCCATTTTCATTGCAAGGGGTGCCAAAACTCATTCTTGCACACATAACATTGTACTTTTAGGCCGGTTCTGCATATTTCATTTTCCTTAATATAAAACTGCTCATGGTTTGGTAAATGGGTATACTACATAGAAATTGGCTGTGAAGAAGTAGGAAAGTAATTCAGATGTATTTTAAAATCAAAATTAAATTGCTTTTCTGTTTGAGAATGGGAAAGCTTTTACATTCACATTCATTTCAGAGTTTATCCCAAAAGTTTAGCAGTAGTTCTTAAAAAATATCTTTTACAGGAGTTTAAAAAAAAAAAAAAAAAAAAAAAAAAAAATCAACACTAAATACAGTGGCGGCGATAAGGGGAGGAAATTTTCCCCCGATCTTTTTTAAAATCTAGTGATTTTGATGGCAATATCATATATGTTTTGCAGTTTGCTCTCTCCTCCGATTCATACCCACTTTTGACTATTATTGTCACCTGATCATCACCACTGTCGAAATTACAAAATCGAACTGGATAAGATGAAAAAAAACAGAAATGTTCCAAACAAATCTATACGTCTGGCAAGTAATGAGCCTACATTAAAATATCCCGCTTAAAATTGGATATGATTGGAAATGGAACACAAATTAATACTTTATCAAGAAATTTTAAATCGACTGATGGATTTTAATTTACCAATTATTTTATTAATGGAGCAAATTTGGAAAAGGAAAGGAAGGGTCAATCAAGCAAGAGGAACTTCTCTACATTTTTTTTCCCTTTTTTTTCCCCGAGAAGTAGAAAATCCATAAAACTCCCAATGGCCATGTGCAACAATCGCAATCTTTTTAATTCATTTTAAAAACAGATTTCGAGGAGTTATAGAATTTGGGAATTTATCCGAAACCATTGCATATAAGGCATCTCTGAAATTTTGGAAAATTGTTGTAAAAAATCTGTGTCAATAATATGTTTGCAAATGTCTTATAATCCATTTATAGAGTGTTAAACAATTTTTTATAATGGGTTGTGCAAAACAAATTTTTTAAAAATCTATATAACTTAACAGTTTAAAAAAAATATATAATGAAAGAATAAGTCAAAACACAATTTTTTTTTTAATTTTTGAGTTGCTCATTTGCTGTGTTGAGATTATTAAAGTAATATTAATAAAATTATTTAAAATTGTCATTTTCACTCTCTTCCCCCTCTCCCACACACGCAGAAAAAAATACATTTGTAACGATGCGACATAGCGTTCCCACACCTTTTTATTTTACACTACACCACTGTACGAAGGTACTGTGCGTATGTATTGCCCGTTAGTATTTCTAATACATATTGCACGTATTTGTCGAGCGTATATATCGCTCATAGGTATTGTATTGCATATATATAAAATATTCCTTTTTATATAAATGCTCGAGTACATCTATAATCTTACATTTAGTAAAAATATATGCTTACATAAATATATTTAAGGATTCCTCTTTCTAACTAATTTTAATTCTGCGAGTATTGAAAATGGACTAGTACACTAGAAAATTATTATACGCGATTTTTGCATTAGCTTTAAAATAGACATTTTGAATGTATTTTCTTATAGTAATTAATCTTATTTGTATGTTAAAAATTATACATTTATATTATGTTATATATGGCATTTGGATTATTTTGTTTTATAAAATGTCTATTTAGTAATGTAATCGTTTTAAAAAGAGTTATCGTGGAAAAGGAAATAACGTTAGACCAAACAATTTTGTTTCACTGAATATATATAATGAATAATAGTAAAAAAAAAATCTTTTGGCAATATATATGTGTAGAATATGCTCGACGATGTCACAGTCAATTCCTTGAGTTGGAATAAATAAAACAAGTATTGCCACTGACTTGTAGAATATGAAAATCCGAATTCATTTTTAAAGATGTGTTATGATTGGTCACAAGCACATCGCAGGTGCTATCATTCGATACTAACCACTCCTAGTAATATTGCGCATAAGGTCCGTATAGGAATTGTTATTTTTTCCTAATTATCTTTTGCTTTATTTGCATTTCGCTCTTATTGCTTGCTCCGCACTTTTATATGTATTTATATAGCATTGCTTTACCATTTTCATTCTTTGAGTTATTCAACTTAGACAAAAGAGCTTCATTTCTTAATTGTTCCAAAGAGAAAGATGGACGAAATCTTAAATTGCGTAGATCACCAGCTAGAAGTGGAAGTTACTCATGATTTTGTAAGTACATTTTTTTGTCCATACTTTTTAATTTCTTTTATTTCGTCGCAAATTATCAATTCAAGACTTATCAAGAGTCTTAACCCACTGTCATGTAAGTTTGTCTACATAGCCGCTTTGGCGAAATAATGAAACAGCCACAAAAAATGGAATTTTTAGGAAACGCGAAAAACTTAATTGATTTAACTATAAATTTAGTGACTATATTTCGACTATGTACTCAAGTATTTTAATGTGTAAATTTCTTACTTGCGGAAAATGTATTAGAATTTATTTAATATCGATATATATAAACATTGTTTAATCTTGATTTGGATTTAATAGAACTTAAATTATTCAATCTATAATAATAAAACAAGCTGTGTGTGTGTCTGTAGATCTATAGAAAGCTATTTAAATTGGAGTAGAGCTCTGAAATTTTCAACATAAGTAGTTTTGATCTTCTAATTGTACCTATGACAGACAGAATGTTAAAATTTAAATTAGTTCTTTTTTAATTAATTTTTTTTACAATTGTTATTTTAAACAGAGATACAGCTCCAAAATTTTCAACCTAAGTAGTTTTAATTTTCTAATTGTAATTTTGAAAAACATAATTTTAAAATTTTAATTAGTTATTTTTTAATTAATTTTCTTAATTATTATTATTATTATTATTTTTTTTTTTTTTTTACAAAACGATTTCTAATAGGGCAACAGCTCTGAAATTTTCAACATTAGTAGTTTTGGCCTTTTCATTAGACTTTTGAAAAACTGAATTTTAAATTTTTATTTAGTTCTTTTCTAATTAATTAATAAATATTTTACAAAACGGTTTCTAATAGGGCTACAGCTCTGAAATTTTCAACAAAAGTAGTTTTAGACTTTTGAAAAACAGAATTTTAAAATTTTATATATAAATTTTATATATAAAAAATTTATATTTAGTTTTTTTTTAATTAATTAATAATTATTTTCCAAAACGATTTCTAATAGGGCTACAGTTCTGAAATTTTCAACATAAATGGTTTTGATCTTCTAATTAGACTTTTAAAAACCGAATTTTATAATTTTTTGTTAAAATTAATTTTACATCAATGAACCTTTCAACGAGTGAAGTAAGCCTGAGCTTATTATGAACTTTTCAGCGAGCGAAGCGTTTTTGGTCTTGCGTATCGATGAACTTTCCTGTGAGCGAAGCTCCAAAAATTGGGACCTATACATACACCAATGACAAATCTCCGCAACGCGGGGCCAAGCAGCTAGCTAAAAAATTGCACATGGTAAAATTTCGTAGCAAAGCACGGGTATTCAGCTAGTTTTATATAAATTAGGGTTTAGATTTAGTTTTTTGAAAAGAAAATAAGTTCTTATTTATTAATGTAGAAAATACAGTAAACAATCGAAGAGCCTTTGAAAAATATATTTATTTTAGAAGTAAAAATGGAAGCCACTGTTTAAAGTTATACGACACACCGTGGATATTTTAATGTTATTTTTGTACACAACATACATGGGCCATTCTATGGAAAATCTGAAATTTGTGTAACTGCGTTTATTACAAAATATAAACTAATAAAAATACTTTTTTTAGTCTTAAACAATCTTAGTATGATGGATATAATTAATTGTAATAAAATATTTTAAGTATTATTCAAATTTTTCTCCCAAACAGTGAAATGCCACAGCCGTGGAATGTCACCACTTACTATTTCGACTTTTGTCTGGGTAACATTTGATAAATTAAACACACTTAAAATTCTAGACTCCATTTTTATGTTTAAAAATGTTTTAAACAGTGGTGTAGTGTAAAATAAAAAGGTTTAGGAACGCTTTGTCGAGTCGTTACAAACGTACACTTTTTTTTTTCCATGGGGGCGGGGGTGAAAGTAACTATTAGGAGTAAATAACTTTATTAATATTACTTTAATAATCTCAAAACAAATAATGAGCCCCTCAAAAATTAAAAAGAAGAAAAAAATGTTTGTGTTTAAACATTTTTATTTAAATAGTTTTTTTAAAACTACTAAGTTGTACGAATTTTTAAACAATTTGCTGTGCATAACCCATTTCAAGTGATTGTTTGACACTTTATAAATGGTTTGAAGACATTTTCATACATATTATTGACATAAATTTTTAAACAATTTTACAACAATTTTTAAACAAATTATCTACAACACATTTTAAACAGATTATTTACCTGATTTAAAAGAGATCGAGTTTCGATTCAGAACTTAGAACGCACCCTAATAGGGTTATCAGCTGATCTAGGCTTTCGAAGCCTAGATAATCATCTGACTTCCAGAATTTCTGAGATGCCTATAACAATCAATGGGTTCGAATAAATTCCCAGATTCTGTAGCTTTTCGAAGTCTGTTTTCAAAATGAATGAAAAAGATTGCGATTGTTGTAGATATCGATTGTTTTATGGTTTTTCTCCTTCTCGCGATGAAAATGCAGAGAGACGATTCGAGTGATAATCATGAAAAGTGGGTATAAATTGGAGGAAAAAACAAACTGCAAATTTTATATGATATTGCCATCAAAATCACTGAGTTTAAAAAGGATCAGAAGCAATTTCCTCCCCTCATTCTCGCCACTTTATTTAGTCTTGATTAAAAAAAAAAAAAAAAAAAAAAAAAAAAAAAAAAAAAACTTGGTGGAAAAGATTTTTTTAAAGAACTGCTGCTATATTTTTGGAATAAACACGGAAATAACTGTAAATGTAAACTTTCCCATTCTCAAACCGAAAAGCAATTTATTTTTGCATTTTGAAATACATTTGAATTGATTTCCTACTATTTCACAGTTTTAATTTCGAAGAATACCTTAACTTTTTGGAAAAAGGCAGAATCATTAGCATGGGTAGAAGTTTGCTAAAAAAAAGTTTTTTTTTTTTATTCAAAATTTAATTTTTCAAAACTATTTTTCTTACAATGACTAATATAAAATCTATCATTAAAAGGAACACAGTTAATTTTTTTCCTTTAAATTTTGCCCTTTTCTCCAATTTTATAAAAAGTTAAGCAACTACGAGAATGCCATCCTCCCGTGCATCTTCCTAGCGCCACCCATATCCATCATTTTTACGTATTGCTGTTTTGAATATATTTTGCCATGTTCAAACAACGCATCAGTTTGATTTTCTCCATATTTGGCAAGCCAATATAAATGCATAATTGCACGATTTCAAAAAACCTTAAAAGCTAATAAAAAATTTTAACTTTCTACACCCGCCCGCCCCCCCCCCTTTTTTTTTTTCCCCATCTGAATTCTTTAACACCCAATTAGTTAATTCCGTCAGAATCGCAGGTTTGCTTTGAATGTCCAAAAAACGTATCTTTTATTGTCATTTATTTTTCCTGGTATACATATACAATTTAGATGATTTTCTATAATTTTTAGGTAATAACTTCAAACTTTTTGGCAGTATATCAGAATTAAAAATAATGCATTTATATATATAAACTTTTTTTCTGTCAATTTTTTAATCAGATAATTGCAATTTAAGTGACTAATTAGGACATTATTAGAACATACATAAATCAATTTGTAGTTAACTTAGAGGTGTGATTTTTATTGCAAATAAAATATATTATATTGACGCGCATGTTCTTATGGAGAATTTTGAATTTGGCTGCAATATTTATTTAATTATAAATTTAAAAAAAAAAAGTTTTAAAAAATACATAATTTTTAACAAAAAATTAAGATTAAAATATTCATAAAAAATGTATTTATAACAATATATGTTAAATTCTCCATAGGAAACACATTCACATCTTGTGTCTTCAGAGCAAAATTAGAATTTTGTAAATTGGACAATTTATTGCGAAGTTATGACCGTTGGCGTAAAGTCATATAACACCAAAATGCCATTCTTCAGAAAACGCGTTTAAAGTTTAGTACGCTAATGAACGTGATACAAAATAGGTTCACAAAACTCACTATAATTTAAAAAGTAAATTGAGTTTCAGAAAGAAAATGGTATTATTTTAAAGGTAATGAATTCGGAAATATTTTAAAACAAAAACGCAGACTTGAGTCAAATTTTGCAATTCCTAGTGTATATGTATACCTTGAAAGAATTCATTTCATAGATACGGCGCAAGGTTTACAAATATAAGTGGGTGATTTAAAAATTTCTATCTCTTTTTTTTTAAAAAGATGCATCACTTGTGCTGATAAATCGGTTAGTGTTTTTTCCGTTAAAATTAGAGGAGAAACATCAAGGAGAGAGCACAAAGAACTGTATGTGTCAGACCACAGTTTTGTTTTTAAAAATGGAGAATTAGTTGCCGTGAACTTGTGTAGGGAAGTTACAGTCCGTATTCATGACGAGTCATACACATTTGGCGTCTGGAATTCATCCACAAATACAGATCATTCGTTGGAGAAGATAATTGGCATAGGATGAATCAATGAATCATAGTTAAGTGTAAACATATGTCAGAGTTCTTTTGCATGAGCATTGAGATGGGGTGAGGGAGGGAGTTTAATGTATGTGTCGGATTGTTGATAGAATCGCCACGGTGCGGGTTACCGCACCTCTTTTAAGTGTTTTGCAAATACTTGAGCATGCCTGCTCAGCTCTGAAGTTATTGATCGAAAACGAAAGCATAGTTTTCACGAAAGAACTTTTTCATTTTCTTATGTGACTTTGCGTTTAATGTAAAAAAATTAAAAAAAAAAAAAAAAAAAAAAAAAATTTAGGTGAGGGAACGCCGTTCCTCTTTCTAAAAAGGTAAAGGATCGCCGTTCCCACGCGTTCCCGCTCCACTACACCCCTGGTTTTAAAACACATTTCTAAAAATTATAAGTCAACTTTAAGTTTCATGTTAAATTTGTTTTATGCTTTTAACCGGGGCAATATGTCACATCCGTGGAACCCAAAAACGAGTCATAAAAAACCTTGCAGCTGGAAGTGGTATATTATTTTGATAAAGAAGTCGGTTGATAGGCAGATGTTTTGTTCAGAGACAAGTTATTTATGAATAATTCTATCGCTGTGTGATTTGACCTTTGACAAAGAAAAAGTTGAGATGAGATGCCAAGCCACATCCGTGGAACTTAATTATAACTTTTATTTTTTGTTTTTGCTTTGTACATTTGATTTAAAATGTTTTGAAGTTGGAATTTTGGAAATATGAATTTTTAAATAAATATGATTCCTATGAAAATGATTTCTTTCAAATTTAAAAAGTGACTGGTAAACCAAACCAAATTTCTTGGTTATTAATTTTTGTTCAGGTCAATTAAGAGGTGAAATAAGAAAACGTTGTCTTTCAAAATATCTTTTTTTATTACATCTATCATTTGAGGATTCGAAATTTGTTTTGCATTAGAGGTGACCCTTCACACTGTTATATTTTCTTTTATTTAGGTTATTTTTTAGAAATAAACGTAGCCAAAATATTGTTTTTAAAATCTTATGTAAGTCAAAAATATGCATTAAAATTATTATATTTTGTCACTTTTTAAATGGTACGGTATAATATTTAATCATTTGTAAAAGTAATAATGATACTCATATTTTATAACTTTTTATTTTAAATCTAACTTCTTTAAATAATTCTCTGTAGCCTATTTTTATTTTACCTCATGTCACACACGTGGACACTGCTTTTTGTAATATTTATAAAAAATAGAAAAATCATATTTTTTTTATCACAACCACTATAATGGTTATTACTCTTGATTATATCTCCATTTAGAACAAGTTTTTTTTTGTGGATCAAATTCCCGATTATTCATCTATACTTTCATAGAAAAAAATTGTTGAAGAGAACCGATTTGTTTGATTTATTCCTGATGTTTAGAAATGTCCATTCGCATTTGAAACTAGAACATCTCACAATTTTCAATTACACTATAATACTGTTATGGAATTGTGTCATTACTCATTTTTATATATTCTTCATTCAATTAAAAAAAATGGCCAGTTTGGTGATATTTTTTTTTGCGATGATTTTTGCATCGGTTTAAAAAGTTGGGAAAAAAAACAAAAAAAAAAAAACCCCTCTCAGCCAAAATGGGAAGGCGGGATAGTTTTAAGGGTAATTTGAAGTCAGTTTAAAATATTTTTCATTTTTACTGTTCCAAGTCCAAACTGCGTAATAAAAAACTTTTCTTGGGAAATGCATTACTATGAATTATATTAAGAACTCTAATATAAGAAAATTCACTGCAATTAACCTGTATTTCTTGAGATAAGTGATAAAATAGTCAATCTCTTATTGAATACATTACAAATCCAAATATTTTTCAAAAAGCAAAATTTCCCCCAAATCTTTAAAAAAAAAAAAAAAAAAAAAAAAAAATGCTAGCAACTAAAAGAAATTTTTAATTTGATATGAATATTTATATTGTGCGTAGAGCTGGTTGTGTGTGGAGGAGAAGCTCCAAAATTAATGTGCAACAAAGCTATAACTGATCGGTATTTATTTACAGATATAAACTCTTGTTGCAAGTAATCACACTAGATGGCAGCAGCGCAACATTTATTCGACCTACTGTTATCGATCGACACCTTTGTAGTTAACCAAGAATACTTCGTTATTTAATGTTAAATAACAATTTTAAATAAATCTTAACGAGCTGTACTTACTGTTGTCTGGTCGTGATTTAAGGTGTCAAATTCAATACATAATAGCCTAGCCTCTTAGAACAGGATGTTAGGAGCTGAACCACGTGCTCTCCCAAATGCTGCATAAAGGTGGCAAACATTAAAAAAAAAAAAAAAAAAAAAAAAAAAAAAAAAATATATATATATATATATATATATATATATATATATATATATATATATATATATATATATATATATATATATATATATATATATATATATATATATATATATATATATATATATATATATATATATATATATATATATATATATATATATATATATATATATATTTATTTATTTATTTATACTGAGTTTTACAAGGCAGAATCGCCATTAAATATTAATTAATAATAATAAGCCAAAAAATTTCTACTCTAACATTTAATAAGGTTACCCCGCAATACCGCCTGACTATAGAAGTGAACTAATTCAACAAATCGTCCACCCACTTTTTTTGAAAAATGATTAGTTATGATGGCGATGGAGAAACCTTTTCGTTGTTGTTATTTTTGGGAGCATTCCAAATGTTCCCATTCTCGAGACACTTCCGACAATTTTGCAGATATAAATTGTCAGCCTTACTAAAACATGATGCATTATGAAATATTTCTATTTTACTTTACATTTCAACCAGTTAATTTAAAAAAAAAAAAAAAAAAAAAAAAAAAAAAACTAGTTTAGAATTTTGGTATACATTTGTTATCCCTAGAACTTTTATAAAATGTCAAGCATTGTTTTGCATCCTGATTTGAAGCACTATGAAAATGCATCCCTATAATCTTGTATTTAATTTACCACATTTTATTTATTTGAATCATCTATATTCTGTTTAGAATGTGCCTGAAAGATCTCAAGATCAGTCGCAGCTGAAGGAACTGAGACGCTTGTTCTCAGAAATGGATGATCTCAACTCAGAGTAAGTATTTAAATTTCCAACAATTCATCTTCAGCCTGAGAGACGACTGAAAGTTTAGATACCCAATCGAACATTATTCTGATTTTTTTATGAAATGTATGAATATACTAGTCTATTGGAAAAAATGGCCGAAACTGTTAAAAGTCGAGTTTGATTTAGTTGAATTAAATCTGATAGCCAAGTATGTCATAACTTGTCAAAGATTGCGCGTTTTTTTTCTTATTTTTTTCTTATTTCATACCTTTCTCTTTGAGCGAAAGGTAGGCTAGCTTGAAAATTGTGACCACAGGGGTTAGCTTAGCTTAAGGTGTCAGTTTCATGATTGGAAAGCTTTTATATTGAGACAGCGTGCTGCCATGACTGGGCAATGGAAGTTTAGCCTTATATTGGCAAAATGAGTATAGCCCTAGTGAAGTTCTTGCGCTAGTAAACCACTCAATAAATCCAACATTTCCCTTTGAACAATATAAATTTTACAGGCACATGGGGTTATCTAAATTCGTATATTTCAAAAATTAAAAACTATTTTAAGGTGGTTTAAATTTGTGCATTTTCAATAATTTTTCAAAATTTTAAAAGAATTCAAAAATTGCTGATGGAGATAATTTTTTTAAAACAGCCATACCATGAAACAGGAATATATTTTTTCGAGGTATGACAAGAAAAGCACAGTTGCCACCCCCTATCATCTTTTTTTTCTTCTTTTTTTCTTCTTCTTATATATATATATATATATATATATATATATATATATATATATATATATATATATATATATATATATATATATATATATATATATATATATATATATATATATATATATATATATATATATATATATATATATATATATATATATATATATATATATATATATATATATATATATATATATATATATATATATATATATATATATATATATATATATATATATTTTTTCAATCTTCTCTATGGCTGGCAATGATTAGGATGTAGGGAAAGTGGGGCAATGGAGCCCAAAACTTTACGAATTTTAAGTGATCTCCAATATCAAAATCGTCATAAATTTTCCACAGGTAATTTCAATGCTTTTTGGCAGTCCGCTTTAACTGTTTTTGAAGAATTTAACTTTTCATTAATGCCAAAACTATTTTTAAAAATTTGGCATACTATCTCTTTAACATAAATGTTCTATTTAATCTACACATCTGGAAAAATTGGGAAATTTGAAAAAAGTTTGCTGTGAAATCAGGGAATTTTTTAGAAACCTATCAGGGAACAAAGTTCCCTAAATTTTGTGGTTACCCTGATTATGTACCTCATAACCACTTTATAAGTGCATGGCTTAATAAGTGCATAAGTGCAGTACGTGTGTAAAAATATTGTTTTTCTGAATTTATTTTAGTTAATTTAAATTAGGATGATCAAGGATTTTGATTAAAGTGCCAAAATAAGTTTTCTGAACAACACGAAAGAATAGATTAATATTTTTAATACTTGACGTATCACAAAATAGAGAGAATAAAAAAACTAGTCGATGACTTAATTAAATTATGTTAAATTTTGTTCAGAAAAATGTTTGAAGGATGGAATAAATGTTGTACCTCATGCAGGTATTGAAATTCAAATAAATGTAAAATAGTAATATTATCATGCCGGTAATAAAGTTTCACGGTGCTATCGAATTATTTTACAAGTTCATCATTCTACTTTTAATTAGTACAGTTTTACTTGTTGTTCAACCAGGTGTAAAAATGAAACAGATCTTTTTAAAAAAGATCTGCATTTTTTGAAAAACTAAGTCTGTTGCCCATTAATGTTGCCTTTATAATTTTTTATAGGAATATATATGTATATTTCATTTAAACTTTGCGTACAAGTCACTTCAATATGCACAATAACATTAAATTACTATGTTCTTTCAGTAGAAAATAAAATTTAAATTAACAAAATCAAATATTAAATAAAGAAAGTATACATTTAATATGGTTCGAAACTAGAATGTGTTAAGGACTCATAAATAACAACTTTGGTTAAATATAAATTTTCTGAACAGAAAATAATGAAATGACACATTATTCCTGTTGAATTGAAACTTTTAGCACATTATTTTCAAGATTTAAAAAATATTGGTATTTTAATGATTCAGTTTATCACCATGTGTGTGTGTCTAACTAATTGTCTACATATTAAATGACGTACAAAATTTTACTATTATATGGAATTTAAGTAACTCTACCGGAACCCTCATATCAGATTGGTTGGATGTATTAGAGGTTCTATTGCATAAGATTAATGCGTAAATATTATGTTACAGTTAAACCCCGTTAACGCGAAATAACTTAGCATGAAATCTTAAAGCGAAGTAAAAGCAGATCTCCGTACTTAAAACTCAACGTTAAATTAGTCTTTTAATTTAAATTATTCTAAATTCAGTTAACGCTTACAATTTCAACGGCCCCATCGACTTCGCGTTAACGGGATTTGACTGTATTATGATAAAGTCAGAGGTCAGTACACTGTAAAAACAGCGACTGGAATGGACAAGAGGGGAATAGGCCTTTCTCTCTCCCAACGTGTTTTTTTTTTCTTATTTCAGCAAACTTGATGGCAAGAAATTGTCTTAATTTTTCTAGACTGTTTTTTATCACAAAAGTGATATTACCCATGAACCGACACAAGTTCACGTATTCATGCATTGACTCTCTTTTTTCTTTTCCTTTTTTTTTTCTTCTAATTTATATTTAATTACTTCAAAATTATAAAATTTCTAAAAAAGATCTAAAAATTAAAAAAAAAAGTTGGTATGGCAGTTGCCAATCAGCTTGTTATACTAGTTCCAGTGTCACTGAACCGTATGTAAATTGTTGCATAATGGTACTTTTATGGTTTTCAATAATGTCGTGTCTCCTAATAAGATCATAAATTTAAAAGTATTTCATATTACAGAGTGGCCACAGAACCTGGAAATCAGGGTAATATCAGGAAGCTTGGGAAAAAATCATAGATGTGTCGGGGAACTTTTAAAATTTCACGAAAATCAGGGAAATTTTCAAGCATGTTTTCCCGTTCTTCTGTGTTTTGGCGACCCGACGATTTCTTGTTGGTAATTTTTAGAAGTTTAATGTTATGGGATAATTTAAACTTTTCGTTACCACCAAAACTGTTTTTAAAAAGTTGGCATGTTATCTCATTAGCATACATGTTCTATTTGATTAGGGTATCGACATTGGAAAACGAGGCAAAATTGAGGGAATTTCAAAAAAAGTTTACCGTAAAATTAGGGAATTTTTTTAGAAATCTGTCAGGGAACTTTTTTTCCTGAATTTTATGGTCACCTTGTATTATTTCTCTTTTTTTTTTTAATGATGTTTAACTTTTCAGGTTGATGACAAATGTAATTCCGGAATCGGAGGATATGGTGATTAATGATATTTTGAACGTAAGCATTTTTTATTATTATATTTTTATCTATATCTGTTGGGTTTTTCTTACGGCTGGTTCGGGAACTTCATGTTCTTATTAAGTATGCATTTGATACTTATAGTCCTTCATCTGTCTGTTTAATATCCTTCCAGAATCACTAATTAGATGACTTTTATTTGAGTCCGAATTAAAAACTACCTCCTCTAATTCTACAGCAATTGTACCAAATCGTAATGGCTCGACAGGTTTAGTGTTAACTGGAAACAGACTAAGCATTCCAGGATCTGGAATCCAGCTTTGTTAATGAGGCATTTCACTACTTGAACCCTTATTTAAAAAATTCTATAGTTTCTTCTCTCTCTTTAAAGTGTTCATAGAAGTCATCAATCAGGTATGCTAATCCAGCTGTTGAGGCTGGTTTAAAGTTCTTTTTGAGAATAATCCATTTTCTTTTTGATATTGGTAGTGTTCGATCTCGGCTCACCATAAAAAATTGTCTCCAGACTTAGTATGAATTGTCGTATAGGTACGATCGATCCTTTACATGCTAGTATTTCAGCTTCTCCTGTATATTTGCTGCCTCCATTATTGGTGCTTGTTTTAATTTCGAAACAGTTGGATTTCTAATTTTCTTCATACTACACTCGTCATTCTTCACTTCAGATCGGAATATTTAATCAAGTTAATCAGACAGAGAACTTCATTTAAACATTACTTGGCAAACATAAGCAAGGTAGAGTTCGGATTCTCCCTTGTCTAGTGAATGAGTTCAATTTTTTTTAATGTAGTCTTTTTATTATTCTGATATAATTCATGACTTTAAGGTTCTTTTTGTGAATAATCCATTCTTTTTTGATATTGGTAGTGTTCGATCTCTGCTCACCATAAGAAATTGTCTCTAGACTGTATAAATTGCCGTGTAGGTACGATCCTTTGTACATGCTTGTATTTCTGCTTCTCCTGTATATTTGCTGCCTCCGTCGGGGATTGTTTTAATTTCGAAACAAATGGATTTCTAGTTTTCTTCATACTAAACTCGTCATTCTTCATTTCAGACCAGAACATTTAATCAAGTTTCTCAGACATCGAACTTCATTTAAATATTACTTGGCAAACATAAGCTATGTAGAGTTCGGATCCTTAGTTGTTTAGTGAATGAGTTCAATTTGTCTATTTAAAATGTAGTCCTTTTTATCATTCTGGTATAATTCTTTACTTAAAGTAAAAATTAAAATCGAAACGATAGCTACTTAGCACTTAACCTCTCATAGACGTAGAAAGTCTGTTCTACACGAAAAGTTCAATGACCTTATTTAGTGTCATAATAGCTTTCTTCAGATTGCAATATATTACTTTTGTGTAATCTCTTCTCTTGTCCTGCTGTATCGTTTTCAATGAAATTCAGAAGTTGAATTTGGTTTGTAGAAAAATTTGAAATACTTACATTTATTAGCGAAATAATTTTTTTAAGTAAAAAAACAACATAAAACAATCGATTAAAATGAAATTATTTTTAGACGTAACTATGTAAATGCCTTTTTCAAGACTTATCCAGGGAAGGATCCTTTAGTATTAATAATTTATTTGATTTCAGGAAGAACCTGAAATACTTCAGAGTATAAGGAACTTAAAGACGGATATTAGAAGAATCACCGAAGCTAAATATAGAGCCAAAGTGTGAGTATCTCTATATCTGAATTTAAAATGTCAAATGCGGATTCGTATATCAGCTACTTTTTGTTTTGTTTTTGTTTCCAAATTTTCTTAGCATGTTTTCTCATAAAACTATTGTCAACCGTCTTGTATCTTCGGTCTAACATATATTTTCATGCAGGCGTTACCAGAAAATACTAGAGGCGATAGCCAAGAAAACACAAGAAAAAGACCAGAGGGAGAAAGAAAGAAAAGAGAAAGAAGTTAAGGAAAAAGAAAAATTAGAAATGGAGCGCAACAGCGAGATCCTACGAACAAGGGAGAGGTTGGAGCAGCGAAAAAGAATGGGCCTTCGCAAAAAAATTAGAAGGGAGGCCCTTGAAAAAATAAGATTGATTAACGCTCGCCAGAACGTGCGAGTTCAAGAGTAAGTTCACATTTAAATACTTATTCAATTGGATCGAGGAAGAGTGCTTCTAGATTGCAACTGAATTGAAAGTTCGCATCTTTGATCCAATTTTGTTATCGGAATTGAACACATATTTTGGCGACAAATTTTGTCATCAAACACTAACCTACTTGGCAATATCTCTGATTGAATTGTTTCGGTCTCTAAGCTTCATAAAGTTTTTTTGCATGCAGTTAAAAGCAACTAGGAAATCATTTTGTGTACTATTAGCTGATTTCTTCCAGTCATAGAGATGAGCATTGGGATTTAATTTGATAGTGATATGCAGATATTAGAAAAGCAGATAATATATTTGTTCTTGGCATAGTTGAATTCTTCTTGTTGAGCCTTTTCAGAATTTCATGATTTTAATTATCGCCAACTAAAATTAACCACAAAACAAACGGTGCGGCAGATGTCCATTATCTTAAAAAATATTGTACTTTTTGGGGAGATTTCGGAAGTCGTTTGTTTTCTTCTTGTTTTTTCTCGTCCAATTGATGTTATGCATAAAACAACGCAAACTGGTTAATGTTCATGTTTGCTTTTTTTAATCATGTTTTGCTTGGCCTTAATTATGACTCTCAAAGGTTGTATTTCATATTTTAATGCATATAATATCATAAATATTGCTTTTTTTGAGATAATTCAATATTTTATTTCAACTCTTTTAGAGACATGGACGGCTCCACCTCTCCTACAGATGATTCCGACAATCACCAAAGAGGAATGAAAAGGTGCGTAGGTTGTAGTATGAACATTGAACAGTCCCAATTTTGGCAAAGTTATTAATAGTTGCAAGTTCACATTATATAATAATTTTGTTCTAAAAATACACCTCATTTTGCGAGTAATCTTAGATAGATACATAGAAGAGTTTTTCTGTATAATTTTCTTTTATAAATTGATGAATAATGTAATTGATTGCCCAGTTGTAATCTCAACCATTGAATTTCTGGTCCTAAATCACAATTTAAGTAAAAGAAACTTGTTATATTTACCTTATAATAATGAAAATTATGCTATAAATATAACTTTATATACTTTTAATAATTTGTATAATAGATTTTCCAATACTGTTGATATGTTCGATATGTAGCTGTCCCACTTAAAAAAGAATGCATTGACTATATTTCTTTTTCTTTCATTATTTTAGCCTTGTATTTTTACTCATGTACGTTGTTTTAAGTGATTTCATTTTTCTAGCTTTTTTAAGGAATTTTTCTTTTGTGTCGTAATTATACATACATTTTGTAATACATACATTTAATGCATTCCTAATATAGGGATTTGGAACTATGAGTTTCTGTTCCACACATTATAAAATGCTATTCAACTTTAATTAGCCGATCTTTTAAATCTTATAGCACTGATGATGAAATTGGCCGTATTTTTAAACTCAATATCATCTCAGTTGCTCTTATGAAAACAAAGTTGAATAACATATATAAAAATTTACTCCTTTTTTTTTTTAGGCCTAATTCCAGTGACGATGCTGAGAACCAAAGTGAGTTTTGAAAAGACATTTTTTCGCCCTGTTTAACACATGCAATTTTTCTAAAAATGATCGCTATTCTTTTCCTGATTCAGGCTGTTTGACTAAGGTTAATTTCCACACAAGAAAGCGATGCTCCCTTATTTAAGATTTTTTTTTTTTTTTTAGTTATTAAAATTCGCATTTTAATCTACATTATAAAGAGACCATTGAGAACAGGTGTCATGCTGTTACCATGGAAGAAATACGCTCATTGGCAAAATGCTAATAGATATGCAACTGTAAGTGCCACCTGACACTGGCTTAGCACAGTATGTAAAAATTTACAGAGATGGGTGACCAATAAAAGCAACAAATTATGCATGTGTTTCTATCTTCAAAATAAAAGTTTTATTATCTAATCTTATAGCAATTTTTCTTTTGTCACTTTGCCGTGACCACTTGTATCTTTACTCGTTGTTATTAATAGCGTTTAATGGCAATTAATACTCGTATTGTATTTTTGCAATTGTTTGGAGTAATAAATATGTGGGAAGGAGGATGGGTATGAGAACCTAAAAATTGAAACAATGAAAAGAATCGTCGCAAGTGTTACATTACTCGAGTTATTTCCTTGGTTTACTTAATTAAATACACTATTATAACAAATTTATTTTTCATTTCGTTTCAGAAAAGAAGAGAAGAGTATCCTTGCCTGTTCCAGCATTGTAAGTAGAGAAGTATGGAATTTATAATTAACTGGTTAGAGTGATAAATATGTTTGCTTTTCTATTGGATACAGGTGTTAAAAAAACAAAAGAGACCAGACATGCAATATTCAGTTACCACCCTGTATGTTTATTGAAATATTTACATTTAAGTGTCCATAGAAACTTCAAATAAGGGCATCTTAAGCCCTTTTCTTTCCTGAATTGTACGGATTTCGCCCTGCACATGTTCGGAAATGAAAATTACGTCTTTTTAGACTCATGTAGAGTCATTTCTAGCGTATCAATAAAATTTGGTATACATAGTATTTAGACTAATGTCAACTTTGAGTTTTTTTAAGTGTTTTTGAAGCATTGTTTGAGGCAGTTTAAACTATTACTTATTCAATTTTTAGTGTTTGAGAAATTTTTTTAATGAATAAGGAAGTGATACGTTGATTTCTAAAAAAGTGCCATAAACAGATTAAGTTAACTTGTGACAATTCTGTATTTTGCTATTGTTATGACAAGCTTTGTTGCAGATGCCAGGATCTTGCTGTTGCCTCAACGTCTTATTCTCCCTCTGCGTCTGCTGCTCCCGCCTCCCCACCTGCTTCTCCCGCCTCCCCGCCTGCTTCTCCCGCCTCCACACCTTCGTATCTGACGCCTGCTGTCACAAGAGTGATGAAAAAGCTGGAAGTTCAGCAGAATGTAAACGCACCGTAAGTGGCAAATTTGACTTGTGTATGTTTAATGTCCCTGTGAAGCATTTAAGACAACTTCCAGCAACTGTCTAAATTCGAGATATCGTAAGCTGTTTTATTTGCTTTGAATTCCAGGAGTTAATCATATCCCTAGAAAATTGTGTTGGCGATACTACTCCTACTTAGTTTACAGTTCTTAACAGAGTGAAACATATTTCACTGTATTAGACCACCACACAATATGGCGACAATTTAATTATCTTCTGCTACAGTGTAATAAAAAGCAGTATCAGACTTTGTAGAGCGGCTATGCGCCAAATTATAGTCGAAAACTGCATTTTGTGAAACACGTCTGTAATTTGTCACATTGATAAAATATGTCATTCTGATCATTTTAAGATGTGGAGCCACACGAATTTACCGGTAGAGCTCTTGTACTAGTTCAAAGTAAGGTATAAAATGTTAGTTTGAAGTCTATCTGTACTAGTTTAAAATACACTCCAACACATAAATAGCACCTATATGAAACACATGCTATCAATAAAAAGAGAATTTTTGTGACGTTTTATAATGAACTAAAATTAAAAAGTGACTTCTGGTCGAGGTGTTAGATTTATATTTTGGGCATATTTGAATTATACTGAAACAAATTCAGTGTAGACGAGCAGACTTCTGGTCGGAATTTCAGTCATCTGGTTGAAATTTAGCATTTTATATTCAGCATGATTATCTTTACTTTTTCTGAAATATCAATTGAAACCTTCCAGCTATCTGAGACGATATCAACGTGATACATGTATGTATTGGTATATGTGCAGTATCAGTTCCGTATAAGCAGACTTCCGGTCGTAATTTCAGCCATCTGGTTGAAATTTACCATTTTATATTCAGCATGATTATCTTTACTTTTTCTGAAATATCAATTGAAACCTTCCAGCTAGCTGAGACGATATCAACGTGATACATGTATGTATTGGTATATGTGCAGTATCAGTTCCGTATAATCAGACTTCCGGTCGGAATTTCAGTCATCTGGTTGAAATTTACCATTATATATTCAGCATGATTATTTTTACTTTTTCTGAAATATCAATTGAAACCTTCCAGCTAGCTGAGACGATATCAACGTGGTACATGTATGTATTGGTATATGTGCAGTATCAGTTCCGTATAAGCAGACTTCTGGTCGGAATTTTAGTCATCTGGTTGAAATTTACCATTTTATATTCAGCATGATTATCTTTACTTTTTCTGAAATACCAATTGAAACCTTCCAGCTAGCTGAGACGATATCAACGTGATGCAAGTATGTATTGGTATATGTGCAGTATCAGTTCCGCATAAGCAGACTCCCGATCGGAATTTCAGTTGCGTCCAGTCGAAATTTTCTACTTTATATCCAGCATATCCATCTTTATAATTTATGTAACAACATGTAGTATTAATAGTTTTTAATTGTGACCCTTTATATGAAGGTGATAAAATTTAAAGAAGCGTATTTTTAAGTAAAACTTTAACGAAGACTAAAACCTCGACCGGAAGTAGATTTTTAATTTTAGTGCATTATAAAACATCCCCGAAATTTCCTTTTTATTGATAGCATGTTTCATACATGTGCTATCTATGTGCTATTTATGTGTTGGATGTAGTTTAAGCTGATATAGTTCTGGTCGAAATGCAAATCACTTCCTGTTGAACTTTCTTACCATTTTTTTTAAAAATCTTTAGTCTAAGCCTAATAGTTTAAAGTATTGCATGTGTCCATAGAGCTTATGATTTTGGCTGAGACTCTACATATAACTACTTTTATTGATAAAAATCAGATTTTATGCCTAATTTTGAAATAGTATAAAAACTCGATCGGAAGTGAAATCTTATGGGCTTCCTTTCTTAAAATGACCAGAATGACATACTCTATCAATGTGCTAAACTGCAGACTTGTTTCACTAAATGCATTCCCCCCTCCCCCCCCCCTCTAACTGCCTTAATACCTTTCGAAAGTTACAGCTAGAAATTAGCATACGACTGGGTTTTGCACCAGACCAACTCTTCCAAGAATTTGGTTAACACTGTTGTCTTTTATGACTTAATAGTTTTCTTGTATGCCACTTTAATGTGGGTGTATCTGAAACAAATATAATATTAGGACTAATTGAAATAGACCTAAAGTAGCATGTTTGAATTAATCCCCCCCCCCCTTTTTTTTAATTGCGAATAATCATAAGAAACAAATAATTTTGATTCAGTAATAAAATAATTATGCCCACTGGAATATATGAATTGCACATATTTATTTGGAACTCTTTACGTATCAAATGCTTCTTGCGAAATGGAATATTTCAGTAAGATATCTAAATAAAAAAAAATTATTTTTAAATGTAATGTAGGTGGAACTTTGTGTGCAACTTTTGCCTCTTAAATATTTATTAATAAGACTAAGAGCTGGTAACGTCTTTAAGAATATAGTGATTCTGAAACAAGTTTTTGAATTGTCAATACTTGAATATGATAGTTTAAAAATTCTCTATAGAAAATGAATACACTAGGGTAGAGTATTCTTGAAAATCGCGTGTTACTTTGAAAGATGGGCATTTGAATGTTTGAATTGTAGAGAACATAAAAGCATTCCATCGACAAACGCTATATTTAGAGATTTTGTTACTGAGATTCTATGAAATCTGTTTATAATTTTACCCTTCGTCAACAGGAATTCCACATTTAATGAGATATTATTCGGATTTCAATTTTTCTTTATTTATAAATAAGAAAAGAAAAAAAAAAAGAAGAAAAAAAATTATTAAGCGAAATCTATGTTTTGTGAGTTGGACAAGCGTATGTACAATTATTAATAAACAATTGCTAGCATCTTGAATTCATATCTGCCATGACGGTGTTGAAAGTTAACGTACTACATAGATAGTACGTTAACTTATACAGAGTGACCACAGAACCGGGAAAACCTGGAAATCAGGGAAATGTCAGGGAGCTTTCTGATTCTGGAAAAAATCAGGGAAATGTCAGGGAACTTTTTAGAATTTCATGAAAATCAGCGAAATTTTGTATTGATTAAAGGAACGTTCATCAATATTTTGGCGCATTTTACATGGAGATTTGTAGTGGTAAGCCATTAGAAGTTTAATGTTACTGAATAATTTAAACTTTTCATTACCACCAAAACTATTTTTTTAAAAATTGCATATTATCTCTTTAGAATGCATGTTCTATTTGATCAGGGTGTCTAGACATCTGAAAAACCTAAAAAAAAAATTGGGGAAATTTTGAAAAAAGTTTGGCCTAAAATCTGGGAATTTTTTAGAAATCTGTCAGGGAAATCAGGGAATTATCAGGGAACTTTTTTCCCCCTGAATTTTGTGGCCACCCTGTTATAGTCGTTTAGATATTCGTTACATATATCTTAACGTACTATCTACATAGTTCGTTAAGATACAGGTAAGGATAAGGTAAGAATAAGAAACGTAATAATCACTTAATTTGTATAAATTTGTTGATTTGAGTATTTATTTTAGGGATGACGAACCAGGACAGAGGAAAAGTCGCAGGGTGAGACGGTAAGTTATTACTTATGTATATTTATTACAATTTGTATTTCAGATTACAAATTAATGACACTAAGATGTATAGGAATTGCGATACAATTCTTTTAAAATTAGCTTTTCAAAATTTCTATTGAGGTATATTAATAGTAATATTAAGAGGAATTCCTAGTAAGGATAATTCCCTATATATGCTAAGTTACAACCTTCTAATCCACTGCAGTTAAAAACTACTTTCTATAAAACCTTGATATTTAGGGAGTAGGTACAACAAAACTAGGTGGCGCTACTCTATATGCATTGACCCAAAGATTTCAAATAAAAATAAAACGCATTGGACGCTATTTTCGAGTTTTTAATTTATATCATCTCATTAAACGACCATTTTTGTACCTAGTTACCAAATTTAAAGGTTTTTTAGAAAGTAGTTTCTAAATGCATTGGGATAGAAGGTTGTAACATAGCGAGTATCTGGAATTATCCTTACTAGGACTTCCTTTTAATAAAATAGATAACTGCTTTGCAATTTGAAAGATGATAAAAAAAATTTCCTTTAATGTGCTTTAGTGTCTCCTATGGTGCTAATTTAAATGAGTAATATTCTAAATTGAATTATTTGATTTGAGTGATTAAATAATGTTTCATATAGATATAATTTATTTTCTAGCATTGCTCCTCTTTTTATCCTTAAGAGTGAAGCAGAAAGGGAGGAAAGGCGACGCCTAAGGCATGCAAATTAAGTATACAAGTAAATTGAATGATATAAAGTCTTTTTTTAATCGTGTCAAAAGATAATTACTGTTTTCAAGTATGAATGTAACAAGCAATTTAAAATCTGCATTATAATACTTGAATCATGGAACAAAACGAATAAGTGACATTTGGTAACATTGGAATGGAAAAAAAAATCCTATTCGCAATGGAATTTGTGTAACTTTCTAAATTCTTTAGAATTGTTCTGAGTAGGTTGCTATACTATGGAAAAAGCATTTTTAATGCATAATTAGCCATAAAAGAAATGTGCGTTTGGACTTTGCTTGGCTCTTTAGTTCAGATCATTAAAATGATAAAATCATATTAATTTATGGTTATTGTCGTCCTTTCAAGTCATCTTTCAAATTAAATTCGAATTTAAAGCTCTGTCTGTAGTCGTTCAGTTATTGGAACCTTTGATACTACAATTAATGACAAGCATTGAAATTTTTAGTCATTATCGACGTGTTATAAGGATCTAAATCCAACAGAAAACTAGAGTAATCCCTATTCTCAAATTAAACCTTCAAGATAGAATCTGCATCTTTAAAATTCAATTGTTGGAAGTGAAGAAATTTGATTCTAATATTAATTAATTAAAAATCTAGAAGTATCTTTATATAGAAAGGTCCATGTTCAATCATATTATTGTAACCAGAAAACTCACTGTTTAAAAAAGGACCAAACAATGTCATAAAAATTAAAATGATAGACTTTTCTTCACAAAAGGAATGTATAGAAGTACTATGGTACGAATGAGCCATTTTTTACTTTAGAAATATTGGATCAACATATGATCTGGAAAATCATTCAATTCTAAAGACACTAAATTCGGCAGTAAGCGTAAATCATTTATCAAAATGATTTTATATTTCTATACTTGGGTCTCATTGTAGGTTGTATAGTGCGTAGGATATGAACTCGAAGAGGGATTTTATTTCGGTCACTCCTCATTCTTATTTCACATTAGTGAAGTATTTGTATATTAAAAGTATTTGTATATTGTATATGAAGTATTTGTATATTCTAATTTATTAGAGTGTGCTTCGTGTTCTCTTCCTAAACCAATACAAGTAATTGTATATTCATTACATATATTTGTATATAGTACTGCTATATTTTTTTTTAAATTGATAACTTGAATTATTATGATGATTGGAATAATTTAATATATTTAATAATTGGAATTGTATGCAAATTAACTATAAGACTAAACTGAATGATTGAAGTCTTTTAATCGTGTTAAAAGATAATTACTGTTTTCAAAGCATTTTAAACTCTACATTTTAAAATACCATGTAACAAAGTGAGGACAAGTTACATTTGGGATGAAGTGGTGCGTGCTTGGGCTTCGTGTTCTCTTTCCAAATCCAAGGCAAGTAATTGTATTACTTATACCTGAATATAGTATTGATAATTTTTAAAAAAAAATCTATGACTTGTATTTAAAACTATAATCATTGAAACAATTTCATTCATAGTGATTGAAGTGTATGCAAATTAACCAAATTTGAATGATTTAAAGTCTTTTTTTAATCGTGTCAAAAGATAGTTACTGTTTTTAAATATTAAAGTAACAAGCAATTAATACTAAAATACTTGAATTATGGAACAAAACAAATAAGTTACATTTGGGAACACTGAAGTGAAAAAAAAAAAAAAAAATCCTATTTCCAATGAACTCTGTGTAACTTTCTAAGTACTTCAAAATTGTTTTGAGCAGGTTGCAACTTAGAATGAGTTGTAATTTAGTTTAGTAGAATGCAATGCTATGGAAAACGGATATTTAAGACACAATCAGTCTTAAAAGAAATGGAATTTTCTTGGCTCTTGTGCTCAGACCATTTAAAATGATAAAATCGTATAAATTTAAAGTCGTCATTGTCATTCCTCAAATTAAATTCAAATTTAAAACTGTATGCATTCGTTCATTTATTGGAACCTTCAGTACTTCAATTGATCTCAATCACTGAAATTTTTGGTCATTATCAATGTGTAATGATGGTCTAAATCTGACGAAAAACTAGACCTCTATTCTCAAATTAAACCTTCAAGACAGCATTTGCATCGTTAAAATTCATTTCTTAGAAGTTAAAAAATTTGATTCCAATAATAATAAAAATCCAAAAGTATCTTTATATAAAAAGGTCTGCATTTAATCTCATTATTGTAATCTGGAAACTCACTCTTAAAGGTACTCTTAAAAAGGACCAAATAAGAAAATAAAAATTGAATTCATAAGGATAAGTTACCACAAGAAGAATAAATAAAATTTTAACTTCACAAAAGGAATACATTAAAGTACTATGGTACGAATAAACCATTTTTTTTACATCAGAAATATTGGTCCAATTTATGATCAGAGAAATCATCCAATTCTTAAGTCTTCAAAATCTGCAGTTAGGGTAAACGTTTATCAAAATGACTTTCCTGTTACTTAATAGTTATTTACTAAGCATATCTTAGTCCCATTGTGGGAAGTTAAATGTGTAGGCTATGAATTCGGAAAAGAGATTTCCTTTTCATTTCTCCTTCCTATTTTACATACTTTTACTTTCCGTAAGTTACTTTGCTTTATCATTTTGTATATCACACCTTGATATACGACGTTGTACTATTAATTTTTGCTTTGTAGTTGAATCTGTTTTAATCTTTAACAATTCTGTTTAAGTATATGCAGTTGTAACACAAATTGAAGAATCCCCCCAAATAAAAAATTTAGTAAACATACCTAAAGATGTATAACAAATGTACTTGGTAGGATAAAGGTGACATTGTAAACAAAACTTTATAACTATATGAATTATAATGTTCCCTGTATGTCAATCGTGTTCTATTTTTAGAGAGGAGGAAGCTCTGTGGTCTTTCCTTAAGTACGCCACTAATTGTTGGGGACAACTAAGCTTGTCTAGGACATTCGGTACACTGGTTTTTAGTAGAATATATTTTACTTTAAAATCTTTATCCAAGATATAAAAAAAATATCTTGCGAATTTTCTCGGCTAGTTCTTTTATATGACTCAGCCATAATTTATAAAGAAAATAAATATGCTTTGTAAATATTATTGCTACTCAAATTTATAGCAATCTTTTTTTTTTTTTTTTTTTTTAATTTTTTTTTTATAATTAGAGGATTTAGATCTGAAAGAGTTCAAATTACTTGCATATTTTGCTTACCCGTTTCTACTGCCAATCAATACTTGTAATCCAATCAATTTAAGTTAATTATACTACATTGATTGGAATAATAAAAAGCATTTAAGAGGAAATTCGAAAGAAAATTTGCTTTTATTAAAAAATTCTTTTTGTTATTATTTAATTCACATTTTCCCCCTTGCCTTAGCTAATCGCTTAAATCAGTTGTACAAGGGATTTTATAGTCAACAAACTAACTCATTTCCTCATTTTTAAATTCGCCATCAGTCTGACACTGAAATGTTTATGAGCGAAATCGTTGTTTTTAATTTCTAAATTAATACTCTTAATTAATTAAGAGTAATATTTTAAACAGTTTTTAATTGGCTTATCTGTATGTGAGTGAACGACTGTTGTATAACAATACTAATTCAGATATGAGCGACTCTATTAAATTGTATAATTATTATATGGTTCAAAAACGAACTTTAAGATGGAAGCCTTGGGCATGTCCCATACAGGGAAATGATTTATTTGTGGTTTCTTTGTTGTGGAAACAAGTACCTGGCTGAACTCAATTATCTAGTTGTCAGATTTTTGATAAATGAAGTCAAACAAGTAATTTCTGCCTTATATCTTATTATGGTCCATTTTAACACTGATCAAATATTGACCATTGTCATTTTTTTATTATTATGGTTTGAGATTATCATGTATTGTTCAAGAAGATTCCTTATCCACATGATATCACCAATCAAGGCGCCAGTGTATCTTGAATGCAATTTGAGATTCAGTCTATTCCAGTTAAAAACATCCCCCAACCCCATTCTTTCTTCATAGCCGACTCGTTACTTAATACTTTTTTTCGGTCATCAACCCCTCCTGATCATTCTAACTCATAAATGATATTTTTTCGACTTCTGAAATTCATAATTTTACTTTATTAGCAAACTTTTTAGATATTTGCTAATTCCAGTGATTTTGGAAATAATCATTTGTTTTAGCTGAAAGATCATGAATTTGTACCAAAATATATATTAGTTGCTCTTAGTCTTATAAAAACTATATTAAAGGTGTATCGATAGAAGAGTATTATCATTTTCGTCCCCTACGTAATTTCCTACCAGCACGTTTCCTAACAAGAACCCGTCAATACGATATAGTTTGTCCTTCTCTCAAAATAACTAGAGTGAGACAGCCATACATCCAAAGAAGGATGTATGTAAATAGAAAATCGCATTTTTTTTAACACTCGGAACAGAAAAATATGTAATTTTGCTATTAGGGTGAAGGAATTAATACCGTTGGGATTAATGAGTATTCATATTGACATTTTAGAAAAAGGGCTGTAATCACTCGTTTACATTAAACATTTTTTTTAGTAATACAGCCTTCTTTGCTTCTTCTCAAGATCAATAATCGCATTATGTTATGTTCATTGGAATAAATTAATCTCGAGGAACTAATGAGTAAGGCGTAAAGTAGGTTTGAAAACTCTTACACAAGTTTAGGTTTTATTTTAAATATGGCCGGTATAAATTAAAAAAAAAATACAATATTCTAAATTTGGCCTCCTATATCTTCTGCAACATAGAACTATTATTATTCAATTAAAGGGGTTTTACTTTCGAAAGCTCGATCCCGCATTTTTCAGCTCTGTCGGTCTTGGTTGGGGAACGTCGAATGATGCTAACCAGTATTTTAAACTGGAGGCAATTTGACTACAGGTATATTTATCAGATTATTTTACAAATAAATTGTCATTCAACACATCTAGCGTTAGTAAAAGCCATGTATGCACTGTAATTCCCATTTAATTTAATTTTAGCGACTGTTTTGCTGCTATGTCAGTAATTGAAGAGCCAAATCAAGAATGAATACTTATACGCGATTTGGAAGCTTTCCGGGTGCTAGCGTTGTCGCGACCGCTAGGCACTTGGACTGCATTCCAAATTGTGTACACATAAATATTTATTTATGAGTTAAGTTCGGTGGTTAATTGCCATTACCCAAATAAGTCAAAAGATAAGAATTTTTTTTAATGCTACAGCTTCCTCTTTTAAATTCAATTTTTAGACAAAATTAAAATATCGGATTTTCGTTTAAAAGAGTTTGGGGAAGAGGTGAAATCATGAATTGCCTCATCGTAATTTGTTTGGTTTATAGATTGTGTTTTGCATTTAATTCAAAAATTAAAATGGGTTAATGAAAGAATTCTGACAAATATGTCCTTTAACTATTGAAAATGCGTTATATTTCACAAAGGGGTTTTGAAGGTGAGGCTTGAAAAACACTATTTCTTGACCTATACTATGTCGAGGACTTGTAGCAGACAGATTAACATTGTATTTTATGATATAGTGTAATGTGTGTGGGGATTTGTGTGTGTGTGTGGTTTGTGTGTGTTTGGAATCTTTGCGTGTGAATGTTTTTTTTTTTTTTGCGTGTGTGTGTTTTTGAGGTATTTGTGTGTGTGTGTTTTAGAGGTCTTTATTGGGTGTGTTTGTTTTAGAGGTCTTAGCTGGTGTGTATGTTTTGTGGTTCTTTTTGTGCATGTGTGTGTTTTATGGGTCTTTGCTGGTTTGTGTGTGTATGTTTTGAGGTCTTAGCGTGGGAGTGCGATTAGGTAGTTAATGCTATTCTTTTATTTTGTAGATCTTAGTTTTATACGTTATTACAGTAGTGACATACAAATACAAGGTTAATCTGTCTCTATAGCAAGTCCTCAGTGAACAAGAAATGTGTTTTATTACAATACAAAATAAATTTTGAGAAATGAAAGAACTGGGAGAATTTTCACTGCATTATAATGAATCCCCCAGAATCAAAGAAGTAGGGTGGTAAATATCCTTCTAATGACACAGCAACTTGGATGGCTTTACGACTTTCTCCTTGTAATGAGTGTAGTCATTAATGAAAATTAAAGAATTCAGGATAGTACATAGCGGCAAAACAGTCGGACTTGGAATAGACATCGATTGTTGTTGTTAGGAATCCATGTAAAGCAGTACGTTACGGCCAGATTTGTTGTTATTATGCACAACAATAGGTCCTTGAGCTTACGAACCAATCAACTAATCGGTTCCTTAAGTCCCCCACCCTAATGACTTAACTTTCACTTTAGATTTAACATGTGTTCGTTAAAGAAAGTCAAATCTGTCTCTGGGAAGTAAAATCAATCTTTCCTTTTAAATTTATCAGTCTGTGCAAAACGGGAGACCGTCTCGAGTTGGAGATTGAGTTTTTGAAAGAAATATCATCATTTGATGGCGCAGCTTGCGTCTTCACAGGGCACTTTATTAAACATAAAATATTAACTTCGTAACTCAAAAGTGATCATTAAACTTTCCCTGCTCTATGGGCCTAATATTTTTCACGTCCTGTCGGTATAATATATCTTAAAATATTACTTTTAAACCTGCTTGTTTGGCATCTAATGCAATAACGGTGCAGCACATTTCATAACATATTCAATGACAATTGAAAGTTTTTAATTAAACAGAAATTGGAACAAATATTCGGTAGTATTTTGACTTAGTTATACATTCTTTTAATTGTTAATAGAAAAAAGATCAGCACTTTTTGGATCGTCAATTTTTTTATTGGTATTGTAGATATAATGTTTGCTAATCTGGAGAAAAAATTATTGGTTGCAGATCCTGCTAATTTTTACAGTAGTTTTGTTAACTACTTATAGAATAGAGTTTGGTTTTATAGGTCAGGCACTTCACATCATCCAATCTGTGCACCATAAATAAATAGTGGTGGGAAGCGTGAACATGTGTAATGAGCTTACAACATCTTTTGCTGTGTTTTCCCCCTACAAAATTGCAGAAAATAATAATCACAAAAGTTCAATAGTAACCTCATATCTAGTTAGTAGCAATTCTTTACTAAATAAAACTTATGTAATGTATGTGTAATGAACTCGAAAAAAAAAATTTCGTTGATTTAGTGAAATTGTCACAGAAAATTTTGGAACCCGACAGAAAGGGCAACCATATTCTTTGCATTGAATTCAATTTACAAATGGAAACATTTGATGATACGATAGTGAATTTCAATATCAGACTTTTGATAAATAAGTCCTTTGCAGAGAATTTGCAGTCTGATAGTTCTACACTTGCCCCAAAAAATGTGCTACGGTTTTAAAACTGACGGTCTATTAGGAAACGTGCTGGAAAATATCTTCATTAAAAAAAAGTTCCAATAAATGTCATCTTAAAATTTTAGTGTGCATCTACTAGCAAAGCAATGTGTCATCAAAGGTCATAAATACGAAATGTTGTTTCAAAAGTTCGCCTTTTTCTTTTATTGTCCCTACAGCCAATTTGGAAACATTTCTAGAAAACTAAACTAACAGGAATTTTCCTCCTGCCTATTATGATTAACTCACTACTTCAGCAAAGCTAGTATAGTCTTCTTCAATTGATTTGGAGTTAGCCTGTTCAATCGAGCTAACTCATATACCCATTGTTGAACTCCCTCTGCCACAACTGCATTCCACCATTTGGAGTCAGGTTTGTTTAGTCGTGCTTGACTCCCTTCGTCATTTTCCATCACCCCTATGGAGTCTAGCTATACTTCCACCATTCCCCTTATTTTGAGATAGGTTCATTTAGTTAGGAAATTTCCGCCGGCCTATTATGATTAACTCACTACAAGATTCCTTCACCAAAGTTGGTATAGTCTTTCTCAATTGATTTGGAGTCAGCTTGTTCAATCGAGTTAACTCACATACCCATTGTTCAACTCCCTCTGCCACACCTGCATTCCCACATTTGGAGTAAGACTCATTTAGTTGTGCTTGACTCCCTTCGTTATTTTACACCACTCCTTTGGGGTTTGGCTATACTTTCACCATTCCCCTTATTTTGAGATAGGTTCATTTAGTTGAGCTTGACTCCCTTCACCTCTCCTTTAGAGTCTCCCCTTTTGGAGTCAGGCTCATTTAATTGTGCTTGACTCCTTTCCAAATTTTTTTTTATTTCCAGTTTTCAGTCGGGCTATACTCATATTCATTCCGTTTCGAGTCAGGATAGTACAGTTGTACTTGACTCCCATCCCAATTTTTACCGCTGATTTGGATCTCGTGGATCGCCCCTCACCATCCCCCCCCCCCCACCACATGTAAGAAATAGATCATACCATTACACTTTATTAGGAGTCCGGCTCGATTAGTAATGCTCGACTCCCTTCGCCATTTTCAATTTCCCATTAAGTGTCGGGTTATACTCCCACCATACTATTCTGCCCCCTGTTTGAAGTCAAGCTCGTTTAGTCGTGCTTGACACCCTTCCCATTTTTCACATCCCCTTTGGAATCAGGCTTGTTTACTTGTGCTTGACTCCCTTCATTCTTTTCACTTCCCAGTTTGAGTCGAGTAAAGTACTATCCCTTCCCACTTTCAGATTCAGGCTCGTTTAGTCGTGCTTGACTCCCTTCACCATATTTTCAATATCAAATTTAGAGACTTGTTATAATCCCACTAATACCTCCATTTGGAGTCAGGCTCGTTTACTTGTGCTCGACTCCCTTCATCATGTTAACCTCCTGTTTTCAGCTGAGTTAAACTAATATCACTTCCCTCTTTTGGAGTCAGGCTCGTTTAGTCGTGTTTGACTCCTTTCATCATTTTTCACCTCCCATTTGGAGTTGAGTTATTCCCTTATCATTTTCCCACATTTGAAGTCAGGCTAGTTTAGTTGTGCTAGACTTGCATCATAATTTTCCACATCCGTTTGAAGTCGAGCTATATACTCCCACATGGAGTCAGAAACGTTGACTCGTGCTTGACTACCCTCACCATTTTCAGCTCTTGATTGGAAATTAATTATACTTCTACCATTCCCCTTTACTTGAGTCCGGCTCGATAATTGACTAATTTCGTATTTTTCAGGCTCGCACCATTTCCCCCCTTTAAGGTTCCATTTAGTAGTGTTTGATTCCCTTCACCATTTTTCATTTCCCTTTAGGAGTCATGTAATACTCCCACCATACTCCCCTCCCCTGCTTTTAGTCAACTTCGTTCAATTGTGTTTGACAACCTTCATCATTTCCCACCTTCCCTTTGGAGTGTAGCTATACTCCTATCATTTCCCTCCATTTGGAGTTCAGCTCGTTTAGTTGTGCTAGACTCCTCTCATCATTTTCACCTCCCATTTGAAGTCGATTTACTAATATCATTTTCATCATTAGGAGTCAGACTCCATTGGTTGTGTTTGACTCCCTTCATCATATTTCATCACCCATTTGGAGTCGAGTTAAACCTCTGTCATTTACCCCTTTTGGAGTCAGGCTCATTTAGTTGTGTTTGGCTCCCTTCATTATTTCCACCTCCCATTTTGAGCCGAGTTAAACCCCTGTCATTTCCCCCTTTTGGATTCAGGCTCATTTAGTTGTGTTTGGCTCCCTTCATCATTTCCACATCCCATTTTGAGCCGAGTTAAACCCCTGTCATTTCCCTCTTTTGGAGTAGGGCTCATTTAGTTGTGTTTGGCTCCCTTCATCATTTCCACCACCCATTTTGAGCCGAGTTAAACCCTTATCATTTCCCCCTTTTGGAGTCAGGCTCATTTAGTTGTGTTTGGCTCCCTTCATCTTTTCCACCTCCCGCTTTGAGCTGAGTTAAACCCCCGTCATTTCTCCCTTTTGGAGTCAGGCTAGTTTAGCTGTGCTTGGCTCCCATCATCCTTTTCACCTAATTTTTTGAGCTGAGTTAAACTCACATGACCTCCTTCTTTTGGAGTCATGCTCGTTTAGTCGTGTTTGACTCCATTCATCATTTTCACCTCCCATTTGGAGTCGAGTTATTCCCTTATCATTTTCCCTTTTTGTAACTAAGCTTGTTTAGTTGTGCTTGACTAGCATCATCATATTCCTTCTCCGTTTGAAGTCGAGCCATATTCGCACCATTTTTCCCATTTGGAGTCAGGCCTGTTTACTCGTGCTTGGCTCCTTTAATCATTTTCACCACGCATTTGGAGCCGAGTTATTCCCTTATCATTTTCCCTTTTTATAACTAATCTTGTTTAGTTGTGCTTGACTCGCATCATCATTTTCCTTCTTCGTTTGAAATCGAGCTATATTCGTACCATTTTCCCCATTTTGAGTCAGGCCCTTTTACTCGTCCTTGGCTCCTTTCATCATTTTCACCACCCATTTGGAGTCGAGATATACCCTTATCATTTCCCTCTTTTAGATTCAGGTTTGTTTAGTCGAGCTTGATTCCTTTCATAATTTTTCACCTCCCATTTGGAGTTAAGTTATTCCCCTATCATTTTCCCATTTTGAATTTTGGCTTGTTTAGTTGCGCTTGACTAGCATCATCATTTTCCACATCCGTATGAAGTCGAGCTATATACTCGCACATGGAGTCAGAAACGTTGGCTCGTGCTTGACCACCCTCATCATCTTCAGCTCTTGATTGAAATTGAACTAAACTTCTACCATTTTCCTTTACTTGGAGTCCGGTTCGATGCTTGACTAACTTCGCATTTTTCGGGCTCCCACTATTTCCCCCCTTTAATGTCCCATTTAGTTGTATTTGACTCCTTTCACTATTTTTCATTTCCCATTAGGAGTCATGCAATACTCCCACCATACTCCTCTCCCCTGCTTGTAGTCAGCTTCGTTCAATCGTGTTTGACAACCTTCATCATTTCCCACCTTCCCTTTGGAGTGTAGCTATACTCCTATCATTTCCCCCCATTTGGAGTTCAGCTCGTTTAGTTGTGCTAGACTCCTCTCATCATTTTCACCTCCCATTTGAAGTCGATTTACTAATATCATTTTCATCATTAGGAGTCAGACTCGATTGGTTGTGTTTGACTCCCGTCATCATATTTCATCACCCATTTGGAGTCGAGTTAAACCTCTGTCATTTCCTCCTTTTGGAGTCAAGCTCATTTAGTTGTGTTTGGCTCCCTTCATCATTTCCACATCCCATTTTGAGCCAAGTTAAACCCCTGTCATTTCCCCCTTTTGGAGTAGGGCTCATTTAGTTGTGTGTTTGGCTCCCTTCATCTTTTCCACTTCCCGCTTTGAACTGAGTTAAACCCCCGTCATTTTTCCCTTTTGGAGTCAGGCTAGTTAAGCTGTGCTTGGCTCCCATCATCCTTTTCACCTCCTTTTTTGAGCTGAGTTAAAAACTCACATGACCTCCTTCTTTTGGAGTCAGGCTCGTTTAGTCGTGTTTGACTCCATTCATCATTTTCACCTCCCATTTGGAGTCGAGTTATTCCCTTATCATTTTCCCTTTTTGTAACTATGCTTGTTTAGTTGTGCTTGACTCGCATCATCATTTTCCTTCTCCGTTTGAAGTCGAGCCATATTCGCACCATTTTCCCCATTTGGAGTCAGGCCCGTTTACTCGTGCTTGGCTCCTTTCATCATTTTCACCACCCATTTGGAGTCGAGATCATTTCCCTCTTTTAGATTCAGGTTTGTTTAGTCGAGCTTGATTCCTTTCATAATTTTTTATCTCCCATTTGGAGTTAAGTTATTCCCCTATCATTTTCCCATTTTGAAGTTAGGCTTGTTTAGTTGGGCTTGACTCGCATCATCATTTTAAACATCCGTATGAAGTCGAGCTAGATACTCGCACATGGAGTCAGAAACGTTGACTCGTGCTTGACCACCCTCACCATCTTCAGCTCTTGATTGGAATTGAACTAAACTTCTACCATTTTCCTTTACTTGTAGTGCGGCTCGATGCTTGACTAACTTCCCATTTTTCAGGCTCCCACCATTCCTTCCCTTTAATGTCCTATTTAGTTGTGTTTGACTCCTTTCACTATTTTTCATTTCCCATTAGGAGTCATGCAATACTCCTACCATACTCCCCTCCCCTGCTTGTAGTCAGCTTCGTTCAATCGTGTTTGACAACCTTCATCATTTACCACCTCTCGTTTGGAGTGTAGCTATACTCCTATCATATTCCCCATTTGGAGTACAGCTCGTTTAGTTGTGCTAGACTCCCCTCATCATTTTCACCACCCATTTTGATTTGTGTTAAATTCCTATCACTTTCCATTTTTGGAGTCAGGCCCATTTAGTCGTACTTGACTCCAATCACCATTTTTTTTTATTATCGCCCATTGCGAGACGTGTTATGCTCTCACCATTCCCCCTATTTGGTGTCAGGGTCATTTACTCGGGTTTGACTCTCTTCATCATTTTTCACCTCCCATTTGGAGTTGAGTTATAACCCTATCATTTTCTCCCTTTGAAGTCGGGCTCGTTTAGTTTTGCTTGACTCGCTGGACCATTTTCCACCTTCGTTTGAAGTCGAGCTATCCTCCCACCATTCCCTCATTTGAAGTCAGGCTCATTTACTCGTGATTGACTCCTTCACCATTTTCACCTCCTGATTGGAATTTTACTATACATGCACCTTTCCCTTTTATTTGGAGTCTGGCTCGATGCTTGACTCCCTTCAGGCTCCCACCTTTTCCCCATTTGGTCTCATTTTGTTGTGTTTGACTCCTTCACAATTTTTAATCTCTTTTCGGGAGACGACTTATACTCGTACCATTACCCCTCTCTCTTTTTGAGTCAGGCTCGTTTTGCTGGGATTGAATCCCATCATCATTTTCCTTTCCGTTCGGAGTCGAGCTATACTCCTAGCATTCCTCCTTTTGGAGCAAGGCTCGTTTATTGTCTTGCTAGACCCTTTACCATTTTTATCTTGCATTGGTAGATGTTTTATACTTCCACCATTTCCTGTCATGCTTTTTTTGCTCGTGTTCGATTCTCCTCACTATTTTTACCGACCGATTGGAATTGAACTATACTTCCACCATGCTCCTTTACTTGGAGTCAGACTCGTTTACTCGTGCTTGACTCCCTTTACCATTTCTCACCCTCCTCCCCCCATTTGGAATCGATTTTATTCCTTTCACTTTCCCCTTTTGGAGTCAGGAACATTAAGTCGTTTTTTATTTCCTTCACACTTATGTTTCGTCTGTTTCGAATCGGAATATATTTCCTCCATTCCTCTTACTTGGATTTGATGTTATAATCCCACCATCTCCCCCACCCCTGTTTGGAGTCAGGCTCGTTTAGTCGTGTTTGACTCTCCTCAAAATTCCCCCCCTCCCGTTTGGAATCAAGCTATGCTCCCATTCGAAGTCATGCTATATTCCTATTTGAAGTCAGTCTCTTTAGGCAATGTTTGGTGAAAACAATTTTTAAAGGCGAAATCATTTTTAATTGTATTTTTCCTTCAATACTTTAATTTTCAATAAGTGCTTTTAATATTCTCAATTGAGCCCTCTAAGATTTTGGTAAATTTTTATAAAGGATTTTTTTTTTTGTCCATAAAGGATTTTTTTTTATCCATAAGCTCACCGATAGGATATTGTTAAAATATGGACAAAGTATTGTGGAGGAAAGTTTTCTGTTTATCAACTAACAGAGCTAATTTTTTACTTGTTTTTATCTTGTATGAGAAAGTACAATCTGTCTAAATTTCTGGTTTTGGTGCCGTATTACTCCGAATCTGCAATAGCGTTAAACTGGGCTGGTTTGATTTGTATGCTCAACAACCTATTTTTTCGCACAATGATTGCGAAATCAGGCTGGGACCTACAGTTTATCGTGGATACCGAACCACAACGAACATCCATGCCTAGTCTAGTATTCGAACCCGGTATCTTTGGCATGCGAGGCCAGTACACTAACCACAAAATCACCTGTTGGGCTGCTAAAATTCGTAACTAAGTCAAACACAACTAATGTGCAACAATTCTTTAGAGAACAAAAATTAAATGAACATGTTTTCCTTTATGACACTGAGATGATATTAAACTTACAGTATATATATTTAAGAGTTTGCAATTTATTTCTTCCCAAGATTCTTTCAGACTTTAATAGACTCATGTGAACAGATTTACCAATACTTTTTTTATACTGAAGTCACCATGTACCGAATGTTAATCAAGTAAGTTATTCCCAGGTCCCTTTATGACAAATTGCATGTTAGGAAATTCATTCAGGAGTACTTAAAATACAGAATACGCTGAATAATATTTTTTTCGGCTTGAAAACAGTGCTCAACGTAACAGATTGTAAAATTCCAACAAAAACAAGACCATTTAATGGCTTAAAATTATAGTTTTATTCCTTAGTATGAACAGTATTCAATAACCAAATAAACCACAACAAGCATAATATGTCTTCTAAACCATCATTTTAAATTATAATCGATAAATTTTACGTATTAAAAAAATTACCAAGTTATCACTTGTGACTTGTAAATAGAAAAGCTATTTATATTGATAAAACTTTGAATAAATTAAAAGTCATTTAAAAAAAAAAAAAAAAAACCTCAAATAACAACCGTTTAACTCTGATGGTTTTACGGAATTTTTCTAGGATATAGGAGTACTGATTTGCCTAGCAATGAAGTCATATCATACTTAAGAATTGGATGACCCATAAGGATCACTTTCTCATTTTTAATGTTGATAGTTTCACTTTTTTTTAGTTCACAGCATTAATTTCGAATTGCTTGAAGAATAAGTTACTGGCATAGATTTATCTTCAAACTGATAAATTCTTAAGCAGAGCATTTTTAATGATAGAAGGATACATTGGATAGATAGAAATAATAAGTAATTCATTAGAATCACATCTCAAAAGGAACTATCTATCACGTACATCATAAATTGTACTGTTCAAAATTTTTTATTCGTCCAAACAATTACGACATAATGCGTGCACAATGATGGAACCACACTTGTTTCGTTTCTGACTCACAAACTTTAAGCAATGCTCCATCCACAAATAGTCTGACGTAGTTTCTATTATAAACCTAATGCCGAATTTTTTTTTATATAGTCTCATATTGCCATGTATACTCTATTTGTTTAAGCACTCTATACGTTGAATAATTAAAAAGTTTACCAATAACAACGAAAAACAGCATAATTTTATGGTAGATTTAACGGTCTGAGCATTCTGAGAACAAATGGTCTTCAACGGGTAATCCAATATTTCGCTT
The DNA here is from genome assembly GCA_963978545.1 of Linyphia triangularis. Taxonomy (NCBI): domain Eukaryota; kingdom Metazoa; phylum Arthropoda; class Arachnida; order Araneae; family Linyphiidae; genus Linyphia; species Linyphia triangularis. The sequence continues at coordinate 14,223,715 of OZ021727.1, forward strand.
CATCACTGGCGCACAAGAACAGTTTTATCTGCATGGCGTGTAATTCCTTAACAAATTAACATATGCTTATAAATTCATAAGATTATACTGCTTTGAGAAACCCAACAGATTTAAAGTCTGAATGAGCACCATCTTCGGTAAAACTCATGGTTTGTTCAATAACAATCTGCTTACACTGAGTTCGTACTTCAGGGCAAATCTCGTAGGAAAAGTCCTTCATCTAAAGCTCGTTAGCACCTTTTGTAGGAAGATGGTCTGAATTTCCTTAAGTTTATCACGATGTTAACAAGCACAGTAAACTTAGCGTGTGTCATAAATTTCCGTCCATTGCAATCTACTATGTTCTGGCCGTCCTTTATCAATTGTAAAAATAAATACTATTTTTCATTTTAATTCATTTAAAATTACACCAATAAATGTTCTGAATTGAAAGGCTACAATAAGCTCCGTGTTTTTTTGTTGTTGTTGTAAAAAAAGTTCTTTTCACAGCCACTTAGACTTTGGGTTACCGAGAGGACACGAGCCCATTTTGTTATAAAGCATATATGTAACATGAACTCAACTCTAAGTATTGTAAATATGTCCTTATCTGTGCCATACTTTCAGTGTACATGTATATGTTAGTTTATATAAAAAAGTGTATTTTGTTATTCATCCACAGACTAGTGTGAAATTGACAGTCGCTACAAGAATTTTAATTCTTTAATTGTACTCATTTAATATTCATCAAAGAAATTATCTGATTTGAACTATTTTAATGAATCAGTATCTTAGTTTTTCCATGTGGGAAAAATATCTTTTCACGGCCTTATAGGCTTTAGGAAACTGAGAGAACACGAGCACATTTTGTTAAAATGTGAAGATATAACATGAACTCTAAGTATTGTAAATATGTCCTCATCTGTGCACACTTTCAGTGTACATGTATATGCTAGTTTATATAAAAAATGAATTTTGTTATTAATCCACAAACTATTGTGAAATTGACAGTCGCTACAAGAATTGTAATTCTTTAATTGTACTATTTTAATATTCATCAAAGAAATGATCTCATTTGAACTATTTTAATGAATCAGTATCTTAGTTTTTCCATGTGGGAAAAATATATTTTCACGGCCTTATAGGCTTTAGGTAACTGAGAATACACACACGAGCACATTTTGTTAAAATGTGAAGATATAACATGAACTCTAAGTATTGTAAATATGTAATTATCTGTGCCATACTTTCAGTGTACATGTATATGTTAGTTTATATAAAAAAGTGTATTTTGTTATTCATCCACAGACTAGTGTGAAATTGACAGTCGCTACAAGAATTTTAATTCTTTAATTGTACTCATTTAATATTCATCAAAGAAATTATCTGATTTGAACTATTTTAATGAATCAGTATCTTAGTTTTTCCATGTGGGAAAAATATCTTTTCACGGCCTTATAGGCTTTAGGAAACTGAGAGAACACGAGCACATTTTGTTAAAATGTGAAGATATAACATGAACTCTAAGTATTGTAAATATGTCCTCATCTGTGCACACTTTCAGTGTACATGTATATGCTAGTTTATATAAAAAATGAATTTTGTTATTAATCCACAAACTATTGTGAAATTGACAGTCGCTACAAGAATTTTAATTCTTTAATTGTACTATTTTAATATTCATCAAAGAAATGATCTCATTTGAACTATTTTAATGAATCAGTATCTTAGTTTTTCCATGTGGGAAAAATATCTTTTCACGGCCTTATAGGCTTTAGGTAACTGAGAATACACACACGAGCACATTTTGTTAAAATGTGAAGATATAACATGAACTCTAAGTATTGTAAATATGTAATTATCTGTGCCATACTTTCAGTGTACATGTATATGTTAGTTTATATAAAAAAGTGCATTTTGTTATTCATCCACAGACTAGTGTGAAATTGACAGTCGCTACAAGAATTTTAATTCTTTAATTGTACTATTTTAATATTCATCAAAGAAATTATCTGATTTGAACTATTTTAATGAATCAGTATCTTAGTTTTTCCATGTGGGAAAAATATCTTTTCACGGCCTTATAGGCTTTAGGAAACTGAGAGAACACGAGCACATTTTGTTAAAATGTGAAGATATAACATGAACTCTAAGTATTGTAAATATGTCCTCATCTGTGCACACTTTCAGTGTACATGTATATGCTAGTTTATATAAAAAATGAATTTTGTTATTAATCCACAAACTATTGTGAAATTGACAGTCGCTACAAGAATTTTAATTCTTTAATTGTACTATTTTAATATTCATCAAAGAAATGATCTCATTTGAACTATTTTAATGAATCAGTATCTTAGTTTTTCCATGTGGGAAAAATATCTTTTCACGGCCTTATAGGCTTTAGGTAACTGAGAATACACACACGAGCACATTTTGTTAAAATGTGAAGATATAACATGAACTCTAAGTATTGTAAATATGTAATTATCTGTGACATACTTTCAGTGTACATGTATATGTTAGTTTATATAAAAAAGTGCATTTTGTTATTAATCCACAAACTAGTGTGAAATTGACAGTCGCTACAAGAATTTTAATTCTTTAATTGTACTAATTTAATATTCATCAAAGAAATGATCTGATTTGAATTATTTTAATGAATCAGTATCGAAGTTTTTCCATGTGGGAAAAATATCTTTTCACGGCCTTATAGGCTTTAGGTAACTGAGAAAACACACACGAGCACATTTTGTTAAAATGTGAAGATATAACATGAACTCGTAAGTATTGTAAATATGTCCTCATCTGTGCCACACTTTCAGTGTACATGTATATGCTAGTTTATATAAAAAAGTGTATTTTGTTATTAATCTACAAAATAGTGTGAAATTGACAATCGCTACAAGAATATTAATTCTTTAATTGTACTCATTTAATATTCATCAAAGAAATTATCTGATTAGAACAATTTTAATGAATCAGTATATTTGTTTTTCCATGTGGGAAAAATATCTTTTCACGGCCTTATAGGCTTTAGGAAACTGAGAGAACACGAGCACATTTTGTTAAAATGTGAAGATATAACATGAATTCTAAGTATTGTAAATATGTCCTCATCTGTGCCACACTTTCAGTGTACATGTATATGTTAGTTTATATAAAAAAGGTCATTTTGTTATTAATCCACAAACTAGTGTGAAATTGACAGTCGCTACAAGAATTTTAATTCTTTAATTGTACTAATTTAATATTCATCAAAGAAATGATCTGATTTGAACTATTTTAATGAATCAGTATCGTAGTTTTTCCATGTTGGAAAAATATCTTTTCACGGCCTTATAGGCTTTAGGTAACTGAGAAAACACACACGAGCACATTTTGTTAAAATGTGAAGATATAACATGAACTCTAAGTATTGTAAATATGTCCTCATCTGTGCCACACTTTCAGTGTACATGTATATGCTAGTTTTTATAAAAAAGTGCATTTTGTTATTAATCCACAAACTAGTGTGAAATTGACAGTCGCTACAAGAATTTTAATTCTTTAATTGTACTAATTTAATATTCATCAAAGAAATGATCTGATTTGAACTATTTTAATGAATCAGTATCGAAGTTTTTCCATGTGGGAAAAATATCTTTTCACGGCCTTATAGGCTTTAGGTAACTGAGAATACACACACGAGCACATTTTGTTAAAATGTGAAGATATAACATGAACTCTAAGTATTGTAAATATGTAATTATCTGTGCCATACTTTCAGTGTACATGTATATGTTAGTTTATATAAAAAAGTGCATTTTGTTATTAATCCACAAACTAGTGTGAAATTGACAGTCGCTACAAGAATTTTAATTCTTTAATTGTACTATTTTAATATTCATCAAAGAAATGATCTCATTTGAACTATTTTAATGAATCAGTATCTTAGTTTTTCCATGTGGGAAAAATATCTTTTCACGGCCTTATAGGCTTTAGGTAACTGAGAATACACACACGAGCACATTTTGTTAAAATGTGAAGATATAACATGAACTCTAAGTATTGTAAATATGTAATTATCTGTGCCATACTTTCAGTGTACATGTATATGTTAGTTTATATAAAAAAGTGCATTTTGTTATTAATCCACAAACTAGTGTGAAATTGACAGTCGCTACAAGAATTTTAATTCTTTAATTGTACTAATTTAATATTCATCAAAGAAATGATCTGATTTGAATTATTTTAATGAATCAGTATCGAAGTTTTTCCATGTGGGAAAAATATCTTTTCACGGCCTTATAGGCTTTAGGTAACTGAGAAAACACACACGAGCACATTTTGTTAAAATGTGAAGATATAACATGAACTCGTAAGTATTGTAAATATGTCCTCATCTGTGCCACACTTTCAGTGTACATGTATATGCTAGTTTATATAAAAAAGTGTATTTTGTTATTAATCTACAAAATAGTGTGAAATTGACAATCGCTACAAGAATATTAATTCTTTAATTGTACTCATTTAATATTCATCAAAGAAATTATCTGATTAGAACAATTTTAATGAATCAGTATATTTGTTTTTCCATGTGGGAAAAATATCTTTTCACGGCCTTATAGGCTTTAGGAAACTGAGAGAACACGAGCACATTTTGTTAAAATGTGAAGATATAACATGAATTCTAAGTATTGTAAATATGTCCTCATCTGTGCCACACTTTCAGTGTACATGTATATGTTAGTTTATATAAAAAAGGTCATTTTGTTATTAATCCACAAACTAGTGTGAAATTGACAGTCGCTACAAGAATTTTAATTCTTTAATTGTACTAATTTAATATTCATCAAAGAAATGATCTGATTTGAACTATTTTAATGAATCAGTATCGTAGTTTTTCCATGTTGGAAAAATATCTTTTCACGGCCTTATAGGCTTTAGGTAACTGAGAAAACACACACGAGCACATTTTGTTAAAATGTGAAGATATAACATGAACTCTAAGTATTGTAAATATGTCCTCATCTGTGCCACACTTTCAGTGTACATGTATATGCTAGTTTTTATAAAAAAGTGCATTTTGTTATTAATCCACAAACTAGTGTGAAATTGACAGTCGCTACAAGAATTTTAATTCTTTAATTGTACTAATTTAATATTCATCAAAGAAATGATCTGATTTGAACTATTTTAATGAATCAGTATCGAAGTTTTTCCATGTGGGAAAAATATCTTTTCACGGCCTTATAGGCTTTAGGTAACTGAGAATACACACACGAGCACATTTTGTTAAAATGTGAAGATATAACATGAACTCTAAGTATTGTAAATATGTAATTATCTGTGCCATACTTTCAGTGTACATGTATATGTTAGTTTATATAAAAAAGTGCATTTTGTTATTAATCCACAAACTAGTGTGAAATTGACAGTCGCTACAAGAATTTTAATTCTTTAATTGTACTATTTTAATATTCATCAAAGAAATGATCTCATTTGAACTATTTTAATGAATCAGTATCTTAGTTTTTCCATGTGGGAAAAATATCTTTTCACGGCCTTATAGGCTTTAGGTAACTGAGAATACACACACGAGCACATTTTGTTAAAATGTGAAGATATAACATGAACTCTAAGTATTGTAAATATGTAATTATCTGTGCCATACTTTCAGTGTACATGTATATGTTAGTTTATATAAAAAAGTGCATTTTGTTATTAATCCACAAACTAGTGTGAAATTGACAGTCGCTACAAGAATTTTAATTCTTTAATTGTACTAATTTAATATTCATCAAAGAAATGATCTGATTTGAATTATTTTAATGAATCAGTATCGAAGTTTTTCCATGTGGGAAAAATATCTTTTCACGGCCTTATAGGCTTTAGGTAACTGAGAAAACACACACGAGCACATTTTGTTAAAATGTGAAGATATAACATGAACTCGTAAGTATTGTAAATATGTCCTCATCTGTGCCACACTTTCAGTGTACATGTATATGCTAGTTTATATAAAAAAGTGTATTTTGTTATTAATCTACAAAATAGTGTGAAATTGACAATCGCTACAAGAATATTAATTCTTTAATTGTACTCATTTAATATTCATCAAAGAAATTATCTGATTAGAACAATTTTAATGAATCAGTATATTTGTTTTTCCATGTGGGAAAAATATCTTTTCACGGCCTTATAGGCTTTAGGAAACTGAGAGAACACGAGCACATTTTGTTAAAATGTGAAGATATAACATGAATTCTAAGTATTGTAAATATGTCCTCATCTGTGCCACACTTTCAGTGTACATGTATATGTTAGTTTATATAAAAAAGGTCATTTTGTTATTAATCCACAAACTAGTGTGAAATTGACAGTCGCTACAAGAATTTTAATTCTTTAATTGTACTAATTTAATATTCATCAAAGAAATGATCTGATTTGAACTATTTTAATGAATCAGTATCGTAGTTTTTCCATGTTGGAAAAATATCTTTTCACGGCCTTATAGGCTTTAGGTAACTGAGAAAACACACACGAGCACATTTTGTTAAAATGTGAAGATATAACATGAACTCTAAGTATTGTAAATATGTCCTCATCTGTGCCACACTTTCAGTGTACATGTATATGCTAGTTTTTATAAAAAAGTGCATTTTGTTATTAATCCACAAACTAGTGTGAAATTGACAGTCGCTACAAGAATTTTAATTCTTTAATTGTACTAATTTAATATTCATCAAAGAAATGATCTGATTTGAACTATTTTAATGAATCAGTATCGAAGTTTTTCCATGTGGGAAAAATATCTTTTCACGGCCTTATAGGCTTTAGGTAACTGAGAGAACACGAGCACATTTTGTTAAAATGTGAAGATATAACATGAATTCTAAGTATTGTAAATATGTCCTCATCTGTGCCACACTTTCAGTGTACATGTATATGTTAGTTTATATAAAAAATGAATTTTGTTATTAATCCACAAACTATTGTGAAATTGACAGTCGCTACAAGAATTGTAATTCTTTAATTGTACTATTTTAATATTCATCAAAGAAATGATCTCATTTGAACTATTTTAATGAATCAGTATCTTAGTTTTTCCATGTGGGAAAAATATCTTTTCACGGCCTTATAGGCTTTAGGTAACTGAGAATACACACACGAGCACATTTTGTTAAAATGTGAAGATATAACATGAACTCTAAGTATTGTAAATATGTAATTATCTGTGCCATACTTTCAGTGTACATGTATATGTTAGTTTATATAAAAAAGTGTATTTTGTTATTCATCCACAGACTAGTGTGAAATTGACAGTCGCTACAAGAATTTTAATTCTTTAATTGTACTCATTTAATATTCATCAAAGAAATTATCTGATTTGAACTATTTTAATGAATCAGTATCTTAGTTTTTCCATGTGGGAAAAATATCTTTTCACGGCCTTATAGGCTTTAGGAAACTGAGAGAACACGAGCACATTTTGTTAAAATGTGAAGATATAACATGAACTCTAAGTATTGTAAATATGTCCTCATCTGTGCACACTTTCAGTGTACATGTATATGCTAGTTTATATAAAAAATGAATTTTGTTATTAATCCACAAACTATTGTGAAATTGACAGTCGCTACAAGAATTTTGATTCTTTAATTGTACTAATTTAATATTCATCAAAGAAATGATCTGATTTGAACTATTTTAATGAATCAGTATCTTAGTTTTTCCATGTGGGAAAAATATCTTTTTACGGCCTTATAGGCTTTAGGTAACTGAGAAAACACACACGAGCACATTTTGTTAAAATGTGAAGATATAACATGAACTCTAAGTATTGTAAATATGTCCTCATCTGTGCCACACTTTCAGTGTACATGTATATGCTAGTTTATATAAAAAAGTGTATTTTATTATTAATCTACAAAATAGTGTGAAATTGACAATCGCTACAAGAATATTAATTCTTTAATTGTACTCATTTAATATTCATCAAAGAAGTTATCTGATTAGAACAATTTTAATGAATCAGTATATTTGTTTTTCCATGTGGGAAAAATATCTTTTCACGGCCTTATAGGCTTTAGGAAACTGAGAGAACACGAGCACATTTTGTTAAAATGTGAAGATATAACATTAACTCTATGTATTGTAAATATGTAATTATCTGTGTCGTACTTTCAGTGTACATGTATATGTTAGTTTATATAAAAAAGTGCATTTTGTTATTAATCCACAAACTATTGTGAAATTGACAGTCGCTACAAGAATTTTAATTCTTTAATTGTACTAATTTAATATTCATCAAAGAAATGATCTGATTTGAACTATTTTAATGAATCAGTATCTTAGTTTTTCCATGTGGGAAAAATATCTTTTCACGGCCTTATAGGCTTTAAGAAACTGAGAGAACACGAGCACATTTTGTTACAACGTGAAGATATAACATGAACTCTAAATATTTTAAATATGTCCTTATCTGTGCCATACTTTCAGTGTACAATTATGTGCAAGATTATAAAAAAAAAAATTGTATTTTGTTATTAATTAAAAAAAATTTGTTAAATTGATAGACTAATCACGATCATTTTGTGTTAATCGTTCATTAATATTGTGTTTAATTTTTTGTCAATCGTATATTAATTTGTGTAAATAAATTTTTTATTAATCTTGTCTTGTTTTTGAAATACCTCGTAATGATGCAATCGAAATAGTATGTGGTCTTTTTCTAATGCATTTTTTTAGGAAATCATTTTCTCACTTATTAACGAATTTACTCGCGTTTCCATTTGCAACATTTTAATTAGCTTTCCAGGATTGAACTTTAATTATATTACCAGCCCTGTTTCTAAGTATTCATTAGCAAATTTTAAATTTGAATTAGATACAGTTATAAGATACAATAATTTATAAAGGATCATGGGCAGAGTAGAAAGTTTTGGTTAGGTCTTATTAATGAATTTCAGAATTTTTGATTCAAATTTTTTTCAATTTTGTATTTAGGTGTTTTTGAGAGACAATATATCAACATTTTCTTTTTGCTTTATTTGTTAAGTTGTGAATAATGTCGGTAATTGAATCTTTCACTTGGGTTAGGAATTAACTATCTGGACTATAAACAAAAACATTTATAAACAAATCTTTTAATTTCTGTTGAACACTCTTATATAGTACATATTTTAAAAAAAAGAATGGCAAAGTTTTTTTTTATAAACCGAAGTTGAAAATTTTGGTCTGGCTTACTAATGAGTATTTTTAATTAAAAATATTTTATTAAATTTTGTGCAACATTGAGAGACATTACAACAGCATTTCTTTTGTGGTTCTTTTATATTTATGTTAGGGTTTCTTGCATACAACAATATGTTTTTAATACATTTTATTGTTGGTTTTTGCAGTGTAAGAATGTCTACCTTTGAGATTTTGTACGAGATAATCAATAAACTTTAGGATTTATATAATTTTTTTAAAATTATAATTTCACCATATTCCTCTTTAAAAAACAATATTGAAACTTGTCGGTGCGACTTGTCAGACAAGTGCGAAAACTTGTCTTTTTCGTCGGTGCAATTTTTTCCCGTGAAAAATTGCTGAAAATGTGACTTTAGCCAAGCATCAAATTAGTAAACTTTTGGTGTGTTTTTTTCCTCTTCTATTTTATTAGTATTTTGCAATATTGCCATGTTATTGAGTTATATAGGATATTTTTTAAAAACAGTACAACCACATTTTATAGATTTTTTTTACTTGTACAAAATGGGCTAATTTAAAATTTTTGCAATAAGTTAAGTTATTTCAAATTTCTTTAAAAAATAGTGTGGTAACTTTTTATGGTTCTTTTGTGTCTCTTGAAAAACGGACTTAAGAATGAACTTTCAGGATTATAAATAAATACATTTTAGTTAAAAGAATCTTGCAATTTCACTGGGTATTTAGGGAAAGAAAAAAAAAAAAAAAAAGGTAAAAAAAGAAATTCATTGTGCCCCTCTCTCCCCTAGCCATATGTAACATAGAGTAATGAAAGTATTGCATTCAGTAAAAAAAAAAAAAAAAAGCTTTTTTTTGTGTGCTTATTTTCTTTTTTTGCATTTCTACTCGTTTTGGAATGTTCTGAATTTAAAATAGTGGTCTAAAAAATGTCTGTCGGTGGTCAGCATAACTTCTGAGCGGATTGACCTACGATGTTCAATTTTTGCACACGCGGGTTAGTGGGAACTTAGTTATTAAGATTTTCGTTAAAATTGCTCATGCGAATAAGTTAACTGCCTAGAAATGCTATTAAGTTATTGAAAGTCTTTAACACAGAGCCTACTCACTTGAGCATTGCTTGCTCATCAGAGACCGTTTTTATCTTATGTTTCACTTCTTATCTTCACTTTTATCTTATGTTCATAGAAAGGTTAACGTAAGAATTATAGAAAAGTATATCGTCAAATCCGCATTTCTTATTTTGGGGAGGGGGGCATATAAAAAATATCGCTAAATTGGCCATTTTTTCTAAATGAATGAAAATATGACACAGTAAATAACACCACTCCGAGTCAATTTTATTTCCAGTGACCAGTATTATAGTGTAATTGAAAGTTGTTCGATGGTTCACACCCCTAGTTCTTCTAGTATTTACCGTTAAATGCAAGGATATAAAAAAATTTGGACTTTCTTACGTGAATGATGCCAAAAACCAGTTTTATTACCGTTTGTTATACGTTTTAGATATTCTCTATGTGCGAAGACATTTTATTTTCGGAAAGTATATTTAGCATTTTTGTTCTATATTTTCTGAAACCAGGGGACAAATTACTAATTGCAAAGCCCAAAAACTGCTGCTAAAACCCAGTTATCTCTCTTAAGATATCTCGGAGATGAAAATACATTTACTACCGGAGCGTACCGGGCTTAGGGCTGTCCGGTGCAATCACCGGGACGGTTAGTATCTGTAAAAAATGGGATGGTCCGGTATAGAATTTGTTTTTAATTTTTAAATTTTTTTTTTTTTTTTTTTTTTCAATATTAGTTGTTGCCTTGCTAAAAAATGTTTATAATTCAAAAACATTCAAAACCTAATCATTCCCTCCAGAACTATTAACTATTATTAAACCATTACTTTAGTTTGAGAGATATAGTTTGTAAAAATAAAACATTGGTTAAAATTTCACATCACTACAATGTTATAGAATATATTATACTTAGAAAATAAATGCACTAAGTTTTATACATTATAGTAAAGCGAAATTTTACTCATTTTATAACTTTTAAGGCTAAATATATATTTCCATTTCGGATGCAATTTTCTAATAAACGCACTAATTATACATCTGGAAATTCTTTATTTTACAATTTAGATTTCTTTGTTGTTGTTTTTGCAAAAATCAATGGTTTATGGAAATCTAGTTTATTCAAAGGAGGTATAAATAGTAGAGACATAGCAAATTTGATTTAATTAAACTAATTAATTAAATTAAATCAATTATTAAAATTAATTACTAAATAAAGCTAACTATGTAGATTAATTTAAATTATAATCATCTAAATAATAAATTAGACTAATTATAAAAACTACTTAAATCTTAAATTTTTTAAAAATTATTTTATTATGAACGATAATTATTAAAATCAGATTATATTGGGAATTTGGGCCGGGATAAATCTAAAATCACCCGGCCGATTTTATTTCCCATTGCGCCCTCGATTTACTAAAACGTTAAATAAATTGGAGAAATTCAGCATTTGGTCTATTGGGAGGTGCAAGACTGACGATATCTCTTAATGAGGCCGAAAGTTCCTTGGGAGCGCGATCCGACATCCCTTCAATATCACAGCAGGAAGTTCTTCCGGCTTCCGCCATTTTTCCCTTTTTGTCATTAGAGAATAGGATCGGCATCAATCTCTTCGCTAATCCATTTGCCGCACAAATGGACCCTTATCACAAAAGGAATTGAAAAGCTCTGCTCTTTCTCTGATCACTGGTCCACTTTCCATCGGGACGGGAGAACTCAGATTTTGTAATCAGTTTGCGATTTTACTTTCGAATGTCTGCCACTTCCGGATGGAACACGCAATAACGCTGTTGCTACACTAATTGAGTTACTTCCGTAAGGGTCTGGCTGCGAAATGTATTGTCTTTTTTTTTTTTATACCCAATGGGCTTTAAAAGGAACTATATATATATATATATATATATATATATATATATATATATATATATATATATATATATATATATATATATATATATATATATATATATATATATATATATATATATATATATATATATATATATATATATATATATATATATATATATGTATGTATTCGCATTGGAATCGTCAATGTAGCTATTAGATTGCTCTCGTAAGTTCTGCGGCTAGCGAGAACCACTTGGAATATTGTAGAACGTCATTCAAACTCATATAAGATACGTAATCGGTTTTGACTCCGCCTTTTAGAATATCCAATCTTGACATTAGTGATTGCGTCACCCCTTCGCTCCGAGCCACTCTGACAATAAAGTTCATACGCTCTTTTCGAGTTTTTAATTTATGTCATTTCATTAAGTGATAATTTTCGTAACTACTCACTAAATTTCAAGGTTTCATGCAAAGTAGTTTCTAAATGAACTGGGCTAGAAGATTGTAACACAGCGAGTACAGGGAATGATCCTTACTAAGAGTTCCTCTAAAGTTGAGGAGTGTCTTAAATAGTACATGAAATTAGCATAAAGAGTTAGTGAAGACGACAGTGGAAAAATTCAACTGTCCAGATTAAACTCAATTGTTTGGACTTACTTTTAGAGCTCGTTGTTATAGCATCATCTAACTGCCTCAATATATGGAAATCTCTGGTTCCACTTCGTGAATGTGTTTGCACATAATCACGAACCCAGTTAAAGTAATTTGTATCCCCAAATTCGTTTTAGTTTTCAGTTGACGCCCCCCCCCCTTCTATATATATATATATATATATATATATATATATATATATATATATATATATATATATATATATATATATATATATATATATATATATATATATATATATATATATATATATATATATATATATATATATATATATATATATATATATATATATATATATATATATATATATATATATATATATATATATATATATATATATATATATATATATATATATATATATATATATATATATATATATATATATATATATATATATATATATATATATATATATATATATATATATATATATATATATATATATATATATATATATATATATATATATATATATATATATATATATATATATATATATATATACTAGCTGAATACCCGTGCTGCGCTACGAAATTTTACCATTAGCATTTTAGCAATCAAAAGACATTCATGTATTCTACACTTCAGACGTTTGCTCCCTTTTCGATCCCGACAAATTGATTTATCAAAATAGGAACTTTCCTTTGTTGACATTTTAAACGAAATTTATAATTGTGAATAGTAAACTGGAATAGTTTATTGTGTTTATGTTTGCTCTTAGTTCTAAATTTCAAAGTAGTAGCTGTATTGGAATTAAGTTAATTAGACATTAAGTTAATCCTCGTATAGTTTCAATGTTGCGTCGTCTTTTCATCCCTTAAAAATTCATTAATCGATATTGGAATGACTTATTTTTTTAACATTTGCAAAAAAATATCAGAAAAATGACTACATTGGAAGAGGAACATTCGGATATCCCTCGTTTGGAACATTTAACCCCTTTTCGACCACTTAAAGTGTGTTAATCGAGATCGGAATAGTTTACTTTTTCTATTTTTACCATTGTTGATATTTGTGCCGATTTTCAGAGTTGTGACTATGTGGGAAGTAGGATTTTCGAATGTCCCCCGTTTGAAACGTTTAACCCCTTTTCGACCCCTTAAAGTGGGTTAATCGAGATCGGAATAGTTTACTTTTTCTATTTTTACCATTGTTGATATTTGTGCCGATTTTCAGAGTTGTGACTATGTGGGAAGTAGGATTTTCGAATGTCCCCCGTTTGGAACGTTTGACCCCTTTTCGACCCCTTAAAGTGTGTTAATCGAGATCGGAATAGTTTACTTTTTCTATTTTTACCATTGTTGATATTTGTGCCGATTTTCAGAGTTGTGACTATGTGGGAAGTAGGATTTTCGAATGTCCCCCGTTTGGAACGTTTAACCCCTTTTCGACCCCTTAAAGTGGGTTAATCGAGATCGGAATAGTTTACTTTTTCTATTTTTACCATTGTTGATATTTGTGCCGATTTTCAGAGTTGTGACTATGTGGGAAGTAGGATTTTCGAATGTCCCCCGTTTGGAACGTTTAACCCCTTTTCGACCCCTTAAAGTGGGTTAATCGAGATCGGAATAGTTTACTTTTTCTATTTTTACCATTGTTGATATTTGTGCCGATTTTCAGAGTTGTGACTATGTGGGAAGTAGGATTTTCGAATGTCCCCCGTTTGGAACGTTTAACCCCTTTTCGACCCCTTATAGTGTGTTAATCGAGATCGGAATAGTTTACTTTTTCTATTTTTACCATTGTTGATATTTGTGCCGATTTTCAGAGTTGTGACTATGTGGGAAGTAGGATTTTCGAATGTCCCCCGTTTGGAACGTTTGACCCCTTTTCGACCCCTTAAAGTGTGTTAATCGAGATCGGAATAGTTTACTTTTTCTATTTTTACCATTGTTGATATTTGTGCCGATTTTCAGAGTTGTGACTATGTGGGAAGTAGGATTTTCGAATGTCCCCCGTTTGGAACGTTTGACACCTTTTCGACCCCTTAAAGTGTGTTAATCGAGATCGGAATAGTTTACTTTTTCTATTTTTACCATTGTTGATATTTGTGCCGATTTTCAGAGTTGTGACTATGTGGGAAGTAGGATTTTCGAATGTCCCCCGTTTGGAACGTTTAACCCCTTTTCGACCCCTTAAAGTGGGTTAATCGAGATCGGAATAGTTTACTTTTTCTATTTTTACCACTGTTGATATTTGTGCCGATTTTCAGAGTTGTGACTATGTGGGAAGTAGGATTTTCGAATGTCCCCCGTTTGGAACGTTTGACCCCTTTTCGACCCCTTAAAGTGTGTTAATCGAGATCGGAATAGTTTACTTTTTCTATTTTTACCATTGTTGATATTTGTGCCGATTTTCAGAGTTGTGACTATGTGGGAAGTAGGATTTTCGAATGTCCCCCGTTTGGAACGTTTAACCCCTTTTCGACCCCTTAAAGTGGGTTAATCGAGATCGGAATAGTTTACTTTTTCTATTTTTACCATTGTTGATATTTGTGCCGATTTTCAGAGTTGTGACTATGTGGGAAGTAGGATTTTCGAATGTCCCCCGTTTGGAACGTTTGACCCCTTTTCGACCCCTTAAAGTGTGTTAATCGAGATCGGAATAGTTTACTTTTTCTATTTTTACCATTGTTGATATTTGTGCCGATTTTCAGAGTTGTGACTATGTGGGAAGTAGGATTTTCGAATGTCCCCCGTTTGGAACGTTTGACCCCTTTTCGACCCCTTAAAGTGTGTTAATCGAGATCGGAATAGTTTACTTTTTCTATTTTTACCATTGTTGATATTTGTGCCGATTTTCAGAGTTGTGACTATGTGGGAAGTGGGAGAATTAGTGATGAGTGAGTCAGTGAGTGAGTGAGTGAGTGAGGGCTTTGCCTTATATATATATATATATATATATATATATATATATATATATATATATATATATATATATATATATATATATATATATATATATATATATATATATATATATATATATATATATATATATATATATATATATTAACATTGCTTACGTTATCCCAAATTAGAACGAGTGCTATTGTGTTTACATTAATACTAATTCATTAAAAGGAAAAAACAGATGGTATGGGATCAAATCAGGATTTTTCGGAGGTCACCCTAACTTTGAAATGACATAACTGCGAAACATTGAGAGACGGAAATAAGAGACAAGCTGTATCTTGGAGAGACAGGTGCGTAATTTTAGATACACCGGTTTGCCAAAATTCGGTACATTATCGAAATGTAATAACAAATTGTTGTAAAATCTGAATATACCGAAATGAGTTTATCGTTTCCCTCTGGAAATAGGGTCTTATTATCCCTTTTATAGTGCAACCCAAAACGTAACTTTTGCTGAATGCAGCGGTTTTGCAAGACACACAGACGGTTTTTCAGTATCCCATATCCATAGTTTTGTTTACCGACAAATTTGTCCGAATAAAAATGGATTTCATCGGTAAACCATATACAACCGTCATCAAATTTACTTCCCTCAATCAATTTTGCAGACCGGTGTATTTAAAATTCCATACTTGTCTGTTCACTTGTCTATTCCTGTTTTGTCTTTGTATCATTTTAAAGTAAGGGATTCTTTTCTGAAAGAACTTGTAATTGATGGATGTCTTAAATAGTATACAAATAGAACTAATTTAGATATTAGTGAGGAAGATAGTAAACATTTTAACCGATCAGATTCACCTAAAGTGGACTTACTTTATAGAACACGTTATTATAACTTATACACACAAAAAAAAAAAAAAAAAAAAAAAAAAAACTTAGTAAACTTTTTTCTCACAGAGCTCAAATTAACGATGCCCTAAAAATGCAGTAAATTATATTAATGCATGCATAGTTCATAAGCATATATTATTATATGCATATAGTATAATTAATTATGCAGTAATTAATTATATTGATATTACAAATATCAATTACCAATCTGGTTCAATGGGTTTTAGTAGTGGGTCGGAAACTGTTATCTCTGAACAGCCCTTATTGCTATCGCAAAGAATGTTATTCGCTGTCTAATTGATTCAATATATGGTAAACCTCGGTTCCACAACGTGAATGTGTTTCTACATAATCACAAACTCAGTTCAAGTAATTTGTGCCCCAAATTCATCTTAGTTAGCAGCGCTAATGTCCTCCCCACCCCACTCCCCTCATGTCTTTTTCATTTCTTGTGAATGAGATTCACAGGAAATGAAAAAGTAGGTTGTTTATGTCATCAGTGACACAATATTTCTTGCCAACTCGGCTCTCTTTTAAAAGGTGCAAGTATTTAGCGCTGGAGAACCTTTCTCCTGTACAGTTCCTTGTTGAAAATTAAAGGACGGTGGGTTTTTTACTTTCATAACAAGGGAAAGAAACAGATGGTATAAAATAAGTAGTTGGTAATACTTTTTCTTTTAATACAACCTAAATTAATGTAACCTTCATTCAACCAGTAGTTGTCTCCATATTGTGCTGATAAAGTGTGAAGTAATTATAAGTACTCATTTAAAAAATATTTTTTAGAAGATTTTTTAACGATAGAAGGTTGTCACTAACCTGCAGATCAAATTTGACAATATCTAATCAATTCGTTTGGGAGTTATGCTGACCACGTATACACAGATAAACATTTTTTCTCGGCTACGTTTTTGAAATAAGAATGTTCCAAAACGTGGAGAAATGTTTATAAAAAAAAAAAAAAAAAAAAAAAAATCGAATTTTTTTTTAACCGAAAACAATACTCTTTGTAAACATATGGGAAAGTAAAAAGCGGGCTCTGAACGAAAGTAGCTCTGTCGGTCCAGATTTTCCGTTACACAACAATCGTTCAGTTCTCTTAGAAAAAAACAACAAAAAACTGTTAACGAAAAAGATAGGCACGTTTTAGCACTTTAAGCTATTGTGTCTTTCTCAAAGGTGTATTTTTATCCACACAGCACTTTATATCCTTTCCGATCCTTTTTCTCAAGTGAAATCAAACGCAATAGAATAACATCTTTACTAAATTAGCAATGCATAAAAAAAAAACACTCTCTTCAAGCGCAACCTTACGAATCCGGCGAAATCTAGGAATACCTGAAATCAAAATACCTCAATCAAATCGCACGATTTTCGTAAGGAAAAGCATTTGAAATCACCAGAGCATTTAAGAACAATGTCGAAATATTACACGAGGAAAAAGAGTATCGTCCATTAGTAGACTCTTTTTAGTTTCATGCCTATGCTAATAGCATTTTTGGGAACGCTGAAAAAGTGCATTAATGACTTTTTTAAGGCGTCCTTCTTTCTCTTGTTATTTTAACTGTCTGCGGAGGAAAAAAAAGGTACTATATTTGAGTCTTTTTTTGGGTTCAAAAACGAAACATTTAGATAGTTCGCTTTGAAAGAAAAAAAACAAAAAAAAACCGCGATGACTCGTTATGTTTGTTTTCGATTAACTATCAGGTTGACAAAGAAAATATCCTCTTTGGAATGTTTTCCTTAGAAAAAATAAAGCTGATGAGATACTGAATATGATAGCATGAGCCCAGTCTTTCAAAGCTTGCCCATAGGCGTAAACTATACGGTAGCAAAGTGGGCTTTGGTTGTTTGGTTGTTTTCAGATTTTCAGGCGCCGTCAGCAACACGAGGGCTATAATGCGTCGAAACATTCGTAATTAGACAAGCCAACATACATTTACAAACACCCATGCCTAACACGGGACTCGAACCCGCAACCTCGCGGTCTAGAAGCTAGCACGCTAACCACTATACCGTTTGGTCGGCATAGCAAAGAGGGCGATCGCCAATGTGCTCCCCAAACAGCGGTGGCAAAGGTATCTGTAAAGATGTTCTTAATATATTAAATATTCGGTAAAATGATTTTTTTTTAACATTCTAAAGAAAGAAAATCCAATTAAAATAAAAAGTAAACACAATATTTGTAAGCATATACTGTCCACCCCTTTCCCCAAATGATATTCAAGTAAGCATTACAGCCAGTGTTCGCCAGTTATATATTTCCAAAGAGTATTTTCACACCTTTTCTAAATTTTAAAGGGTATTTTTAAAATCTAAATTTTTTTTTTTTAAACTTAAATTTTTTTTTAAAACTAAAGCAAATTAAATTTTGTTGACAAAACTAGTAACTGCAACAATGATGCTTGATCGCGATTTTGCGTAACAGAGCGGAAGTATGCTTTTTAAATGCTTACTAAAAAACACTTGATGGTTATAAACCTTGAACTAACTCTTAACACCATGCCGTTCTGTGGCACCATATTGGTGTCCTATGAAACTATCGGAACAATGTCGACATATCGAAAACGATCGAGCAAATGACGGAGAAGAAAAACTTGACAATTTACGATATCCCTCAAAAAAAAAAAAAAAAAAAAAAAAAAAAAAAACGCAGGCGATAGACATCATAAGTGAAATAATCTGAGTTTCTGAACCAGTCCTAATACCCCCCCCCCCCTTCAAAAAAATAAATCCCTATTAAACGTGCTGAAGACATAGTATTAATCTACGTTTTCCATGAATTCACGCATGAGGTTATTTTTTTGTTCTCTATTTTGTGCAAGAAGGCATGGTAACAAGCCGGCGAAATACACTTAATTAAGGAATGTACAAAATTACATTGGAAATTGTGGGACAAGCCACCTACTAATGATGCACGTGGTATCAGCAGCTTGTCAATGACTTCAGTCAGTTACTGGTTTGTGCGAGACACGTTTGAACATGAATGCGCATGCATAACTGGTGATTTCGGAGGGGTGATCCGTATATTGCATTTCTTTGGAAAATAAACGAAAATTTCGCATTTTTTCAGAAAAGAACTTTATTTTCGAAGAAAAGGGCAGGGATGCCCTTCGAAAAACGGCTAGGAGGATCTCTGATTTTATAAAATTGAGGATTATTTTTTAAAAATTTAACCATGATGTGCCGATGCGTGAATTCCCGCATTAGGTTAATTCTATGGGGTGAAATTGATTTTCAATGCGAGTTCGTGCATTTTGGCGAACTGTGATTACAGCTCTGTCCTGCGATTTCATAAAGATACTCATTTTAAAGTATTGTATGATATTGGAATAAGTAATCTTACAATGACTAGATCACTCAAAAAGGCTCCTTTTTATTAATTACTATCCCTAATTATTAAAGTTTGCTTTCTTCATTTTAGTGCAATATCATAAAAGTATATATTTTTAAATGAATTCAGATCGGAGTTTTCGTAGTGTTTGACTACTAAGAAAAAAAGATCCATTACGAACTATTTAGTAATTCTTTTTTCCCCCTCAAAACTTGATTGAATACATTGTCATCTACAACGAGTCTATTTACCAAGATTCAGCTTGATTGGACGATTGGAAAGTGGATTAATTAGCCCTCCAAATATTTTGCTTCGTCAATCTTAATAGGGGAAGGTTTCAACTATGAAATGTCACTAAATTGAGCATGTTTTATTAAGCTTGGTATCTGGATAATAGAACATTAGTAAAAACTGATAACTTTTACGTAAAGCAATAGAAACATGTGTAAAAGCGTCATTTGAGTGACAATCCAAAAATTGTTAGAAAGCATTGTCATCCGAAACGATTGGATGATGGGAAGTAGGTTTTTTTAGTAATCTCAAACGCCAATGTCGAATTTCAGCTCGATTGGTTGACGGCAAGTTGGTTTATTAGTATTACGAAGATAGAAGCGCGTGTAAAGCAACCTTTTAGTGACAGACCTCAAAATTTTATAGAATGCATTGTCATCGACAAAGAATTTATCTTCCAAGTTTCAGTCTGATTGAATGAAGGTATATAGGTTGATTAGGCCTCCGTAGATTTTCCCGGCAGGCACGAACATACATACACAAAATCGAAGTTAATATACAGGATTTAAAAAAATTATAATAAAATATTAATTATACATCGAGGAAGAGTAAATTTTAGTAAAACTTAACCTTCGGCTATCTATGTAATCGCGATCTTGTCACGGTCGATGCTTTGAAGACGATGCTGTGAGGTATGTATGCATCAAAGACCATGTCACTTGTTCGGATTAGCAGCAAGGGAAAAAACCACATGCACCAGTTATGGGCGATTTATGAAAGAAGCAGATTACAAGACGATTATGAAGAAGAGAACTAAGGTTTTTATTGTGTTTCTTCTTAATTGGAAAGTCATTTCTTTTACTGTAGTAAAAATGTTTTGAATGAAGGTAATTTCTCTCAGGGATTCTGGGTCACGGGATATTTCCGTATAGTTTTATTTTTACGTCGTGGGATTTTTTTTTTGGTATATATTTTTGAGACCATTTTTACATTGGGTACAAAAAAAAAAGTTTGCTTTCTAACACTTAGCATATTTTTTAGGATATTCTCATTATCTTTTTTAACCTGTTGAAATAAAGTTTTGAAACATACAAATCAAAAAGCAAAATATCGCCATCACCAATAAGTAGCTTGAACGATGTAGTTCTACAATGACAACATCACTAAACTTTTCTTTATAAACATGTAACAACGTTAAGGCGTTTTTAGTTTAATATTTTGGCGGAGTAGTTTATGAGGTTAGTTCTGAAATTACTTAATATTTCATTAAATAATATTTTACCACTTGGATCGATTTAATTGCATTTGATTCCTCGGACGCGGAGGAGGTTGACATACTATTAAAATCTGTAGCAGTTTGATAGGTTTCAATGTATCCCTTTAGTGTAAGGTAAGTTGGTTTTATATATACTTTTGCATTCATATTTCTATTCTCTAAATATTCTCTAATAAATATCATACTTTAAAGATTAACTGTTCATTCTTATCAAAAAGTGCAGATAAAACAAATTATTAAATTTTTTCCAATTAAAAAGGATGTCGATAAAAATTTTACATTATTGCAAACAGAAAAGTTTTAAATCGCATTTCCTAAGGATACAACATACAGGGTGGTCATAAAATAAATTTGACGATATATGGACCTCTAGCTTCCGTTCCGTTCAACCAATCGAGATGAGATTTCAGGTATAGTTATTCAGAGCTATGAGCACGAAAATCTGGGAATGGCAACAAAATGGCACTCACGGTTGCGGTTATAGTTACAGAAACTCAAAATTTTCGAATGGCAACAACTACTTTTTCCTGTCGCAAAATGCTCAGCGCATGCGAAAACCCTATAGAGCATTGGAACATTATCAGAGCTGTTTTCTTTTGTGAGGGCATAACGTGTCCATTTTTTGTGATATACGTACCGTTCCAATGCTCTATAGGGTTTTCGCATGCGTTGAGCATTTTGCGATAGAAAAAAGTAGGCGCTGCCATTCGAAAATTTCGAGATTCTGCAACTACAACCATAACCGTGAGCTCCATTGCCATTTACAGAATCTCGAACTCATACCTCTGAATAACTGTACATGAAATATCTCATCTCGATCGGTTGAATGGAACGAAAGCTAGAGGTCCATATATCGGTAAAGTTATTTTATGACCACCCTGTATTACAACTTCACAATAGGCATTAGTAATTATTTTTTTGGGACCTATAAGATTTGAGAATGAGGAAAAAAATATTTGCCCAAATTAAATAGCATTAACTATAGTTAGTCGTTAAATACGAAGAGTAACATGTTTCGCACGCCATGATATTCTGAATAGTATTCGTATTTCTCGCTATAAAGGAAGAATATGTTCTTTGACTAAGGATATGCTCTGGTGGTTTTATTAAGAATTTCAAATTATTAGTTCAGACATGTTGACACTTTAGATGACAATTATTGATTTTAAGTTTTTTTTCTGCAAATTTTTTCAAGAAACACATATTTATGACTTCACAAAATGAAATTTCTCCCCTACATAGCTAATACTTAAAACAACACCAATGAAAAACATAATATTGCCCTTCTTTGTCACTGGTGACACGCCAGGAAATAGTGCATCTTCGAAGATCTTCCTTTAGCCTACAGCTACACAAAAAATTCCACAAGGTTTTCATAATAAAAAAGATATATTATCATCACCGGAATAACTAAGTTACTCGACCGAAACAAAATATATTCGAATTCACGCTTCATTAAAATTACAAGCTTTGATCATCTTGAAAGATGAGCTCTAATATTTCGTTACTCAATCTTGCATCCTAGAATTAGCTTCAATGAAGTCCGATGAAGTATCAAGTTGCAATATTTCTAATATAGTTAAAAGAAAATCCTAGTAAAGATCATATCCTATACTCGCTATGTTAAAATCTTCTAGCCCAGTGCATTTAGAAACTGCTTTCTATAAAATCTTGAAATTTGGTGAGTAGGTACGAAAAAGATCACTTAATAAAATGGCATAAATTGTTTTCACTTAATGTATATCTATTATGAATGAAAATTTAAATTCAAAAAGACCAAATAAGGTAGAGCTTCTGCATATGCATTGGAAGGTTTTAAATATAAAATAAAATGTATTAGACGCTATTTTCGAATTTTTAATTTATGCCATTTCATGAAGTGATCACAAATTATTGAAGCATTGTAGGAATTAAAGATTTTGAATTATGCCGATAGAAATCACTACAAATTAGAAATTGCAATGAAGAATTATAGAAAATTATGGGAGTTTAAAACTTATTATATATTTAATGTATAATGGGATCTTTTTATGTAGTTTGGGTCAGAGAAAGTTGAGTTTATAAAAATATTTCTTCATGCTCGATTTTAGGTGAGATTTTGCTACTTTGTAAATTTTGACATTTTAATGTCTAAATATTATTTTTAACGTCGATGTCCTAAATCATATTATTGAGTCAAAATAAGCATTTTTGAAAATTACATTAATGAAGACTTAAAGTAAGTATTGTTTAAGCGGAGTTGGAAGGCAATTTTTTTTTTCGGAATCCATTTTGAGGTTTTTAGCACATCACAATATTTGAAATGTTATCTATACTATGGTTTAACTTGGTGGGCAATTCGCTCATCCGAAGTATTTGAAATTTTTTTTCCAAAAAGTAACATCACTGAAAAAATCCATCTGTTTTGTACTTCAAATGCTGTTTTCTCAAAATGCAGTTTTTTCATACAAATGTACCTTTTTTTCGGGATCTACTCAATATTTTGCTTTCAAATTTTTTTCCTGATACATATTGTATTTTACACAAACAGACATATGCTTCTACAGAAATGTTAATTAGATTTAAAAATAAATAAATTTTTATACATGTTTTTTTTTGGGAAAATTTTATAAAAAAATTTCAAATCCTCATAAATCATAAGCACAATTTTCTTTTAACAAAAGCATATGTCAATCTATCTAAAAGTGTCTAAATATTGGCTGTAGAAAATTTTAAACCAATGCTAGGAGTAGTTTCTGAGAAAAAGGAACATAAAAAAATTATTTTTTAACATGGACTAGATAGAGCCTTCCCACCCTCCCTTAAGAAGGCTTTATATATTTAATATTGTTATTAGAAATACCTATAATACCTGTCGAAAACCGGTTTAAAATCTAAGCAAAATACAGAATAGCTTGAGCAAGGATTGGTGATGTGGTGTTTTAACTTAAAAAAAATTAATATTTTATGGGGCATCAAATTCTTATAAGCAATGATTACAGTTTCAAACTATAGTATAACGAATGCTTACTGTATGTATATTAATTAATTAAATAAAAAAATAATCAAAATAGAAAGATTTCTATATTTTTCAACGAAATTCAATTCCTCTTTATAGAAGTATTATGTTCACCTCCCTTTACAAGTAAGACTCGTAATTACAATTTTTATTATATGTATATACAGCTTGTCCCCGTATAACCTGGCCGACCTTTATTTTCGACACCGTTGGTCCTAGATGCATAGTCCCAATTGAAGAAATGTTTGAAATCGTTAAAATATTTTTACTGAATAGTTTTTAATTTAGGAAAGGGGTTGGTATAAAAATTACGGATTGTAAATTTTTATATGGTCCCCAGATTCCCCATCTCATACTTAGAAAATGTTGCCCATGAAAAAACATTTCAAATAAAAAAAAATCAAAATTTATTAGACCAATAGCAACGGTGTTATTGGAGTTTAAAGTTTTAACGCTATTTAAGGGCCCCTTATATAAATTGAAATGAGAAAATATCGTCCTATCAGAATAGCAACGAGCTTCTAGACTAGGTTTGACTATGGTAAACAAGTTGTTGTTCATCGCCTAAAACGTTCTAATTTTTGACTAGAAACTGCTTTGGAAAAAAAAAATTACAAATTGTACAACACATAATAACCAGCAAACAAACTTATAAACAATTTTAATTTTAAATAATAACATAATCAGAAAGCAGAACTTTTTGTTAAAACAAACAAAAAAATCAAAGGTGAAAGAAATGAACAAAGTGAAAAGAATAAATAACCTCTTTCTTAATCACATATGCCCGAAGTGTTTTCTTTTTCATAGACCTTGCTTTTCAAAAATCTCTAAATAAAGAAATCTAAAGAATGTAGATCTGGAGATAAAGGAGGCCATTCTACCGGACCTCCAAGAGCCTATAATGTTGAATTGAAACATGTTGTGTAGTACAGTTCGGCAGGAAGCTGCCTTGTGGAGTGGTGCACCATCCCGTTGAAACCTCATATTTTTAAGGTCTGCTAACACGACATGGTCATCCAGAAAGTCAGATAAAGGTCCCTGTAGCAGGTTCACATACTTTTTACCTGTTAATGTATCAGCAAAAAAGAAAGGTCCTACTAACGCTCCCTTCCATATGCCACACCAAACATTAACGGACCATCGCAGTCGATGCTTGTTTGGTCGGATTACATGGGGATTTTGCAGGGACCAAAAGTGTGTGTTTTGCCTATTTACTACCCCAGTTCTTGAAAACGTGCACTCATCAGAAAATAGAATATTATTCACAAATGATGAATCCAATTCTAGCTTGTTCATGATGAAATTGCAGAAGTCAAACCATCTATTTTCATCCCCAGGCAAAAACTCTTGCACCAATCGCAGGTGATAAGGATGTGCACCGAGTCGGTTTAAAACTCCCCACACATGGGTTTTTGAGTATCCACATGCTTCACTAATGTCACTGATACTAGAATGAGGGAAAGTGAGAGCATAGACCAAAATTTCTTCGTCATAGACAACTACTCTTGAATTTCCGGATCGAGGACGTCTTCCCATGCTACCCGTTACTCGCAAACGCTTTGCAACATTTAAAATCGTATCTTTAGATGGATGTATACCAATTGGAAATTTAATTGCAGCCCATTTCGATTACATTGGCCGTACAGAAGCAACATATCTACGTACTGTTCCGCAGTGTACTTTTTAACAACGAGGATTGACGAAATAGCTAAATACATCTGGTATTGGTATGAGCTACTTTCATTCTGAAGTGAACTTACATTATTGGTTTTCTACCTACCAATCACTAATCTGCCACTAAAATTTGCATAGGAACCTGCAAATCCCGTAGTACTACATGCTAATTTACACATAAGGATCGGGAATCCCCCCCCCCCCTTCTAGAATTTTTTTTTTTTTGATCACTAACGGAAACATTTTCCGAGATCTCTAAAATTTTAGGAATAAACGAAAAATTTAAGTGCAATTTTAGGAATCTTATGGAGAAACGAAAATTTAAGGAATTATAGGAATTTTAGGGCGGATGCGACCCCTGCACAACACAAGAGTGTGAATTTGTTCTGCCTCGAAAGATTTCTTTTTGCTTTAATCGTACGTAGTCGAAAGATTTTTGTTAATTTCAGGGAGTATAGCACCTATTATCTCTTGCAAACGAGTTCAGCATCCACAATTCACTTCAGATATTGATAGATCGTATTCATGCGTTCGATTTCAGAATAATTTTCCGAACGCAATTGCTTTTTCTCTGTATTTCATTTTGTGTACATGCCCTTAAAATATGTTAATGACCACGGGTGTAAAGTGGTATAAGTCACTAAATTGAATTTTTCATATCTCCATTAATATTAGTCGTACAAATTTCAATTTTTTTTTGTTTGAAATGTTTTATCATGTGCAACATTTTCCTAAATATGGGTTGGAGGAACTGGGGACCATATAAAAATTTAAAATCCGTAATTTTTTTACCAACCCCTTTCCTAACTTAAAAACTACTCAGTAAAAATATTTAAACGATTTAAAACATTTCTTCAATTGGGACTATGCATCTAGGACCAACGGTGTCGAAAATAAAGGTCGGCCAGGTTATACGGGGACACGCTGTATATATATATATATATATATATATATATATATATATATATATATATATATATATATATATATATATATATATATATATAATATATGATAAAATGTATCTTGTTAGTTTGAAAAAGTCTATAATTTATTGTTTTTTTAGGTGAGAAAATAACAAATATATATATATATATATATATTTGTTATTTTCTCACCTAAAAAAACAATAAATTATAGACTTTTTCAAACTAACAAAATACATTTTATCTATAAGTACGTACGTATAAATATTAGGTGTATAAACTGTTTTGATTCAATTCTGATAGAAAATTCAGGTTAGAACAATTTAAAGTTACTGTAATTATACATTTTATTTTTGTTGTTTAATTACGTCATGTACTAAATGAAGCACTTCAGCGATTTTCCAAGGTTTCAAAACAACTTTAAATCAAAATAAATTTACTTGAAACGTAATGAACTCTTACGACACCGATAACAAATTGAGGTGAAAGTAGTTTGATTTAAATGGTCTTTGTAATGCTTACACAATAGTAGCATGTTTCTTTCGTTCTCAGTGAACTGAGAAAAGAAATTTAGTAATTATCAAATAATAAAAAGTAGCTTTGCATTAAACTAATTTATACGAGCTTTACTTATACTTTCAAAAACTTCTTACAAGTTACAAATTGTATTTTTCATCTGCAGAAAGGTAAAAGCCTTCTGATACCCTAATGGCACATAGAACGTAAATTTGGAATATAAGAAAATTTACAATTTGTTTCCTAAACTATAAAGGCTTCATATATGCTGTATTTATGTGGTATTTAGGTCTTGGTAAGGATTGTACGATTATATATACTTCAAACAGAAGTGTTTATTCTATGGAAAGATGGATACTCTTTCATTAGATGGGTTCCAGATAAAAATCACCAAATTGCAGGGATACTTTAATCAAACTAATAACCTTCAAATCCGCTATAATTCCTATAACAAACCATTATAGGGTTTCTGTTGCAATCCTATAACAAACAGTAAATATAGTCAAACCCCGTTAACGCGACATTGCTTTTCATGAAATACCATTTAACACGAAGTAAAAGCAGTTTTCCGTAATTAAAACTTAATGTTAATTTATTCTTTTAGCTGGGAATTCGGTTAATGCCAACAATTTCGGTTGTCCTATCGTCTTCGCGTTAACGGGGTTTGACTGTATTTAAGCTTGGAGATACATTTAAGCATCATTTAAACATGCGAACATTTAGTCTTGGGGCCAACTGGTACCCGTCTAACGGAAGAATACCGAAGGACGATCCTTTAGTTACTTTTTATAGAGCGTTCTGTCGACTAGTCAGTTGGATTTTTGGTTTTAGCCGGCTAAAGCCAAAAGGCGGAGAAGAAAAAAATTAACTTAGTAAAATTACAATTGATATTTGATTTTTTTTTTTTCTTTTCTTTTTCTTTCTTCAAATAATTAAAAACTCAAATAATAAAGACTAAAAATTATAGGTTCACATCAAGATTTTCTATCTACCAAAAATTGTGAACATCAGACAATTCAACCTCAGAAAATCAAAAACTTTTAAAACAATCATTGGAAGTAGCTTTAAGTATTAGTTAAGATAAATATTTGTGAAGAAGATTACCAGTTCCTTGTCAGTGAAAATATTTTAGATAGAAGCTTGGTTGTTGAAATTTTTAATTTTGGGATATCGTATTTCATTCTTAAAATGGCAGGTAATAAGATTTTGGAAGTAACAATAGTTTATACGTGTGTTCGCCCTTACTTAGTTATAATAATATATATATAAATACTCTCATTAAAAGGTAAAATTACGTTCCTGATAATATAGATTGGAGATGATATAGAAAAAAAATCGTAAACAAATTGGTTCAGTAGATTAAATGTTACAAAAAAGCGGGCTCACTTTAAACACTTTTTCCTCAATTACACCTTCACAATTAAATATAAAGCACGGAATGAATCATCTTTACTTTTCCTTATCATTAGAAACACCGGTGACAAATTTCAACTATCAAGTGTCATGGGAAGTTTGAGAATCAGTGATGAGTGAGTGATTGAGTGGGACACTTAGGGGTTTCCCTCAGATGCAGAGCGCAAAGTTTTGAAATACTCAAAACAGTTTTCGAATGGTTAAAGCTAGACTTGTGAAACAAGTGTCTACTTATAGTAAAACGAATATGTTTTACTATATGAATTATGGCAGTGCCACTCAAACCAGGTATTTATTATATCGTGAAAATTATGAGGGATAGCGAAAAAAAAATTAGTTATAAAAGTAGAATTCGTCCTGGATAAAATATAAAATTTAAGTCTTGGGCGGGAAAACAATTTAATGTCCTGAAATGACAGTGAGAAACAATGAAATATACAATGTGTAATGAATATAAGAGGAGGAGGTAGTGGAGGTGGATGATGAGGTGGTAAAAAGTATGTGGTGGAAGTTGATGAGGCGAAAAAGGAAGCGAGAGACAATGTGGAGGTGGTAGAGGTGGAAAAGAAAGAGTTGAGGGAATTGATGTTGTAGTTGATACTAAAAAGATGGAGGAAGATGTAATGAAAATTACGAGGGAGGTGGTATGTTTGGTTGAGTCAATTGGTATGATGATAGAATGAAGCTATGAAATTGGTGGAAATGCATGTGGACATAGACGCCAGCTACACGGAGGCAAAGGGGGCGATCTATTCCGTGCTCCCACAATAGCGGGCGCAAAAGTGTAATTTCGCCCCCTCTCCAGAAATCATTAAAAATATGTTTTTACACTATAAAATATTACATAAAAAGGACATCGAAAGAATCCTCCCCCCCCCATTAAAATAGAAAGTAAACACAATATATTGTAAGCTCACTGTCACTATCCATCCTTCTCCCACAAATGATTGAGAATCAAGTAAGTGTAGCAAGTTTTTTTGCGCAAGTTTATAAAAATATATGTTTTAAAGTATTGCACGATATTGGAAAAAGTAATTTTGTGATGATAAGATTACTGAATTAAGCTCTTTTTTCATTTATCACTATCTAGAATCACTAAAATTCGGTTTGTTAATTTTAGCTTAATATTATAAAAGTATATCTTTTAAAATAATGTATGGTATTGATATAAATTATTTTATAGATTCATTTACTGGTTAGTGTTTACATAAAACTTTTCTGAACTGATTCTATACACATAACTTTTCTACAGAAATCGAACAGTTTTAGAAAAAGGTATTGCTTGGAATCCCAGTAGCAGAAACTTTTCTGCCAGTCTGTGACACTAATTTGGATATTAGAAAATAATCTACAGTGAATTTTTTTTTTTTTTTTTTTTTTTTTTTAAGTTTACATTAAATACATGAGTACCTTATTTGTCAATTTTACCGAAAATTTCTGTTTTACATAAACATAGAAATTTTTCAAAATAAATTAAATATTAAAACGGAAATATTTAAAATTATTGTATCTTAAATTAAAATTCTAATCATTCTGTATAAATTCAAACCAAATGGCGAAAGCGATCTTCACACTAATCAAGGACATAACGGCCGTCACTTCAGCTCAAGCCTACAAGAATGACACCAAAATGACATTGTAATTTTCGCCGATAGTTGCTACTAAAACGGCTTAAACCTACGTGAAAATTACCACTACTCCAACGCAAATATCGACCACCTTACCGGCGCAAATCCCGGCAATTACATCAAAGTTACAATCCGCAAAAACGACCATTATACCAACGTAAGTATTGGCATTAGCGCCTAATATATCGGTAGAAATCTGGAATTTTAAGCAATAGAGACGATTACACTATCGACATAACACTCAACAAAGTTGACTATCTTAACCACTTAAATCTCGGAGATGGGGACAATTATTGAGGCGCAAACCTTAGAAATAATAGTTATTATATCGGCGTAACACTCGCCGAAAAGGAACATCGTAGCGGCGTAAATATCGGCGATATCTCCCGCCTTAGTAGCGTGATTCTCGGCAACAGCGGTCCTTACATCAGCGTAACTTTTAGCGAAGCTAACTACCACACACCAACGTGCGAAAGCACATAGAACTCATTATGTTTCTATACAATCTCCTTAAATTCAAGCATGGAGAGCATCATGATTCCGATTCCTTTGTCATGAAATGAAGTATCGCGCATGTGCGTTGACTCAAATCACAAAACATAGAAATCGGACAATTTTTTTTTTTTAAAGTCAGATTTGTAAAATAATCTGCAGGCTGCTGGAAAATCTGCGACGTCCGTCTCCCGTCTCGCATTTTCTGCTACCGGGCTTGGAATGGAGGTAAGTTCTATATATTCAGAAGGTAGATCATGAAAATATCGATTTCGGGTCAATCTCTCCCTGCCTTTATCAGCGAGTTTATCTACGAGTTTCGTCTCCGTGGCAATAGTGAAAAGTTGACGCCTATGTATGTGGAGGGATAAAGGAAGTGGTGGTAGAGATTGAGTGGGGAATGATGAAGATGATGGAGAGAGGATGTTGCATATTGTATTCATGAAGATAGAGAAGAAGTGAGATGTAAGAAAAAATATGAAGAGAGAAAATGCTTGAGAAGAAATGGAGGCAGCGGAAGAAAAGATGAAAAGGAAAATGTTTACTTTCTTATAAAAATTTTATAAATAAGTCAAATCCTCAATAAAAGTAGTTATACCACAGTCATTATAATATACAACAGATTTTACATTCAGCAATTTAAAAGGTGATTCGCCAAGTAATTAGCTTCAAGTATAAAACACTTGAGGTTCTCGACAGATAGCACAGACGTTATTCAATTTTCTTAAGATTTTACATTCAGGAACAACCAAAGGTGTTAAAAAATATTTCCTAAATTTATATCGTGAGTGTACAAATCTTTGAGCAATGGCCCATCAAATTTATCTAACAATTTTCTGTGGTCAGTTTCTCAATTCCGAATATACCAGCATTGATCGTTCTAGTTTCAAGGTATCAGATCTCTACCTGGGAGTAATATTATAGTGTAATGTCGTTTCAATTTGTAGAATACAACTAAATTAGATTGTGACGTGCTTTTAGAATTTTTTTTTGCTATAATCGTCTTCCCTTTTTTGGACTACCACACGAATTCAGCAATCCCTTGTTTAATACAAGATTGCCAAAATGTGTCTTATCTATCGCAACATAACACACACGATTAAGTGAGACTGATAAAAAAAAAATCTAAATGATTCCATTAAATTCCTTTCAGAACATGAGATTGCAATCAATTTATCTCACTTTTCGTGTTTTCTTATTCACCAGTCAATGGCTCTGACTGTTGCCACAAGAATGGAGAAAAAGTAAGCACACGGTCTCCGTTATTGTTAGATAGTTTGTGCTACAACCGTTTAATAACTTCGCTCTCATTTTTCCACACGAACAAACTCACTGTTCTACAGCCGGTGGCAACCAGGGGGGAAGGGGTGATTTTTTTCTCTTTTAAAACACATTTCGTGTGTAGGGCTTCGATAGCGTTATCATTTGTATTCGTGCAACTGGTTTACAAGAAAGAAACATTAATATCGAAGGATGCATAATGAAGATAAAGAGGTCTGGTCATGGGATGCAAGAAAGTAATTTCCAGATGTGCAGATAGGATTATAACAAGGGAATACAGATGTAGTCTTATTTATGAATTAGGGTTTCAAGTCTAAAAAATTCCGTGATACGACTGAAATATTTTGGGTGATTTTATTCAAAAATTTTAAACAAATTGGATGAAATTTTAAAAGTTTTATCCTCTTTATTTATTATACCGGAAAAATAATGTATACGGTTTTGTAATATAAGAAGATAGAATTTAAAAAAATTGATGTAATGCTTAGTGGAAGAATGTCTTTATGCTAATTCAACAAAATTTTTAAATATAACATTTCTGTATATCAGCTCTAAAATTTTATTTTTACTGCATGTTCATGCATTTATAGTTTCAAGGCGTGGTTGTTTTTTTTATAAAAATAATTTCTATAAGCACATGTACTTTTTTTCAAAAGCACTAAAATCCTATAACTTTTTACAGCCAAAATTTTTATTTTCAAGTATTTTATGCAGAAATCCACGAGTTAAAATACTTATTACTATCTGTTTATTATATTTGTTAAGTTATAGGATAAATGAATGAGTAGTTTTTAAGAAAATGTTTCTTTTAGTACGAAAAACATGTTCCGAAAATACAAGGATTTAGTAAAAAATCTAGTGGAAACCCGAATTAAACGCATACCTGTACCATAGCTTGGATTAGCTGTATCTTCTGTTACACTGTCTTTTAATACATCATTGTTGCTTTACAAGTATGAAATCTAGATATGCTTAGCCATGTAAGTACCCAGATAGTACAGCGGTATTGGATAATATCCGGAATAGAGGATCTCTGAAGATTGGCCAGTCCATGCCGAACCTCGAGCATCGTTCCAAAATGTACGATTCTAAAAAAAAAAAAAAAAAAAAAAAATTAAACTCGTCGAAATTATCTCAAAACTTATTTTTACCCCTTCGTCCTTTCTTAAAATGCTATATTTCAATTTTAAAACTCTGCATTTACATTTTAAAACTTCCAGTATATTTTACCCAACATTGGGTGAGATTGGCCAAGATCTATTGCAACGGCCAGTCTATAACGGATCATATCGGGATTGGTCAGTGTCGAGCCGATATTGGCCAGCAGATTTGTCTGCTGGGGTATCTTGTAGTTAATAATGTTCCCTTGATTATAAGATGTGAGTTCGTAATTAACAGGCATCTTCAGAAAGATTGTCCGCCTGATGACTTATAATATTAAAAAAAAACAACAAAAAAAAAACAACAACTTTAGTGTAGCTAGAATGAAAATATTAACACTTCTCAATGCAGTAATAACCATAGTTTAAGAAATAAAAAAATAAATATATTTATAAATCAATATTTTTCTTTATCATTTATGTGCAAATACTTCATTTCAATCTTTTCAATCCGACTTTTGCATGATTAAAATTTAATTATGAAAAGTAGCTTAATTTCGTGTTGACACTCTAAAATGAAATATATTCCCTTGTAGCACAACAACGTTGGCTAATATCGCTCGACATTGGTCAATCCTTTCTGAGGAACGTTGTAAACGGGTCGTTGATATAGATGTTGGCCAATCTCGCTCAATGCTAGACAAGTTATACTGTAATTTTTGAAAAGCAATTTTTTTAAATTGAATAAATTAATTTTTTAAATTAAAAAAAAGAAGACAAAAACATGTTTTATTTTTAAAAAAAATTGTGTATTTTGCAACGATACTTGAGTTTTGGCCAAAATTGGCCAATCTCCCAGAACGCCTGTTTTTGACAATGACCAATATTGTTGTGCTACCTAGGCTACGAGTTTAAAGTAATTACAGTAACTGGATCACTGTTTACTGTAATTGGATCACTAGGGTGGTTCAAAAATATATGGTAAAAAATTTTTTTTTAGCTAGAGATCAGGACACCCCCTAATTTTTTTACATCTATCCATACAAATGTTCTAGCAAAATTTCAGAATCTTACTCCAATTAAAAGATGGCGTTCAATGAGCAGTAAAATTTCGTATTTTGTGTGTTTTTGGGTATTTGTAGTGGATTTGCCAATAAGTGTAATTGAAAGCAATTTTATCAAAGAAAGTTTTTATTTATTCAATAATTGAAACTGTTAAATAAGTTAGTAAAAGTGTATGAAATAATTAAATATTAGAAGGCTCCGCCCCTGCTCACTAACGCTCGTCAATCCCATGTACTATTCATTAAACATATGAAATTCTGATAAAATTGTCCCCATAAATTAGGGGGTTAAAATCATGAAAAGAATTCAAAATAAGTGATTAGTAACCTTAAATACTATTTTACTAAGTAGTGTGGTGTTATAGTGCGTTTTATTTCATCCTTTAACCGAACATTAAAGAACCACTTGGCGACATTTTTCAGTGTACTGAAAATGGTCGATCGGAAAATACATTTTCAAACGACACTCAATCTCCTAGCGAGAACAATTCATTGAAATTAAAGAACCTTCCTTCAAAGGATACCTTGATCGCAAGAATCGGTTGAGCAGTTTTGAAGTTGTGACTGTGACAAATTTACACCTTGCCTACTAAATATATAGATACAGCTTTATAAATATATATATTTCCTTTTCTGAAAGACAAAGCACAGGTCATTCGGTTGTCTCTCTAGATATTGTCTTTCAGTTTGCTTCATAAACTTGTAAAAGAAACTGCGTATCATCCTTATCATGTGTAAATAAATTATTAAATTCTTGTATTAGCTGTACATCTCTTTCAGCAGTATCGCTTACTACTTTAAGTTCTTTAACTTTGTTCCCACTTGTGAAAGGGATATTATTCTCTAATTCTTCACGTGAAATGGATACAAAAGAATCGCTAGTATTCAAACAAGATAAAATATCAAGAGTTCCTTTTGTCATCAAATCGCCAAGACTGACATCTTTCAACGTTTTTAATAGCTCGTACCCTTTTATATTTCTGGAATCTTTTGAGCTATTCACATCTGCAGCACTTTTTAAATTTTCTTTTGCTGTAATTCTGTGTGTAAATATGGCCAAACCAAACATATCATTTGAAAGATACCATATGAGATTTTTCAAAACTTTCTAGCTGCAATTCCAATTTTATAATCGATTATCTCATACTTTTTAATGTTTTTCAACAAGTTCAGGTCTCCTCCAGAATCTTTAGAAGCAAGTTGGGCTTCTATCCATGTTTTACTATACAAAAGAGAACCAAACTGTCCAAATCGCTGGAATTACATTTCTCATCTTTCTTAGTTATACGAAAAATCTCTTGCTGATCTCTGAACAAAAAGTTTTAAAATATATAGGAGTTTAGCCATCCACCGTGCGTGATTGATGAAACTGCTGTCCAATTGATTTTCTCTGATATATTGCCCAAAACGATTACTGTCAACTTAATTACTACTTTATAATCATCTCTAATTATCATAGATTTATCCATAGATGAAAGAAAGGCTACAGTTGAAACTTTATACTTTTTAACGTCTTTTTTAAGTTCTAAACTCTGAAAGTTTATTTGTGCAATTCTTTTTCAAACGGTTTTAAGTATGTTGAAGAGGGAAACCTCTGTGAAACATGAAGGTTCATAGCACAACTTAAATAACTTTGCCAATATTAATTCCATGACATGGTCCCGGCAGGCTAGCCACAGTAGTTCAAGTCCAATTTTTTTTCTCCACATTAATTACTACCTTTTATACACAACCAGTAGTTACACTCGTAGTATCAAAACTTAAAGTCTGATTTTTATTCTAAATTCCCATTGCATTACTAGCATGAAAACAGTTTTCGAAATATGTTTTGCTGTAAATATTGTCATCCCAATGAAGGACTATATGACAGTCAGGCTTGAATTTACCCATTGCTAACTCAGCATATTCTTTTCTGGCTTTTTTTTCATGATTTTTGGCCCTTCTTGGAAGAGGAAGCGCTCGTGGATCATGTCCCAAACTGCGACTACTAGAACTATACTAAACTTCAACTTAACTAGACATCACTTAGACGATAAATCGTCACAGTGCTCATAGGTATTTAATTCATTTTGGCGTAGTGAAAGCATAATTCTCGCCAAACCTTATAGTCTTTTGTTCTCTACAGGGTTGTAGTTTGGCGAACATTATGCTTTCAAGCCGCCAAAATGGATTAAATACCTATGAGCACTGTGACGATCTATCGTCTAAGTGATGTCTAGTTAAGTTGAAGTTTAGTATAGCAAAAGAAGTGCATCATAATTGGATATTTTGTTAGCGGTGCTTTTATAATGTTGATGTTTCCAGACCCAGCATATAAAAGAACTGTTGCTAAACTAAATTGCATGTATTAAACAACCATAAAAAACATTTAAAAAAAAAAATTAGACATGTGTTCTTATAGGGATAAAACTCGAAAATTATGAAAAATTACAAAAAAGTGTAAAAATTAATTGTCTTTGAGCATCTCCTTCTTATAGGAGTAGGAAGCTGAAATTTTAGGAGAGTAATACTATGGGTAAATGTAAAAAAATTAGGAGGTGTCTTGGTTTTTAGCAGACATTTTTTTTTTTTTGAACCACAGTATATGGATCACTGATGGGCCCACAAAAAGAATTTATTTAAAATTTCTAAAATGCTTAATTATTACTTAAGAAGAACAATAAGAACTATTTTACACAAAATATGGTCTAAATATAGTTATAATTAGAGTAAAATATAAATTAATAAATAAAATAAAATAAAATAAATGAATGAATGAATAAATAAATAAATAAATAAATAAATAAATAAATAAATAAATAAATAAATAAATAAATAAATAAATAAATAAATAAATAAATAAATAAATAAATAAATAAATAAATAAATAAATAAATAAATAAATAAATAAATAAATAAATAAATAAATAAATAAATAAATAAATAAATAAATAAATAAATAAATAAATAAATAAATAAATAAATAAATAAATAAATAAATCGAAATTTGAGTAATATGCGTGTCCAAAAATATGAGTTCGCCATTTGCAATCTGACAATGTTCTAATTTTCTTCAATCATATTTTTATTAACTCATTCTTTAAGAACACTTAAAATACAAAATCCCAGGTAAAAGTAAAATTTATTTAACTAATGGAAAAGAGTCTCGCTTTCGGGACGTGTATGCCCAATTGGGCGGAAATGGTTAATGAACAAATTACAATTAAATTTAGACCACATCACAAATCCATCCACGAATTAAAAAATTATAAATTTTTACGTTCCTTTTTTTTTTTTTTTTTTTGCCCAATTCATAATTAAATTTTTTTAACGCCATGTGAAGACAAATTTTGATGACTAGTGATAACTGACCACACGTAGAAGTGTTATTTCTTACGTACCGTGAACAAACACAAGAAAGGAGTTTGGACACTATTAACTAACTGAACAAAGGTCTACCATTGCCGGGTTGTACCAGCAGCTACCACTAAGGAGAGATAATCCGAATTGGTATCTCGAAATTTATGTCAAATAAGTAATCTTTCAACACATGTCTGATAAAAGTAACATATTACATTTATCAATCTAGAACGTCCTCTCAAATGTACTTAGCTTTCATGCATAATCAGTTTCAATTTACATATGTTTACCCGTTGTATGCTTAACTAATTCCAAGATTAATCTGTCAACAGAAATGTCGGAAATAATCCTAATCGTTCTTTGTTTCCTTAGGCACATTTTAATCCACGTTGTGACGATACTTTTTGCATTCCATTGGTTTGCTCTTAATGGTGTTATTACAACAAGGAAATTGTACGCAACGATATTGTACTGAAGGAAAATAAATACACATCTTCAGTTATAAAGACGCATTGTAATAGCTGAAAACATGCGACCATGCGACTTCCCAACAACCCTTTTCCCCCCTTCTAAACAACCATCCCGCTGATGGGTAATTGGGATTCAATACATTGTATATATATATATATATATATATATTTATATATTTATATATACACACATTAATGGCACTTGAAACACAACAACTATGTAGCACAGTAACACTATACAAAAGGAAATGACACTTCATATTAGACCTACGATGTCCAAAAATAAACTATAACATTTTATTAAAAGTATAAGAATTACAAATATGTAATTTCATATTCTTCCAATTTTGCAACCAAGTTACAATTTCTTCAAAAAATGCAAGTCTTTCAAGTATAAAATAGAAGACATTTTTCTTATATACCTAACCCCGGTTACCCCAGCTACTGATACCTTATGAAATTTATATTGTTTAATGTTAAATAAAAATTGTTATGCTAATTAATCTGATAATAAATAAGCATGTTAATTAAAAATTAACCATGAAAAATAAGAATTGTTGTCACTGTTCCTTCCTGCTTTAAATTTCCTCTAAGACCTTTCGCGAATGGCCGTGGCAGATTATGGTATTTTGTTTACTTCGTGTAAGTCAAATATTCCTAAACAAATTTTGAGTATTGACTATAACCTAGTTAAAATTTAAAACATTTTTTAGGTATTTATGTATTTCTTTCGATACAACTTCTAGCTCAAATTGACATCAGCGTGTTTTTTTTTTTTTTTTTTTAAATATATATCATAATAGCTGAATACCCGTGCTGCGCTACGAAATTTTACCATTAGCATTTTAGCGATCAAAAGACATTCATGTATTCTACACTTCAGACGTTTGCTCCCATTTCGATCCCGACAAATTGATTTATCAAAATAGGAGCTTTCCTTTGTTGACATTTTAAACGAAATTTATAATTGTGAATAGTAAATTAGAATAGTTTATTGTGTTTATTTTTGCTCTTAGTTCTAAATTTCAAAGTAGTAGCTGTATTGGAATTGAGACATTAAGTTAATCCTCGTATAGTTTCAATGTTGCGTCGACTTTTCATCCCTTAAAAATTCGTTAATCGATATTGGAATGACTTATTTTTTTAACATTTGCACCAAATATCAGAAATATGACTACATTGGAAGAGGAATATTCGGATATCCCTCGTTTGGAACATTTAACCCCTTTTTGACCCCTTAAAGTTGGTTAATCGAGAACAGAATAGCTTACTTTTTCTATGTTTAATCTTTTTTGACATTTGTACCAAATTTCCGAGTTGTGACCAAATGGGAAGTGGGACATTCGAATATCCCTAGTTTGGAACGTTTAACGCCTTTTGCAAACCTTAAGTGGGTGGTTAATCGAGATCGGAATGGCTTACTTTTTCTAAGTTTATCTTTATTGACATTCCTACCAATTTTCAGAGTTGTGACTATATGGGAAGTGGGATATTCGAGTTTGGAATGTTTTACCCCTTTTCCACCACTTAAAATGGGTTAATCAAGCTCGGAATAGCTTAAATTTTCTATGTTTGTCTTTGTTGATATTTTTACCAATTTTTAGAGTTGTGACCATATGGGAAGTGGAACATTCGAATATCCCTCGTTTTGAACGATTAACACCTTTTTGACCTCTTAGAGTGGGTTAATAGAGATTGGAATAGCTTACTTTTTATACGTTTGTTTTTGTTGATACTTGCACCAGATTTCAGAGTTGTGACGAAATGGGAAGTCGGACATTCGAATATCCCTCGTTTGAAACGTTTAACCCCTTTTTGACCTCTTAAAGTGGGTTAATCGAGATCGGAATAGCTTACTTTCTCTTCGTTTGTCTTTATTGATATTCGCACCAATTTTGAGAGTTGTGACGAAATGAGAAGTAGGACATTCGAATATCCCTCGTTTGGAACGATTAACACCTTTTTGACCTCTTAGAGTGGGTTAATAGAGATTGGAATAGCTTACTTTTTATACGTTTGTTTTTGTTGATACTTGCACCAGATTTCAGAGTTGTGACGAAATGGGAAGTCGGACATTCGAATATCCCTCGTTTGAAACGTTTAACCTCTTTTTGACCTCTTAAAGTGGGTTAATCGAGATCGGAATAGCTTACTTTTTTTATGTTTACTATTGCTAACATTTGTACCAATTTTTAGAGTTATGACCATATGGGAAGTGGAACATTCGAATATCTCTCGTTTAGAACGATTAACCCCTTTTTGACTTCTTAGAGTGGGTTAATAGAGATCGGAATAGCTTACTTTTTATACGTTTGTTTTTGTTGATACTTGCACCAGATTTCAGAGTTGTGACGAAATGGGAAGTAGGACATTCGAATATCCCTCATTTGAAACGTTTAACCCCTTTTTGACCTCTTAAAGGGGATTAATCGAGATCGGAATAGCTTAATTTTTCTATGTTTGTCTATGTCGATATTTGCACCAATTTTCAGAGTTGTAGACATGTGGGAAGTGGTACATTCGAATATCCCTCGTTCGGGACGTTTAACCCAAGTTCCACCTGTTAAAGTAGGATAATCGAGATCGGAATAGCTTACTTTCTCTTCGTTTGTCTTTATTGATATTCGCACCAATTTTGAGAGTTGTGACGAAATGAGAAGTAGGACATTCGAATATTCCTCGTTTGGAACGTTTAACCCCTTTTCGACCCCTTAAAGTGGGTTAATAGAGATCGGAATAGCTTACTTTTTCTATTTTTACCATTGTTGATATTTGTGCCGATTTTCAGAGTTGTGACTATATGGGAAGTAGGATATTCGAATGTCCCTCGTTTGGAACGTTTAACCCCTTTTCGACCCCTTAAAGTGGGTTAATCGAAATCGGAATAGTTTACTTTTTCTATTTTTACCATTGTTGATATTTGTGCCGATTTTCAGAGTTGTGACTATGTGGGAAGTAGGATATTCGAATGTCCCTCGTTTGGAACGTTTAACCCCTTTTCGACCCCTTAAAGTGGGTTAATCGAGATCGGAATAGCTTACTTTTTCTATTTTTACTATTGTTGATATTTGTGCCGATTTTCAGAGTTGTGACTATGTGGGAAGTGGGAGAATTAGTGATGAGTGAGTCAGTGAATGAGTGAGTGAGTGAGGGCTTAGCCTTATATATAGAGAGATTTTATTTAACTTTTAAATGACTTTAATAGTAATACCGAGAAAAGGCGAGGTGCCGTTTTTTATCAGGTAGTAAAGCTGTTTTCAGAGTTCCTATAATAATACTTGAAGTAAATTCATTTTGGCACGAAAGGATTAAAGTACCCCTGCCCTGGTAATATTTAAAAAATTGACTCAACTTCGTATAAATATGGCTATATGGGATAAATAGAAGCAAAAGAATCATCTAATTGTTTATGTAGTAACTGAAAGAGAAGCTTTGGTATAGGA
The DNA here is from genome assembly GCA_963978545.1 of Linyphia triangularis. Classification (NCBI taxonomy): domain Eukaryota; kingdom Metazoa; phylum Arthropoda; class Arachnida; order Araneae; family Linyphiidae; genus Linyphia; species Linyphia triangularis. The sequence goes on from OZ021727.1 coordinate 14,265,419, forward strand.
TTTATATTAATTCTTCAATATTTTATGATAATAGACTTTTAAATTCGTTACGTCCCTTATGTTGTACTAATTGGAATAAATAAAATATTCATTAACTTTCGTTTAAGTGTTTGTTCTTTTTACATGGTGTGCCTCAAAAAGGAGTGACTTGGTCGCAGCTTCCTTTTTTGTCATAAATATACTGAGCTTTTTCCCAACGAATATCATTAATTGATACGTTTAGCAATATTTGGTGGACATTGAGAAACTTTTAATGTCCTCCAAGACTTCGCAGTAAAGGGCAAATTTTATGCCCATCTTAATCCACGAATTTATCTACTGATTAAAACACAGTTTTCCATTTCCTACGAACAGTTTTAGAGAGTTCTGTGATCTTTTCCAGCATTAGAAACATTCCTATCTTGATTGCGTTTCAGAGGAAGTTAGGCAAACTGAAGCTTAGCAACTGTTTGATAAACTTTTAAATCAACAACTTATGGATTAAAAATTCTATTAAAAAAGGAATACAGCTTTACAATTTTTTTTAATTCTTGAAGCCTTTGAAATCTGTTGGCGTTTCTTACTTGAAATAATTTAACTGCTTCAATTATCATTTATGTTTTGAAAACCTTGCTTTGATGCGTTAACTTCACATGCGATCAAGTTACCCCACTTTACTGTAATTAAAATAGCTTATACAATTCCTTTAATATATTTCATTTTGTAGTAGAATATTTTGATTAGTAAAGTGTTAACTAGAGGTCGGCGATATATCGATACGACGATATTTTATCGATATTTGTAAAAAAAAATATCGATAAAAGTCCTCGACATATCGATATTTTCAAACATTTTTAGTTTTTTGATAATCATTTTGTAGTTCCATGTGTTTTTTCGATTTTATTTATTCTCTTTTCAAAAACTTCAAAACTAATGTTTGAACTTGGCTGAGAGACAGTAAAACGGCACCAATATTCAATATTTTCCATACACTTAAAAGCTATTGAAAATTATCTAAATTTTTCTTGAAATCACTGCACCAATGAAGCGAAAATATAGCTTTTTTTTTTTGTAATAGATCCATTTCAGTTGAAAAAGTAGACACCTTACAAAAAAGCAATCATGAAAAGTAGAAATTTGTCTCGAAAAACTTTGTTTCTGAAAATTGAATATCAAAAAAAAAAAAAAAAAAAAAAAAAAAAAAATCATGTATCGATATATCGATATTTTTTTCCATGCAACGATATAGTATCGATATTTATTTTGATCGATATTTCCGACCTCTAGTGTTAACCCCACAAGTGATCAAGTTATCCCACTTTACGGTAATTAAAATAGAGTGTATACAAATCTTTAATAGACTGCCATTTATAGTAGAGCAGTTATGTTATTTTAAAACTACTGATTTTTGCTCAAATGTAGTCGGTCATTTATTTTATTAAAAAAAAAAATCAATCAAATGTTATTTAATGACTAAGTTTAATTGCATAACAGGTTTTAAAGAACAGTTAAACTCAATACCATGTAAAGTAGGTGATTTAGTATTTCACTTTCGAATTCCTCCCTTAGTAAGCACTGTTTTATTGTTTTTCAAACTGGATACAATAAAATAACTTGTGTTCGCTGACCGTATACAGTCCTCCATCCTCATTTTGACAAAACAAAAGCGTATTTACATGTACTGCAGTGAATTAACTCTAACAATTAAAAATGTATAACTCACTCACAAGGCAGTAATAAAATGTTTTTGTCCATTAAGGGATATGAAAACATTAGCCAAGAAAATATGACGATATTGATATTAATACAGGGCAAATTTAGTGATCAACGCGATTTTGAAATTTACTTGCGTTTAAACAAATTTAAAATCATTTATAATAACTGTTTCATTTTGACTAAGTGAAAAGTTCCATTAAGTTTGATAATCTAGAATGCTAAAAGAATATTTTCGGTAAAGGAGTCGGTATTGAGTAATTTCTGGCCCACAGTAGGAGCATCACCACTCACGTCACCATTAAATCATACATAATTGACCTCATGGGCTCACCACAATGTGCATTCTCAAAAAAGATATCAAATCACATTGTTATGAATTTTTCTCTGAGAAAATGATGACGCAGGTTTTACTAAATATAAACTATAATTTATTCTTTCTTCAAAAGCTCCCAAAAATTTTCCGAATACCAGAACAATTGCTATCAAATTTCAATACAAGCTTCGGTACTTACAAATTCGAACACAGAGATAATTCCGGCACCGTGAAAGTAAATAAAAGATCTGATGTTTTTCGAACAGCATCCGATACTCGACTGATCTGGCAATTCTATTATTTTTGCTTTTAGTCACGTGGCAGAAATGTCTAGCAAAATCCAGCCAACCAATCACCTAATGAAAACGCCTCGAAATTTCCCGATTGGTTTAGATGTCGCCACCTTTATTTAACCTGTATTATTCATGTTAATAAATAAAATAAAATAAAATACGTCACTATTTACAATTATGTACAGAAAATTTGTGTAGCAATATTGATGATAGTTATAAGAACCGAACGACACAAACAACTTGAGGAAAACATATTCAAGTTGCTTTGGCAGTATAATTACTCAATTAGTACGAAAACTTTACTCAAGCAAAACTTTGAGTAAACGTGCGTTTCGTTAAAGGATCTGAAGGGTGAAATCTGGTCATGAAAATAAAACCTCACGCTATGAAAATCGTGGCTGAATGGAACCAGAAGATTGATGTGAGATGAATTCGAAAATTGTTATGTTTCTAGAGTAGTCGTTACTGCTTATTCTTGGTCTCTTTTTCCAAAATAAAAATTTAATACCAAAATACAAATTGATAAGAATTTAGAAAACCCATTTATAATAATCTACTTTTTACGAAGTGGAATAAAAAGTTAGAAGTGTCACCGGATTAAAATGGCGTTCGCATTATGCAATACTTTTAAAAATAAGTTAACAGTTTAAAAATTACATAAAAAGCAACATCTTAATGTTATAAAAGTCGTTTAAAAGAATGCTTTGCAAATCGTCTGCTGATTTCATTCAAAATATTCTGTCCTCAAATTATTTGCAGCATTGACCCATTATAGACGACTTTGATATGGATAAACAGTCATTGTTTTCAACTTTTACCTTGCTTATTTAGATCATTTACGGTATATTTTTTTTAGATTTTTTGGAACATTATTTTTATGGTTTTTAAAAAAACACTAAGGGAAACCACAATCGCTATTTATTAGCAAAGGGGGAAAAAAATTCAATTGGCAAGTTTTCTTGTAAACTGCAAATAGAAAATCACCCACAAGATATTTATTGATGTAAATTATGAAAGAACATTGAAAAGATACCTAGTGAAATTTAAATATAATCATAATTGTTAATTGTCCAATGCAATCATCAAGTCGGTTAATGTCTACAAAAATGGGCCGGTCCGATACCGAAGCTATATTTTTTTCAAAATAAGTAGCTGCTTTTCTTAAGTTTTTTTTCTTTCTTCTTCTGAAGTCCTGTGCGTTCAAACCCAAATCACTGTCTCTAGCAATGATAATAATCATGTGTAAATGTACAATGATAATAAAATCAGAATAAAGAAATATTATAGGGGCGGAAGGTAACGGTAATTGGACCGCCTAATTTTGTGGAAATTTCTTATACATTTGTATTATTTTAAATACAAAATTTTAAGTTATACACTTAAATTAATCTTTTGTTTCCACAGGTAGTCGTAGTAATTACAAAATTTAAAATATTACATTAGTTTGAGAGATATAGCTTGTATATTAAAAAGTTTCTGAAAATTTCACTTTGCTTTAATTTTATAGATTATTTTGCAATTAGAAAATAAGTGTAATAAGATTTGTATCTTATCGTATTACGACTTCTTACTTATAGCTTGTAAGGTTAAATTTGACTTATCACTTTGGATGTCATTTTCTAATAAACATTCAAGTTACGAACATGTGCAGTTTTTACAACTTTTATTTTGTAATTTAGATTTCTCTGTTTTAGTTTTTGCAACAAAACAAAACATAAATGGTTTATGGAAACCAAATTTACCCAAAAGAGGTAAAAATAGTAGAGGCAGAAAATTTGATTTAATTTAACTAAAGTTATAGCAATTAAATTATTAAAATTAATTAATAAATAATTTTTTTTGATTATTGAAATTACTTATTAAATAAAACATTTTAAATATTGCAATTAATGATTAAATAATAAAATATGTTAATTATAAAAACTATTTAAACAATAAAATATATTAATTGCTAAAAAATTTTGAATAACAAAATATATGAATTATTAAAAATATTTAATTATTAAAATTAATTGTTTAATTAATAATTGAAATTATTTTATTATTAATAATAATCATTTTAATTGGATTAATGATTATATTGAAAATTTGGGCTGACAAAAATCTAAAATCACCCGTCCGATGTTATCTTCCAGTAGGCCTCTGGTCAGTCACACATTTTAAATTTCAAATTATACCTTTATCAACTTTTTTCAACGCCTGTACAATCACATCATTAATCAACTTGTTATACACAATGTGCCTTTTCAATACAAACAGCTACTTAATTATCTTAATTGCTATTGATACTATATACTTAATTACATTTTAAACCAGATTTTGATATATTTCCTGTACCTGCTAAATCCACTCTCACACTGGCCGCGATAAAGTAAATAATGCTATCACAACCCAATTATATTTCAAAACAAGTTTTATAATCCTTTGGCTACTCTCGACGTCTGTCCAAAGTGATATATATGCATAATCACAATGAGTTCTCAAATTCCAGAACTAATAATCTAGACAGCCATTTTTTTTTTTTTTTAATTGTGGAATAAAAATCTAATTGAACCAAACGATTTTTATTTTGTACAAAAGAGGCGGATTGGTTCAAATAAATCTTATATGATATAAAACGGATAATTGAAAGAAACGATTTCTACTTGAAATAAAACGCTTGATTGATCCAGTGATTGGAAAAAAAAAAATTGAAGATATAAGTACGGCGTCTTCATTCCGTGACGTCACGTTCCCACCTATAAAAGTAGTGGACCTGAACGTTTCGTGTTCTTTTAAAGTGTTGATTTTTTTCAGAGTGGTTGCTTTCTCGGAGTTTTCGACCTTTTGTGTGTGAGCTTGAGGTTTAGGATCTGGTGTGACATTTGGTTAAACATAACGTGGAAATAATACGGTCATGGCGAAAATTGCGGTTATATTTTTAGTGTGTCTGTCTCTTCGGTGGTAAGTGAGATTTTATTATCATATTACTTGGTATTTGGTTTTTGGTGTGGGCAAATACTTTTATTAATTATTGTTTATTATTGTTTAATTTATTATTATTTGTTGATGGTCATCTCGTGTAACAGTTTTGAATGTCAAGGGATTTCAATTTCCTAATAATTATTAAAAAATAAATTATTAATCACTCGTGCTTAATATATATTATTTTTCATTTGATAGTTTTTACGACAAATGATGACATTGTTTAATAATAATACATTAAGATATTATCATGATATTAAAAATAAATTTCTAACGATGTAAAAATATCGCTTCACAAGATTGTGGGTAACTTGAGCATAAAAATATCTTAAAATTCCTGATCGATAATATTTCACTTTATTTTAAAGTATTTAAAAAAAAATAAAGTTTAGAATAGATTTCAAATTTTATAATAATGAACGTGTAATATTTTAAAATTATAAATAAGTTTCAACTATTTATGAGCAAAATATTATAATCAAATAACATTTTTAAATTTCAAAGAATGCTATCAAATGAATGCTATCAATGCTATTTTTAAAATGTTGAGAAATGAATTAATTTTTTTTCGCTTCAAATATTTGTTTAAGAATAATTTTTGAAAAACAAATTAAATTGAATGAATATAATTTAAAAATTCTCTCAAACGATTTAAAACATAAAAAAATTGATTGCACTGTTATTAATAAGTAGCTTTTTATTAATAAAGCTTTTTAAATTTAACTGTTGGCATTATTGTTCTTTTTTCACTTAATTATAATTATAATAATTTTCTTAACTAGTTAATGAATAGAATTTTATAGATAAATAGCAGATTAATTGCATCGTTGTTAGGAATAATTGATATCTTTTCGGTACATATTTGAAAAGTTAATCGATCCGGAAAGCAGAGTTTTTACGTTTTCAATATCGTCTTTGAAGTAACAATTAAAGTCGTCAATTTGTGGTAACAAATCATTTATAAAGTTGCAGAGCATTTCTATATCATCGAAGTCTTTTATTGTTGAGTGGATTAAGAACGAAATTTAGAATTTAATAAAATTTAGGAAATTCGTCTATTGGACAAGGATTTCTGCGGACCGGTTAATTTTCTTTTGTGTTTTTCTTGTTAAGTAATGAATTTAAGAAACAGAAAAAATTTGTAGCAAATGCCTGATTTTGAATTTTAAGTTGGAAACAATTCTAAAAACTTAACACTTATGATTATACAGAAAAAATATCTTAAAAATTTATATGATTTAATTGCCAAAAAATTATTATACATAGCAATACTAGCACTCACCCTGATTTCTTTTGCAAAATATTTAGTATAATTGTATAGTTGAAATCATAAAACTCTATCAAATGTTTTGAAAACAAATTATGGCTGATTTTAAGACATAATTTATATTTTTTCCTGTGGATGTGAAAAAAAATATAATCACATATTCCCAAGAAATGTAATTTTATAACATTATTAAAAATAGACTAGAATACAATGCCATATACTTTCTTATGTATTTTTTTAAACTTTGAAGGTAATCTTTGAAGATGCATCATGAGAGCCCATTGTAGGAAACATATATATATATGGAGGAAAATATAAATCCTTCTTATTCTTATGCAACATGCTTTAACATTGCGGAATTAAATTTGAAAATTTTGTAAGAAATATCATCAGAAAATTCAATAGTTGTTCTAGGAAAGGCGCATTGCGGTTAAAACTATACTTAAAACTCGTGGATTTAATTTGAAGCCGCACTTTTAAGTTTTAACAAAACGATATTATGTTTTCATTCAATACATAAACACATAGTACTCCTATTTTTTTATTTTTTATTTTCAAAATTTATTATGCAATCATATATTATTCCTTTACCTATGTGCCTTGCGATCCCTTTTTCACAAAATTTATAAATGATGTGTCATTTAAAGGCTAAGACTTATGCTTCTGGCGAATAGTTTGTTTACAACTGAACATTGAGTTATTTGTTTGAAAATAGAAATTAATTTTTTCACTTTGGTGCTCTTTAAGAGGGGACTGTATCTATAGGGAACTCTACGTAGCGATACGTCAAGTCGGTGTTATTGATTTAGAGCTGCTTTTCAAATTAAGTTTCATTATACGAATTTCTCAGCACTAGAGTACAATATCCAATTCTGGCGAATTTGCCAAAAAGTGATTCTCCTAAGCAATTAAATGCGCAGGGTTCACTAGTCAATCTAATTTGTAAATTTTTTTAAATGTACTAAACGTATGGTAAAATCCAAGATACATAACTATGTACACCTCTCACTTCACTAAGTGATCCGAACACAATCATTTCCTTGCAGTGCATGGTCCTACTATGCCTTCAACAGTCCCCAGTCCTACCAGCCGAGAGTCATCTACCGACACCACATCGCACCATACCACCAACCACAGGCCACATTTGTCCAACCTGTCCAGGTCCCATACGCTCCAATGCATTTTGGTCCTCCACCCATGATGCCCTTCCACGCATCTCACTCTGCACCGATGTCCTACTTCGCCCCTCCCAGAGCCCCGATGTATGCCCCCATGTCCTACGCTCCTGCAGCTAGCTACCAGAGCAGCTACTTCAGCAGACCCCCGCCCCCCCCACCCAGAAGCCCAAGATTCCCCATAAAGGAGATGTTCACCATGCCTCTGCAAGCTGCTTTCAGTCAGTACCCATCCAAGCCATCCATCTTCAACAAGATCAAACCGTTCATCTTTGGTAACCAGGGTCCCAGATCTCTGCCTCACCATCCTTTCTATCCGGACTACTTTCCTCCTCATCAGTTCGTGCCCAACAAGCCTTTCCACAACAGGCCGTCGCATCATGGCTTTAATAGTATTCACCATTCCCACCAAAGCTCGCACGCTATGATGACTCCAGAAAAGTCATGCTCGTGTTCGCTGCATGTTGGAGAGTTGACCGTCTACAAGCACACCGATGTGAGATCTTCATACTCGTGCAGCGATCTGAAGGACTGTAACGATTTCTGTACGAATCTGGTAAGTTCATTTATGATTTTATTGTCTGTACCCCATGTCAGGAAACATCTACATCATGTCTGTACCAAATCATGTCTGTACCCCATGTCATCTAGTCAGGTAACTAAAGAACAGTAAAAAAAAAAAAAAAAAAAAAAAAAAAAAATCGAAGTATGCTCAAACTTTAAGCTAGTAAAAAACTTTTTTTTTTTATATATATAATTGAGATTGAATGAATATACTATACTATATATTTTTTTTATTATACAATAATTGCCTCTTAAAACTTTTTAATAAGCAAATACCTGTTGATATTGATACAAACATTGCTTATTCATTGATGAATTAGCGTACAGCTCAATCTTGCTAAATATTTTGACAGATTTGTTGTTATTGCTGCTTATTCTCCATGTCTGACAAAGTCAGATGAGATCCATGAGTCCGTTGACTCTAAGAAAGTTGAGTTTGAAAATAGGATCACGAGAGATGTCCTTCCTTAAGAGGTTTAAGCAGTTCATGAAATGCTCTGGTGAAGCCTGGTGGTCTTGGCACTTGAAGCAAGTGGTGAAGACGTTCCTGCACTCGAAAAATGTGAGGCACTTGATGTGACCGCTAGCTAGTCTAGAAATTATGACAGTTCTAGAGAATCATTAATGATTCATCATTGGGTTAACACTAGAGGTCGGCGATATATCGATACGACAATCTTTTTAAAAAATATCGATAATAAAAATATATCGATACATGACACGATATATCGATATTTTTAAACATTTTTTTTTTTTTTTTGATGATCGTTTTGTAGTTCCATGTGTTTTTTCGATTTTCTTTATTCCCTTTTCAAAAACTTCAAATCTAAAGTTTGTACTTGACTGAGAGACAGTTAAAATGGCACCCTAACTAAAAAGGAAACACAATGTAATGGAAAGATAAGATCATTTATTAGTAGTCAATAACATAGCGCCGTTTATGTTGCTAACTTGTGCCTGGAATTTGCATCTAATTTTAAATATTAAAAACATCTAAAAAAACACCAGCAAAATATGCTTTAAACTACTTTTCAAAATTTCTTCTTTAAAAATAAATGGGAATTTATGCATAGACATCCAAATGTATTTTATTTATTCTGATTGATAATATAATTTATTTATTAAAACAATTTTGGTATGAATTCATGAAAAGTAGAAATTTGCCCCGAAAAACTTCGTTTCTGGCAAAATTGAAAACCAAAATTAAAAAAAATCATGTATCGATATTTTATCTATGCAACGATATAGTATCGATATTTATTTTGATCGATATTTCCGACCTCTAGTTAATACCCATCTTTGAAGGTTTTATACTTCCACACAAAAAGCGCCATCAAATCAAACGAATCATATACACTATTCATTGTCTCGTGAGACAAATCACAACTATTCTGGTTTTATCCGTCCCATAGATCCAATATTAAATAATTCAATGTGATATCCAATTTACAAAGAGTGTTATACATAGAAATACGTATCCAGTTTGTTACGCAGTGTGTAAACGTTTCTTGGAATATATCAAAACATTATAAGTTTGTACATAAAAGAATTAAAAGAAAAGTAATTGAAATGGAGTAAAATATAATTTGTGGCTACATAAAATTTATAATGGAGTGGTTACGCGCACTATTACATAAATAATGGAATTTATGCAGGCCGTTGTTTGATACGTGGTTTCTTTGTCCGACAAAACTTTTGACCAATCTCAATTAAACTTTTAAATATAATGGAGAAATTTCAAATACGACTGGCCACTCAGAAAAGCGTATTTAATTTTTTCCCCATTCCGTCTTTGTGAAGAGCCGTTGGCTGTGATGTTTCCAATGTTCGCAAATTCTCAAATTAAAATAACCCTCAAAGAATGTTATATACCATTAGCCGCGCGATTTAAAAACAAAAATAATAGTATTGAAAGTGCTTTAAATACCTTTTGAAAATGTACCGTTCAGTAGAGAGTTCGGGTCATGACATATCATAAATATTCTCAAAGAATTTGTTTAAACATGGAAAGTAATTACAAAAAATCCTAATAGGCTACTTTCCCATTCAAAAATAGAACCGTATATGTCGTTGTAAGGAAGTTGACCAGTGTCATGCATTAGTGACCTTTCAGTTAATCATTGTTTAGGGTTTGACAGCGAATCGCCGTGTTAATGAAAATACAGTTTCACTAACAGTTTTTTCCCCCCGATTTTTTCCCTTCTTATTCTAATTCAAATTATATTTTTATTTCCAAATAAGATTTAAGAAGAAAAAAGATGAAAGCCCAAGTGGTCTACTACGCTCTAGTAATCGGTTACCGTGATAAAATTTATAAGAAACAAAACTGTTTAAAGTTTGGCTGTAAGAAAATAAATTAAACTTAACTGCAAAAAATAGTTTAATTTGTAATAGCAAACCAGTTGATTGTTATTAAAAAAAAATAACTAGTCTTTATTTAAGATTCCTTAGAGAAATTTACTGCTTTAGAAGTTTTCACCAGAGTTCATAAGTTCATCATAGTCAGATATTGTGATCTATTGCTGAGGGATATAAGATTTATTAAGTTACCCCAACGTGATTAAATTGCGATTTTCTTGTTTCTGTAATGCTGCCATCTATTGTATATTATCAGAACTTTCCAAAGTTTTAGGGACATTTCTGATGATTTTTTTTTTAATTTCGAATATCTAACAATAACGCAATTTGAAATTTAAAAATAGACTATTTTGTCAGAAGCGAAGATTGGCTTTTAAATTGATAAATATCATTTTTAAATTTTTGTTTTGTATAAAGAGAGAAAAATGGATCGTTACAATGAAAAACACTAATCCTGGAAAAAATTTGCACATATTCAAAATCTGAAGGAGGAAATCTTTTTCTTATCTAAATTGTTAAGTGGGAAGTTTTGGGTGGGATTTTTTTTTTTTGCATTTCTCCACGTTTTGGAACATCCTGATCTCAAAAAAGTGATATAGAAAAAATTTCTGTATGTGTGTACATGGTCCCCATAACTTCCGAACAAATTGACAAACGATGTCCAAATTTGGTGTGAGGGTTGGTGATGGGACAGGGAATTACCATTAAGGTTTTCGTCAAAATCGCGCAATGCGCGTAATGGTAGCTGTCATTGAAAAAAAATATAATGTTTTTCAGTAATTGCTACAAAACGACTCTAACGATTTTGTTGTAACTCGCTGTGGTAATGCTTCAGAATGACCGATATTATAAAGAGTAATTGAAAGTTTTGCAATGTTCCACACCCCTAGTTTTAACTATTAAGTAACTGTTTGTATTGATATTCTATATAGAAGGTATTTTTTCGTATTGAGCTTTAAATTTTTTTTTTATTCTTGAAAACAAAATCAATTCATAAACAAAGTTTTTAAAAAGTACGCTGATTATTTTTGCCTCATTGATGCGTTCCGATGCTTGTTACATAAGCCGAACGTTGAGTTAACTGTCAAAATATTAATAAATCCAATTATGTATGAAATTACATTAAGGTCTGTTCTTAATTAAAAGCGTTTAAATTCGTACTTAAAATTATTTTGCTGCAATTCATTACCCTAATAAATTTAACTTTAACTCTCCCTCTAATTTATTTAAACAGGTTGAAAGGCATGTTGCAGTTAACTGAACTTTTGTAGAACTAGAAACCCTAATGTAGAACTTTTTAATTTTAATGATAATTATTAAGTATAAAATGAATCCTTTGTACTTATGTTACGTTTATACCTTTAATTTTGGATGTTATATAAGCTTTGATCATTCTTTTTCACCATCCACTAAATGCTCTTACAAGTGTCATTTGTTGACTAAACTAGGGATGTGGAACATCGCACAAACTTCAATTACACTATAATACTGTCGAGGATTTGTGTCATTTACCCTTCTTATATTTTCATCATTCATTTAGAAAAAATGGCCAGTTTGGCGATATTTTTTTTATATAATTCTTGCATGGGTCTAAGAGAAAAAAAAATAAAAAATAAAAATCTCCGCCAAAATGAGGATTTTGGCGATATACTTTTCGATAATCCTTACATTATCCTTTATTATAAGTGAAACTGAATTGGAGAAGAAAAAACGATCGTTGATGAGGTATGATACTCAAGGAAAGAGAACTCTGTGTTAAAGGCATTCGTTTTTCAACTTTTTACGCCATGAAAGCATTTTTACAGGAATTTTGATGGTGGGGATGTTTAGAACACTTTAAGAGGGATTACCACAGCGATTTTAAATCAAAATCGTTAGAGCCGTTTTTTTAGCAATTACTGAAAAACATGATTTTTTCAATGGCAGCTACCCTAAGCGCATGCGCGATTTTGACGAAAACCTTAATGGTAGGTTCTTGTGCCATCACCAACCCTCACACTAAAGTTGAACATATAAGTCAATTTGTTCGGGAGCTATGCTGACCACGTACACACAGACAGAAATTTTTTCTAGATCACTTATTTTGAGATCAGGATGTTCTAAAACGTGGAGAAATGCAAAAAAAAAAAATCGATTTTTTTTTTTACTGAATCCTATACTTTCATTACCCTATGTGTTACAAATGGGTAATTGAAAGTAAAAAATAAGTTTGTGTTTACATAATTGGTTTTTCAATAAAAAGTAAAGAATTGAATAAAGTGCTTGGTATTAATTAGAGTGTTGATTACTGCCCATAAAAAGATAATTACCTATTCCCATTGAAAAACCAAATTATTTTTCAATTTAAGTGAAACCTACATACTTTTAGTTTGACGGTTAATACGCAGGTACATTTCTTCGTGACGTATATTTCCTGGCACAAGAAACAAGCAAATTAGAGCTGAGAAATACAAGCTGGTTGTTTATTATAAATATCTAGTTTAGAAATGGACATTCCGTAACTTGGTACTGATGGCGCCAAATTTATAATAACTCTTCAGGTTTTTGTGAAAGAACCTATGAGAGTTATTTAACATCAAGTTATGCTTTATTGACCAGTTTATTGCAATAGTAACATGTTATTAAAAATGCCAGCATTGTTTGACAACTCCAAACTGTGTCACTAATCACTAAACCTTGCAGAGAAAATACATTATGAAGCCTTAGAAAGATATCTCGGAATACTTATTATTAAATGCATTCGGGGCGAATTATATCTAGTTAAAGGGGGAAAATGTACTTCCGAAAAATAAAAATATTGTATATTATCAACTTTTCACGCATGAAAAACTTCAAAACTACTCGTTTTGTGAAACGCAGTTAAACCTATTTTCTACACTTCAAAAGGGAACGAGTTTAAATCTATTGAAAGTAAGTTAGGTACTCGGCTCGTATTAATGTTTATTTTCTAAAGTATATTTAATTTACTGTAGATGAATTTCATCTTATCTCTCCCAAATCTGGTTTGGTCACGTCGAGTAGTAAATTTTAGATTTCTTTGTTCCACGGTTTCCTTTTTTCGGAAATTGGTGATACTTTTCACCTCTAATGAACCAAATTCTAGCTCATTTTTAAATTCTTTATATTAACCTCAATTTTGTATGTATTTTTGTGGATGTGTCTGTCGATGGTGGGCAAAGTTGCGGATGTCTAATTAACCCACTTGCCCCCATCCAATCAGACTGAAACTTGGCAGATAGATTCAATGTCGACGACAGTGCAATCTATCACATTTTGGGCTGTAACTCTCTCAAAAGGTCGTTTTTACGGACTACTATTAAACCAACTTGCTGTCAACCACTCGCGCTAGAATAGAATTTAATAGACCATTGAAGAAATTCTTTCTTGTTACTGAATTTTTTTTTAATAAATAAATAATAAATTTGCTTTTAATCAGAATAAATAAAAGATGTTTGGATGTGAGTGCATAAATTCACTTTTATTTTTAATACATAAATTTTGATAAGAAGTTTGTCACACATTTTGCTGATAAAAATGTTTTTTGATATTTAAAATTAGTTGCAAAAACCAAGCACGCGTTGTTTACAGAATTGGCGCTGTGTTTATGAATATAAAAATGGGTTATGGGTTATATTATTATATATCCAATACTGGTACGTTGATAAAAATGGCAGTTCCCTAGAAACTATCGTTTTCTAAAAACTATCGTTCTAAGATTAAGATCAACTAATGCATTTTTTAAGTTATTTTAATATAAAATATATTAGAATGGCAATTATATTATTTATTGCTATAAACTATTTATTATTTTAAAGAAATAATTTGTGGACGTCATTACATATCATTTTGTTGTTTCCAATTTCTTCTAAAAGAAAGAATACTTTACTTGAATTGTAAATTGAAAACTATTTTATGAGATAATGATTACAACAATTAATCAGAGGAATCGTTAAATTAAAATATACTGAAAATTTACGTTGGGATACATGGCAGTTTTTATATTCTATCAAATTAGTCAGATGCAGTCAGATTATTACAATATCTTAATATGGTTTTATTGAGAGTTATTTTTGCTCTGTTACAAACCTTCAGTTTTTTTTATAGACTTAAATATATTTGAATACCATATTACTGGTTTTGACAAGTAGCCAGTTTTTTATTCTAGGCACAATTTTTTTAGTTGAAAATTTTGACATAGATTGTCACTGTTGAATCTGTTTAAATCCTGCATTTTGTTTGCAGTGTTAAAGTCTTCGGAGGACTAACTAACCCACTGGCCAAGACTTTTTTTTTTTTTTTTTTTTTTTTTTTATCAAAAACTAGAATTATTATTTGGATTTGTTCTCAATTTCGAAAAATATGCAGGTGTTTATCATAAAATTATAATTCATTCTAATGCTCTTTCTTTTTTAAAAAGTTACTTGAAGGCTTACCACTTGAAGGGAAACTTTTATGTATGCGCAGCATTATTAGGAGAAGGATTACATCAAATAGCAACACTTATGACGTATTTGTGCATGACCAATCACAGTATATCTTAAAACAAATTCGAATTTTCAACTTATATTAGCCAATCACAATATGTTGATTCATTTAATCCCGGTCAGAGGAATTAACCAAGACGTCCTTACTCATAATCTCCATAATCTATTCATATTCGAAAATAATTTGGCAACAAGAAAGAGTTTAAACAATTATCGAATTTAAAAATACTTTCATATTTTAAATTAATGTGGTGTTAATTAATTTATAACTATGAAGTTAAAGTTCTAAAATATCGTTCTAGAAATAAAGTCGATCCATTGACTGAGAATTCCAAAAAGAACAATCTAAGCAAATTTCATGGCGTCAGAGCTCGAAATGCTTTATTGTATAGAAAGCCATCCAAACAAAAGAAATAATAAACACACATACAGAATCACAATTTATCTTTTTAGATAAGATACATGATGACTTACCTAAAGCTTATGTTGCAAACCAATTGATTGGTTGTTTTCAGATTATCTGGCGCCGTCAGCAATACGAGGGCTATAATGCGCCGAAGCATTTGTCATTAGACAAGCCAACATACATTTACAAACACCCATGCCTAACACGGGACTCGAACCCGCAACCTCACGGTCTAACTAGCTAGCACGTTAACCACTATACCTTTCGGTCGGCACAAACCAATTGAATTAAATTTATTTGTCATTCAACCTGTATTAAAATTACTTTAGTTACTATTTTAAAACATAACTAAGAAAAATCATCGTCATATTTAAATGATTAAGCTATTTTAAGAAATGGTTAGGAATTAGATGAAATTTATACTCGTGCGCTTGAGCTTCTTTTTTAATTTTTTTTTTTATAATTACTGATTTTGGGCAACTTAGTTTTTTTTCTTCTAATGCTCGCAGTCACTTGTTCTCTGGAAGAAAGGTAGCGATGGCCACTTGTGAAGGGGTATCCAGTAGAAGGGGCATCCATCGTTGCCCCTAACTTGGGACATCCATGTCTTACGCCGGATTTGAACCGAGACTCAGCAGTCAATGGTAGTCTGATGCGCTAACCACTATACTGATTGGGCGACATGGCTAACTTAGCTGGCCATAAGAAAAACCACATTAGGTCCGTTATGGCATGAATGGTTTTAAAGGAAAAAAAAAAAAAAAAAGGAATAGGAACAACAAAAATAAAACTGTGGGATAGTCCATTCTGGTGCTCGACGTCTCAATTAATCCACTTGCGGCTTTCCAATTGAGCTGAAATTCTACGAATAGATTCGTCGACGATGAGAAAGCATTCTATCAAGTTTTGAGATGTCTTCCTAAAAGATCTTTTAAAAAAAGTTTCTATTGCATTTCTGAGGACAAATTAACCCATTTGAAGTCATCCAATCAGTAATCAAGCTGTAACTTGGAAGATAGACTCGTTGTCGATAACAATGCATTAAATTAAGTTTTGACACCACGAAAAGTCTATCTGAGCCCAAAATCGCTTAAATAAGTTTCAATTGCACATAAAAGCTGTCAATGCCTATGAAGGATTTATATTAAAAACTTTGTCTTTATGGATTAATTTTATTAAATGCTAGTTCGTTTATACCGAAGAAAAGTAGAATAATAATAATATATATATATATGTAATAGAAATCCTTTTTTAGAACCAACATTAAATTAATTCCTCTTTTCAAAGCCCGAAATCCTCTTTAGCCAATTCATTCAACAACTTATTTTGATGCTGCCCACGCACAGTTAAAAGTGTGAGAACAGGAGTGTCAGCATTTTTAATATCGGAGTATTCCATAATTAATATTCCTTTTCAGCGTCACTTGGCTTTGCTTCTCACTTCGATGTTTATAATATACCCTTGTTCCAAATTGACTCTTCACTGTTCCACGACCACACTGCAAAAACTTTATTTAAAAAAAATTTCGCCAAACTTGTAATTTTGTAATTGAAGTGATATTTTTTGCTATTTAATATTTCCAAAATACCACCAAAAAATTCGATTCATATATTTTTCTTTTCCTATATCCAATCCATATCTTATCTATACTTCCTGAGAAAGTATAGACACTAATTTATTTTAATCAAACTAAATTAATGCCCTTATAAAACATTTATTTCTTCACTCTTTTAAAATGTTTTAAATCATGTGTCATAGTTTTGCATTGTTTATCTGCCATTCCTTTTAAATTTTCTCTCACTGTATAAAAACTGTTATAACAATTCAACTATATTTGTATAAGACGTTTTTTAAATATATGTAATGTATTTCCATTAGGACTTCTCTTTTCGTATAGATCTTTTCTAACGTTTTCCGGACTTCAGCGGGATTTGCATTAGATGTGGTTGGATTTTGTTAATTTAAACTCGCTCAAATCAGTTCACGCCATTTCTTTTGCACATGCCACTCTGACAACTTATAAAAGCTGAAAATTTCAGTTCAGCTTTGCATTTTACCTTTCCACCAGTCACTACGCTCCTGCTTTCTCTCCTCGTCTCTGAGAATATATTCCTCTTACCATGGCAACCGACTGCTTATTGACTCGGACACGACATGCGCCTTAAGACGGCATACGTCTTCTACAATTCTGCACCGATTCCTGCGCTGTAGAATCTTTTCTACGTAACCATCTAAGATCTTTATACTTCTAATAATCATCTAAAATTCACCAAAATATCAAACCAGCCAGTTTTATTTATTTTTTTCAATCTCGTTATAATTCTCAATTTAAAATAACTTACTTGACCAACTGAATTTTATTTATGAAGCAGGTAATCGAACCGAATGATTCTGAATAAAAATATAAAACAGCTTTTTTAAACCGAGTGGTTGTTTAAGGAAAAAGAAGAAGAAATGAAAAAAGCTTTAAAAATTGCTTTTGGTGTCTCTGAACCCTTGCACGCCGAAGCCTAGATGCATCGTGACAATTTCAAATGTGGTCACTTAAAACATTCGAAATTAGGCCAATGTCTTGCATTTAATGACGAAATGTATACAGCCTCTGAGAAGAAATGAATATCTGTTCGAATCCACAGTCGATTCCAATCTCATAATATAGAGTTTGGAGTCACGATGTAGAAACGTTTTTTTTGGGGGGAATTACTTTATCCAAATGGTGATCGGAGATGCCCAACGAAAAGTCTGCTAAGGGTCCAATGCACTCCAATAAAATAACATTTCATTTTGAAATATAAATGATATTAAAATCTCCAAAGTATTCAGTCGATTTCTAATTGCGGATGGCAGTTAATTCTGTGAATGAAGGATCAAAGGAGTTCACATGTGACTTTTTAGTTTTTATCGCTTTCAATTACCCGTATTTAAAAAAAAAAAAAAAAAAAAAAAAAAAAAAAATAACGTGTTTTGGAACTTGCTGAGTTAAAAAGAAAGTGGTCTTGAAAAAATGTGTGTGTGCCTACCTGTGGTAAGCATAACTCCCGAACGAATTGACTTAGGATGTTTAATTTTTGCATATCATATGAGTTAGTGGTGGGCATAGGAGGACTTGCCATTAAGGTTTGAGTCAAAATTGCATATGAGTACAAGGTAGTTGCATTTTAAAAAAATTATGTTTTTCTGCAATTGCTAAAAAACGACTCAAACGAATTTGATAAAATCACCGTGGTGCCTTTTAAGGTGTCCTAAACACCCCAAAATTCCGGTGAATATTCGGTAAAAGCGTAAAAAGTTAAAAACGAATGTCTTTGTATAGAGTTTTCTTCTCTTGAGCAATGCCCATCAAAGGCTCTTTTTACTCTGTTTCGCTTACCCGAAAGGATAATGTAATAATTATTGAAATACGTGTCGCCAATTTCGCCATTTTGGTGGTGTTTTTACACCAATCTAAGTAAATTTTTAATGAAGTGACCAGTATTATAGAGTAAAAGATGTGCGATGCACCATACTCTTATTTTAAACATTTTTATCGGATTGTTATAATATAGTTACAAATGATAAAAAAAATAATTTATTATTCAGTTTTTGTCAAAACTAAATTTTATTCACTAATACGAAATGAAGATTCAACTTGTAAAAAAATATAATGCATAATTGTTCTTGAGCAACCTAATGAAATAATAATTTTTATTGTTATTAAAAGTGTTAGCTAAGTTTACAAAGTTCCCTTTATGGAGTTTTCTGATAAGAAAAACAATATGAACCCTGTTCCAATCCAAGCCAAATCAATTGATTGGTACTCTCAGAAATTTATAATTTGAGGATTGAGTTCAACTATGGAACTTGTTTAGTAATTAAGTTAATTGTCCATCAAAATTTAGAATTGCAAATTTTTCTTTTGAACTTGGTACATTCGACAATTGATCGGCAATAAATAACGTCTTTCTAAATTCGGGATGCTTTAAAAAAAAAAAAAAAAAAAAATATATACATATATCGAGTTTAGCATTTACACTTTAACTTAAGATTTCATGATTCCTTAACTATTAGAGAGCCCGTGAGGATCCTGTGCCTTTAAGATATTGCTTAGAGGGAACTATTTCTTATAAATTCATCTCCAGATAACACAACTATATTGATCAATGTCGGAAACAGGGGTTTTTGGAAGATATATCAATCCATGCCAAAACTTGAGCATCGTTCCAAACTACACGATTAAAAAAAAAAAAAAAAAAATTGTCAAAACCATCCTAAAACATATTTTTGTTACCCTTCCGTGGTTTCTTATAACAATATATTTCAATTTTAAAATTCTGTATCAACATTTCGAAACTTCCAGTATATTTTACCCAGCACTGGGCAAGATTGGCCAAGATCCGTAGCAACGGCCAGTTTACAACGGTCCACATCGGGATTGGCCAATGTCGAGCCGATACTGGCCAGCGAATTTGTGCTACTGGAGTCAGAGCTAGGTACTGCATTTTACTGCTGAGAGATATGATTAAGCTTTGCTGAGCGATTATTTGAAAAGCAGAACTCTTCACGGCATACGTAGTTGGTCGGTCTGATAATAAATCGCATCAGGTACATCCAACACTGTGAGTCTAATGGTCATTTTTTAACGTTTAAGTTCGATTTATCAACAAATAACGAAGAGAATTGTTTAAAGTAACTGCATCATTAAAATAGTACTAAATTTATTTATTGTAGTTTAAAGTACGACAGGAGAAAAGTAGATCATTGCCTGGCAGAGCAGATACATGCGTCAAATATTTCTTGAATAAAGTCCCCTCTCATATAAAGTACCAAAATGGCTTTTACATAGTCTCTTCTAACGGAGTACCGAAGTAATAAAAAATTAACTTGAATTTTAAGAGATACTCCTGATAATAACCATTCCCTATACTCGTTATGTTACAATCTTCTCCAGTTCATTTAGAAACTACTTTGTAAAAAAAAAACCTTGAAATTTGGTGAGTAGGTACGAAAATTATCACTTAATGAAAACTCGAAATTAGCGTTTTTATTTTATATACGAAATCCTTACGTCAATGCCTATGCAGTGTCTCCATCTGTAATAGTATTTTGCTTTTTTTTTTTTTTAAATTTTCATTTATAATAGACGCTATTTTCCAAGTTTTTGATTTATGTCATTTTCATTAAGTGATCATTTTCATCCTCTACTTAACAAGTTTCAAGGTTTTATACAAAGTTAGTTTCTAAATGAACTGGGTGAGAAGATAGTAACATATAGCGAGTGTACGGAACAATTATCTAGGAGTTACTTTTAAGCAATAACTCAGAGCGTAAGTGTAAATAAACTACTCGTTAGAGACGAAGGTCTTAACCTTTAAATTGGTAAATCATTCATCAATTTTTTTTTGTACAAAGGGTAAAAAAAAAAGAATGTCACAAAAAACACATTCCAAAAATAATATATAATATTGAAACCCTTCACTCCGGAGACACTACTTCAGTAGCACAACAACTCTGGCCAATATTGCTCGACATTTTTCGATCCCGATGTGGAAAGTGACAAACCGGCCGTTGTTACAGATATTGGTCAATCTCACCCAATGCTGAATATGATATATTAGAAGCTTTGAAACGTTGATGCACAGTTTTAAAATTGAAACATTTTATTAATAAGAAAAGGCGTAGTTTAAAAAAATAAATATGTTTTGTAATGTTTTTGACATGTTTCGCTTAAAAAAAAAAAAAAAAAAAAAAAAAAAACACATTTGATTTTGAAACGATGTTCGAATTTCGACCAGAATCGGCTAACCCTCCAGAACCCCTTCTTCCGACATTGGTCAATATTGTGGTGCTCTATTTGTGAGAGGTAACACAACAACAAACTCCCATTAAAAATAAATATTATAAGCCATAGGTAGCACACCATTTTTTAAAAAAGAAAATCCGAGTTACAAATTTTAACCCAAAGAAAACCACATGATCCACTATTAGGGAAACGGATTGCCTGCAATCGCCATTCACTGACACGAGTAATGAGAACGTACCAGTTCCTTTTCGCCTATTTTTCTACTCCCGAAAAATGCCCAGTGGCATTCTTCCATTTATGTATCCTCTTTCGTTTGTGGCATGAGAGAAAAACAAAATTATGCACGCCACCTTGAACATTCACACGAGCCACAAAGGGTTGAGACAAATTGCTCTTTTAGTGGATTCGGCGATGCGTTACCTTCTCGACATTTTTTTTTTTTTTTTTTTTTAAATCTCTTTTAGGCTATTTTTCTTTTTTGCTTATATATTTAGCGGTGGAGTAAAAATCATCTATGTCACTTGTCCGTTTTTCTTTAGGGCAGTGGTTTGTAATCTTAAATGCATTTAGTGACCTGTACGGTAAAAAAAAAAAAAAAAAAAAAAAAAAAAATTGAAGTTACTTAAGTAAAAAATGGAGTGAGTATTCATTGAAAAAAGAGCCCGTTTAACTTTAAAAAAATTCTTAATCTATTTTATGTATATATATATAAACTTCGCATTTTTTTAAATTTTGAAATATTTTAAACAGCGAGTTAAACCACAGTATGTGAGCCGCCAGGGAGGTGCGAAAGAGTGCACTTGCATCTCCCTGGATTTCGAAAATTATAAATATTTGGAAGAAAAGGGATATGATTTACTGGAAATAGAAGAAATAGGTTTTAAATTATTTAATGAATAAATAATTTACAGAACATTCAAATAAAATTTTACTAAGACAGCTAATTGAAAAATCAAGGTTAAAACTAACTATCTGCCTTTGTAACCTCCTGAAAAAAATTCTGTGGGTGCCTATGATTTTCTTGAAATTAAAGAACTAATATTTCACAAAGTTGTTCAATAGTAAATAAATCCGAACTCTTACTGTGCGTATGGATTCAATGGCCATAAATTAAAGCTTTGATGCGTACATGCATCTAGTTTAAGGATTTTCTATATTTCTTTTTAAACGTTGTTTCATTGAAGGACCACCTACGATATTATTTTTCTCGCAACTTCAAAATATGCGATATGAATCTTAATTGTTATTTTCTGTTCAATGTACACTAATTCATTTGCTCGAATTCTAAAATTCAATGTTCTGTAATAAAAAAAAATGCCACGTATGAGTAGAAATGTGTTTAGGGACTGTCTCAAAATTGATTGTTGAAATTCGAATGATAGGAAAACAAAATAAGAAAACTAAATTTAAGCAACTTATAACAAGTTGATAAAATAACAACGAGGTTAAAATTCACATTAGTAAATAGATCTTCTCCTGGCAAATCACTACACTACAAAGCTGGACAAATCATATAAGGGATAATGAATAACTATATATAGTAGTATCTATAGTAACTATATATACTAGTGTCAAAATTAAATTAAAAAATCCTTAGTTATTCTATAAATAGATACAATATAAAGGTTCACTGGAAATATTGAAAAAATAACATTGAAAAATATTTGTATAAAGTATACAAAGTTTTTCAAAATCATGATCCATCAAAATAACAAATAAAAATATACGATTAGTTTTAAAGCCAATAAATTTGTATAATGAAAAGGATGTTTGACTGCCAGACAAAATAAATACGTATAAAACTTGTGATAACTGTTCAAGTATTTTGCTTTACTAGATTATCAAAATCTTTGCAACTAGTCCCTTTTTTGTCACAATCTAATTGAATTTATAAAAAAAAAATCGGCTTTTTTAATTGTATTGATTTTCTGTCGACACGAGGCTTTATTGCGCCGATACATTAGTAAATCATGAACTGGAATACTGAAAGCAAATTCTGTGTGAAAGGAGGAATGAATTCCGAGAGGTTCTTATTTCAAGGGGAAACTGTCCAGCAATTGAGTCTGGAATGAAAGGGGGAGGGGGGGGGGGAACGGGAAAAAAACCCCAGGAAAACTACCATCAGGCAGTCGGCATTCGACAAGAAAACTATATGTTCCAACACCCACTGTGTCAATTCGGTTAAAAAGAAAGACTAGAACGTTTGGCAATGCTCGATTGTGACCTTTTTAAGAAACTCAGAGGCGATGTTTCGCATTTTTTTTTTCGGTACTGCGACATTTGCAGCTACATCATATGCACATAAGAGATACATTTTTTAAACAAATAACAGTCTAAAAATTTTACTTTAACCTTGAACTGCTATATGCAGTCTGACTTCGTTTTTAAATTGGATACAAATTTTTTTGATTCTTAAATTTTAAAATGGTGTTCACCAATTTGTCTGGAGCAGTATAGGCCACGTGTTGCTCTTGCGCCAAAATTATCAAACCACCCAACCACAGCAGTTAAAGCTTAACAAAAATTTTGGTGTTGCGAGAATTGTATCCCATGCACGGTGTTAACGCGCGTCAGTAAACAATTGAATTGTAGTCAATATTCTTTTAACTGTCACTGTCTGGTTGATCGTAGACACCCTTTTTGATATATATAGTAAATTGGCAGAATTGTGAGGAGAGAGTTTTTTTGTTTGTCTTTTAATAATTTTTAACAGCAATGATTTTAGAACGGCAATAAAGGTTTTAACAGCAAGATTGGTTTCGTGTTGATTATTAAATACAGTCCATTTCGCGGAGATGAAGTCAATGTACCAGCTTCAACACAGGGAACGAATTACAAATGTAACAAAATTTTAAAACTAAATCAGCAACCGTTAACGCTTCTCTATGAGAAATAAAAATAACAGTTTATGATGCATAAATAATACAATTTTGAAAATTTTTACAACTTAAAGCAGAGGTCGTCAGAGCTTCATACGGCTCTTCTCGTGAATATTTTCGACTCTTCAAGTTCTAAGTTAGTCAATCTATAAGACTGACAAAAAACATAATAAATGCGTGCTTTGTTAGGATAAATCCATTATAAATATAACTACGTAACCTCACACCCAAGAGATAAGGAAAACGCGACGGAACACAGAGGCAGGGGCGTAGCCAGAGATTATTTTTCGGGAGGGGATACAAAATTATAACACAACTATAATTTCATGCCGAATATATACAAGTATTTTTTCTTTTTTACTTATGTTTAGAAATTTAAAATCATTTTAAATAAATTTACCATTTTAAACAAAACAAGTTCTTTGATTTTTTTGCGTTCTAATAGCAAACTGAAAAATTTCGGGAGGGAATATAACCTCATATCCCTCTCCCTGGCAACGCGCCTGTACAGAGAGTTGAATAGCTTGAACTGGTAATTCATAATATCTGCCGACCCACCCGAAGATTTACTGCATTAGTAACGACAACTTTCCGCCACGAAGCTAGCACGAACATCCTTCGGGTACGGACATCTGGCTCGCGAGCTACATTCGTACGTTGTCCGTACCTAGTCACCGTCGCGCACCACGCGCTAATGGTCAAGCCAATCGGGACATTGTTCTTAGGCCCATATTATACAGAGCCACACTTGTGTCGAACGCGTGCCACATTAAAGACGCCCGGACCGGCCATTGCTGTGGCTCAGTATAAGAAGCTCCATAGGATTGCATGTTTCGCTCAGGAGAGTAGCCAGGGGGAGGGATATGGGGATATATCCCCTCCCGAAATTTTTCCATTTGCGATTCGAACACAAAAATCAAAGGATTTGTTTTGTTTGAAATTGCAACTTCAAATGGCATTATTTTAATTTTTTTGAATTTTAATTTCAAAACCCTTCCCGAAAAAAAATGTCTGGTTAGTACCCCTGGTTTCTCTTAAGGTCTGAGAGCCACAAGCGACAGACTCAACCTCTAGCAACAGCAGTGGTCCAGTAAAATAAGCTCCATAGGATTGCATTTTCCACTTTGAGTGGCTTGTCTGAGAAACTGAAGCGGAGGCGCGCGTTCGCCACGCGAGTGGCTCTGTGTAATAAGGCCCTTAAATCCAACCTAAAAATAATTGTCCACAGCACTCCCAGGTATCTTAGTCGAAATACAGGACAATCATAATGTGCAATAAGAGTGCGTCCACCCTGCGTCACAGTCTCCGTTGCATCGAGTTTTTGTCGACGTTCGTTGTTCCCTCGTCATTCAATGAGGTAGATAGCACATTTTCACTGTACACTTTTCGTAGTTGCGCGTGTTAAAACGCTTTTTGCTTTGCTTTTGATGTACTACATATTGGAAAAATATGGCCCCGTCGCTATCGGCCTCGAATAGCTATCATTTTTCTGGCATAAATTGGCATGGCATGATGCCGACGCAGCTATTAATTATTATCCGAATAAAATATAAATGCCCGACCTATCAGGAAAGTAACAGAAAACAATTTTGCTGTGCATGAAAGCGGATGTAAAAATAATCGAAATAACATGCTACTACACTAATTGAATCGAGGGGGGAAGGGATTACTCATATTTATATATGTAATTATTTGATTCCCACATTACCGTTACAGAAGTGTTTCATTTTCTGTTTCGCTGCTTTTATAGATCGCAATTTACGTGATGGGATTCGCGATTTGTGGCGGTACCTCATCAAAAGAATCCTTAAACTCCTGTTAACCTACATGTTGTGGGGAAACGGCAGTTGCTACAGATGAGAAAAGTTGAGAGTGATGGGAATATAGTAGTTTTAGGAAGAATAGGTCAACAATGGTTGACGCATAAATGCAAACATCCGCGAAATGTCCCTGATAATTGAATACAGTGGCTTAGCGATTGAAAGATACCAAGATGCGTGTGTGTGTCCCCAAAATCATTTTATAATAAAATTAGAAAAATTCTAATTACAATTGAGGACTAGAAATGGTAAACGACCCAAGTCCAAAAAAGAAAATTTATCAGGAGAGCCGAAAATTGGTCGCATCTCTTGTACTTAAGGCAATGCTTAAGTACATACTTCAGATTGAATTTGAACTATTGCTAATGGAGTTCGCACTTTGGGGGTTCTGCACTTTGTTTAGCTTGTTATTTGACATTTTTCAGTAAAAAAAAGATTTTTGATTTGTTTTGGTACTTGGGTCGTTTTCCATTTCTAGTCATCAATTGATGAATTATTTTTGAAATCAAAATAAATTTATTATATGATGGCATTTCGACCATTCTGAACAAATCTCCGTTTCACTTGTATTCTAAAGTTTGCAAATATTTATATTGCAAATTTTGCTATAGTTGTTATAATATATTGTACGTCAATATGATTGAATTTTTTATTTATTCTAATTCAAAATAGTTGGTTGAGTTAATTTTTCATTTTTAAGAGGAATTCGTAGTAAGGATCATTCCCTATATTCGCTATGTTACAAAAACGCATTTGAAAGAAAACGTTACTTAAACTAATAGTTACCAATTTTGTCTTATAAAAAATTATTAAAAATACTTCTGATGGAGGTATTATTACAAATGAGATATCATTTTAAAGGAGAGAATTTAAGTTTTAATAAACAAAAATAAATTCAAAATCATTTTTTTAAAAATAAATTTAAGGGTACCAACTCCCCTTAGAAATTTAAAGAAATATACGACATAATAATAACTTTAATGTAAATTTTCCAATACTAAAGTCATCTATTAAAAATATTGCTCCCTAATATACTCCATTAACATATGAAGTAATTGTTGAGCTTTCGAATGAAATAAATTTTAAACTTCCTTAAACATTCCAATTAAAAAAAAAAAAAAAAAAAAAAAAAAAAAATGCATGATTAGAGTGGCTGTGGTGGATGCTGCGAAGACAAGGAGTTCATCCGGGAACTCCCAGCTTCGAAGTGGGGCGTGCTAACCACTAGGCAAAAATAATTGCTAGTCTAGGTGTTGTATCTGTTTCTTGTACACGATACCACCACATAGTCCTTTCACAGTGAGTCGCGAAGAGACGAACGATTGAGCATTGAGTTTGGCAGTGAATCGCCAAAGATGCCGTGATAATTGTGTGGTTGTGCAGTTTTTCTTTCAGAAGGCGCCGATAAATGGTAGCATATGATTCAATTTATCCGATAGTCACCAATGTGGTGGATAGTGCGAAGATGGGGAGTTGATCCGGGGACTCCCAGTTTCGAAATGGGGCGTGCTAACCACTAGGCAAAAGTAACCATTAGTGCCTAGGTGTCTGTCCTGCCCTGATATCTGTCTTTTATCCTGCCCTGATATCTGTCTTTTGCACACGAGACCACCACACGTCTACAAAATTGAGGAAAAAACGTTCCCCGACAGATTTCTAAAAAAATTCCCTGATTTTATGGAACACTTTTTTTGAAATTTCTCCAATTTTTGCAGGCGTATAGATCAAATATAACATTTATGCCAAAGGAGAAAATATGCACATTTTATACCGTAACATGAAACTTCTAATGATTACTACAATTCGCCGAGAAAATGGCGCCAAAATACAGATGAACGGGGAAAGGTGTACCTTCAAAACAATAGAAAAATCCCCAGATTTTTCCAAAATTTAAAAAAATTACAGTAAATTTTTCCATAATCAGAAAGCTTCCCGACATTTCCCTGATTTCCAGGCTCTGTGTCCACTATGTAATATATTCCAATTTTTAAAAATATGCATGATAAATCTATAAAATTTCAGAATTGTCATTTAAGGTTTCCCTATTGAACACTGAATATTGAAGGTAAAAGATTTTTTTTTTTTTTTTTTGCAGTTTAGCAGCGAAGATCTCAGAGCACAGACCAGATCCGACGCCTGCCTCATTCTCGGAAAAGACACATCGGTTCCATGGTTCAGGAGAGACCACGTCTGTGAACCAAATGGAGTGAAAAACGACACAAAACTGTCAGTTGACCTCTGCTGCAAAAATCTGCAACCATGCTGAGAAAAACTACTGTGATTTGTTATGTAACTAGGCTCGAAATGTGTGGATACTCGTATCCATGGTATCTTTAATGTGGTCATATTGGTTTAGCCTGGAAAAAGCTTCATTAAGCTATGGGAAAGGCTCAGATTGAGTGCCATCGCACATAAATGTTCATAGGGATTTTGTTTTAACTGGTAAAACTTATGAACACGGTACAGGTCCTTGTCTTCGTTGACCAGAATACTTGATGTTTTGGACAATATTGTTAGTCATATGGTTTAAAATACTCCTAAAACTAAAATTTAACTTAAATAAAATACAGTATTTGGTTAACATCTACTTACATAGACATTATAAAAATACACAGTGCACACATTTTAGTTTTCACTGTAGCGTCTTCATGTATTTAATCAGTTAGTTTTATATGATCCTATGAATAGTTTGTGAAGATATGATGAACGTGTATGTGATGTGTTCTTGGTATTTATTTTGAAGTGTGTGTTTGAGTTCTAGAGTTAAGAGAGTGCTAAAAGTTACTGAGTTTAGCATCTCTTATTAAACTGTAGCAAAAACAGTTAATATGTTTAATTACAAATTGAAAATTTAGCTGAAGGAATATAAGTAAAATAAAGCTACATAACTGCAACTGTATTATGTACTATGAATAAAGTACGAGGGAAGATTATTTTAGCTAAAAATTAATGCTAAAAATACTAGAAGGATGAATCTTTAACATTACTAACTTGCTTACTTTATTGACTGAAATTAAACAAACAAAAATACCAAATAAAGTACCAGCTTCTGCTTTGTGTAAAGTTCTAGCTAGGTGATACATTGAAACAAATTCTTCATACCGGAAGAATGAAATGTAATTATTTAAAAAGAGTTATTGTATTTTATGTGTTTATAGTAAATAAAATTGTATTTAATACTGTTTTATGTCTTTTTTTTTTCTCTTTAAAAGTCTTTAACATTTGACCTGATTAATCTATGTAGAAATACATAGGTAGGATTGAAGAAATAGAATTCTCAACATTTTTTGAAACCAAGTATTGGTAAAATTCTTAAATGGTATGTACTTGGATGAAGTAAGCTATAGACATTATGGTTAATCTCCTTTAAGGCAGTAAACAAAAAGGGGAATTTGTAAACAAAAAATTATAACCAACTACAGGCACAAGAATAATTTAGATTAATATATTTAATTTATCACTCCCCTTTTACAAAAAGAGAGCAAGAATCTTGATATAGCTTTTATGTGAAAAAAATCAAATTAAAACAGTGTACACAAGCTCCTCGTTACATCGTGCTTTAGCTGTCTCCCATTTTTTCTGATTTCCCGTTCTCTTTCTTTCTCAAAACTGATGTGTTAAGAGTGCCACAGACAAGAGTGACAACAACAATGATGGTTGATGTTTTATTGTTATTATTTAGGCACATTTTTGGTCAAGAAATTTGATTAGTTAATTTTTCAAATTATCTATGTATAAATTAAATAACGTATCTTTATTTTACGAATACATAAGTACGAGCACATAGTAAAAGGTAAATAATGCATTTATGCTTCAAAAATAAAAGTTTCATAAATTGACATTTCTTTTAAATCAACCCACGCATAAAATAATGAGTACCATAAGTCCGCAAGAGTTTTTTCTGTGGCTTGCTGGATACACAAAAGAATTTTTTTTTTTTTTTACAATTGTGATCCATCATTTTGTTCAAGAGGATGTAAGTTTACTATGAAGTAAGAAGTTTCCTGGTGCATATATTGCCATTAATTTATGAATATTTTCATGAATATATTCACTAGTACCAGCACACATGTAAAAAGATGTTATGTTATTAGAAAACCAATTACATCCTGATCAATGCTACAAATCTGGGTTTTCTTCTATTCGAAATGTGTATAGTGCAGGGCAGTTAGCTCTTGAAATAAAACTTAGAAAGCATCATATTACTTGTCAAGACTATGATATAAAAAAGAAATTAACTTGTACATGCTTTGGATATATTAAAAGAAACTTTTCTGTCTTTATTGTTTAAATGTTTCATTTCTATTATTGCGCATGCTTTTGCTTCTAAGTAACTTAATAAAGTACATGTTCCTAAATTAAAATATTTACATTTTACAATATTGCTTGATTTTTCTTGCACTTTGCTTCTTGTTTTCTGACAAGAGGGATATAACGAAGGGCTACTGTATTTTAAAATGTATTCTTAATGTTTATTTGTCTACTGCAGTAAACTGTTATTTTTTAAGACATTCAAAAGAAAAAATAATTAATTCACCATAACTAAACAGGAAATTGGGGTACAAACTTTACAAATCTAAAAGATATTAATTCAAAAACAGACCACTTATTTTACCCAAACACAATATTTAAAACTTCTTGATTTAAGTCACAACTGAAAAATTTCAGTCAATGTTCACGATTATACTTAAGTTATTTTTGAGGATTTGAAATTTTAATTTAGGTGTAGAAGTTAAAAATCATATGAAACATTGATTAAAAAAAAAAAAAAAGTTAGAATATCAGAAAACAAGTAAAAAAAAAGTATGTGTGGGAGGGGAGAGATTGTAAAGAAAATCTCTATTGTTTTAAACTGTGCCAACCAATGAAATTTTCTAACATTCTTGCATCAGAATAAATTTTAATGGAAATATTTTGGAATTACAAATTTACCAAGATAAAAGTTTTTTTTTTTAATAGTAGTCCATATTTAAAGATCTGCATTAAAAAAAAAAAAAGAAATTAACTATCAATTTGAAAGGTGTTCAACTGAACATCACACTTTTAGAGCAATTGAAAAGAATTTAAACTTAATTTATAAATAAATGATGGTAATATATTCAACAAAATATCACTCTTTATAATTTAAAAAGAATAAAATTTTCAGGGTTACCCCTCAAAATGCAGAACGAAATTCCCTGACTTTTCCAGAATTTTTTTTTAAATTTCCAGGTTTCATTTCAAGCCTAAGTAAATTTTTTTTTTGTGCATACAATTACAGTTAAATTGTAATTTTAAAGAAGGATTATACAGAAACATTTTTACGACATTTTTATCAATTAATCAAAATGTTAGTAAAAAAAAACCAGAAATCCACTTTTTTGCAGAATTGTAAAATGTTGCAATTTGTGTCCACAAACACTGATGTACTTGAACACGAAGATAAATTGATTAGATGGAAGAAGTAGCAAACTGTGCATCGCCTTTTATATTTTCCAGGGGCGAATACAGTCAAAATGTAAAAAGAGAGGAAAATATAGTGTTATTTTGAAAGACAAAAATAGCTGAATAAGAATATATTTGTGTACTAATGTGTGTACAGACAGTGACACAGCTAGAAATTTTTTGTGAGGGGTGCTTTAGGCAAGTTAAATCTGATAAAGCCCTGCAAAGTCCACTACAAATAATAAAATTTTAGGAAAAGTGAAAATTCTCGGAAAAAAAACAAAAAAAAACAACAGAAATCAGCTTAAAATTGAAAGATGTTCACCTGTTTTTCAGACCATTTGCTTTCAACATGGCTTTTTACACGTTGTTACAAGAAAATGTCATATGAAATATCAAATTTTCAGAACTTAGATGTGCATTCTGAAAAAAATTATCGAACTTCTGGAAAAAAAAACCTGAATCTGAAAGAAATTCCCTAACTTTTCCAGAAAATATCAAATTTTTTAGTTTTCCTTGATTTTTTTTAGGCATTTTCATTTTCCTTGACAATTCCAGATATTCCCTGTTTGTGCGTGGCAACCCTGATTTTGGTATGAAAAAAATAATTGTCAAATTTGTGAGTGTTAGAAATATATAAAGTGATGAAGAAACTAACAACAAAATTGTAATGCAAAATATAAACTTTAATTTATAAAAAACAAACCGATTTGCTTCAGAAGCATTTTGTATACATAATTAATATATAATTTTATATTGATTTATTACAAAGAGCTTAGAGTTTTCTTCAAATCATTAATAATTTTCTCCGCTTGTTCAAGAGTAGAGTCCTCCTGTAAATAAAGCTTAATATAACCTCCAAAAATATGTCATATAGGACTCTAGTAGATCCCAAAAGTTTTCAACAGAAAATATTACTCATATTAACAAAGAATGTTCACTAAATTTTTAGCCTGATTATTATACTTATTAAATTCTAGTGTGAATTATTTTCATATGGAATAGAATGAAATTTTTGAATGTACTAAAGGACTTCTTATAGAACAATTAGGAATCGATTAATTTTTCATTTTATAAAATACACTTCGAATTAACTCTAATTTGGATATTAAGAGCAAGATTCTGAGTGATTGAGCCACTTAACATTAGGGGTGATTCACACTTCATTTTCCCCAAAAAATTACCAGTTGCTACTACACTTATCAGATAATAAAATCTGAAATTATTTGCTCCGTAGTTGTACCGTTCAAATTCTATGACCTATTAAAGATCAACTTTAAAAATAAAAAAATTGGTGTTTTTGTGACACATGAAAACTATTTTTATCCATATAAAACTTTCCAAACAATTAGCCGCCTGCATTTCTTCTGTTATGGAATGTACTAAAATAGTTCTTTATGAAACATATAAAAAGTTCATGCCAAGTCAATTGCACAAGGTTATTCAAGGTCACAACATGTTCATGTTTTTTACCATTTTCAAGCCTGAATTATATCTTTCGCATTTAGTTTCCCACTACAAAACAAGGTGTTATTGGATAGAGCTATATTACTACTATTTATTAATATATAAAACATTGAGGCAAGTTAAACATGTTGAAAGATATTTGGTGCCAAAATCGAAAAATCTCCGAATTTGACACACATTTGAGCTTGTACATCTTGCTGCGGGAATAATATATTGACACAACGATGATACTATTTAAACACTCTTTTCTTATACTAAATGAGAAATTAAACTTTATTGCAGCAAGTTGAGAAAAAAATAAATGATTTTTTTTGGCACCACATCCTTACATATTGATGCATTTCTGTTTTCATTCATGTTTTAAAAAAATTAATCTGTTTTCACTTCACTCTTCCTCTTGTTTATAACAATTGTTTGTACTATCTTTTTAGCTACGAACTTTGACTGGATCTTTTACAGAAAGTTGCAAAGGACCAAAGAAAACTGAGCTTCGGTGCACTGTGTCGATGTCATCCCGAAAAGGCCAATTAAACTTATCAGCTGCTCTCTGATGAAGAAATATCATTTTAAACACGTCAACCCTCACAATCTTCTAGAAGTTTTCTAATGTTTATCGTCAGTGATGTAGTGTAAAATGAAATGGTGTGGGAACGCCTTGTCGGGTCGTTACAAATGTTTACTTTTTTTCTGTGGAGTAGCGCGGGGGGAGGGGGGAGTAAAAATGAAAACGAAGAATAAATAACTTTATTAGTACTACTTTAGTAATCTCAAAACAGATTATGAGCACCTCAAACATTTAAAAGAAAAAAATGTGTGTTAGCTCCTCGAAATCTGTTTTCAAAATGAATTAAAAAGATTGCGATTGTTGCAGACGTCGATTAAGAGTTTTACGTTTTTTTTCCCTTCGCGAAAGTAAAATGTAGAGAAGTTCTTCTTTCTTGATAGCTTTGGCACAACCAGAAAATTTCTGTGGGCGGGGTTTTACCTAAGTTTGTTCCAGTATTTCTCTGTATAAGAAACAATTTCCGTGCAAAACTTTCTCATCCCATGTTTGTTAAAAATCATCAATATTTTTACACTTTTTCCCTCTGAGGGTCATGGACGTATATATACGTCCTTTGATCCCCAGTTTTTCCAGCAATACTCAACACTTTTAAAAATAAATAAAATTTGAAATAAAATATTTTTTAAATATTTTTATTATGATAATAGTTTAAAGCCCATTTAAAACTAAATAAATAAAAAATTATTTATTTGAATCGGAAATATGATTTAAAAATTATTGCAGGGGGAAAAATGTACAATTTCGCCCATTACCTGGACACTCAGGGGGTTAATCTTCACCTACATTATGACAAAATATTAAATAGTTTTTGTCTAGTTTTAGAGTTATACAAAACAATCTAACATGGGACAACATTTTATCTAGATCCCATATTAACCATATTTTCTAGAATTCTAGATAATAAATTAATATGAAATTCTTTCGTTGATTTAAATTCAATTACAGAAGGAGTAATATTTTAGGTTAATGGACAAACACCAATATCATTTTGATTTTGGTGACATTGAACATTAAAACATTGAAAGACTGGGAGGGAGGAGGGAGAGTCTAATGCATCAATTCGATTGTTGATGGAATGGCCATGTGCGAGTTGCCACGCCTCTTTCAAGTATTTTTCAAATACTTGAACTTGCCTGCTCAGCGCTGAAGTTATAGATCGAATACGAAGGCATAGTTCTCACTATAGAAATTTTTCATTTTCTTATTTGACTTTCCGTTAAGGGTCACGTAAAAAAAAAAATTAAAAAAAAAAAAAAAAAATTCAAACACAAACTTAGGTGAGGAAACGCCGTTCCTCCTTCTAAGAAGGTAACGGATCGCCGTTCCCACGCGTTCCCGCTCCACTACACCCCTGTTTATCGTACAGGATAACCTAAAAAGAATGGGGCTGAATTTCATATTCGTAGTCCTGATCAGCTTTATCTCTTTAAGAGTGATTTTCTGAGAGCGGGATACACTTAGCATTGGGCTGTGATTATGCTAATTTTTGATTTCCATGGAATTTTCAGCAAATGTTCTCTATGTTATGCTGATTACAAATTTGAAAACCTCTTTAAAAAATTCCATTCCATTGTCATGTTTCAGCTGGTTTTGTAGAGGAAGGGAGGCTCGTTTTACAGCATTTTTGATAAAAAACGCTATCATAAAAATTAATTTTTTGCCAAATTTTCTGCATGTGCTAAACTTTTGATTGCAAAAATATATAATAGACTACTAGTACTAATTGTTATTAGTGCTAATTTCTTGGCACATCTCTAAAGTTTTGGTGCAGATAGCGGACAAAAATATGTCCGATTCACTATTTTTTACTACTTTAAGAGCCAAAATTTAGCTGACTTTACATATGTGCTAAACATTTGGCATTGCTGTGTGATAGTACACCACAAACATAATACTTTAGTGTAAAAAAAACTTTAGCACCTATCTGAAGTTTCCAGTCAAGTCAGTCCGAAATCTGGATTTTTTGATTTTTAGGCCTAATTTAAGGCCAAAAATCTCAAAACTCCAGAATCTCTAAAATAAGGTGATGGTGCTAACAGAGAGTGACTATAGTGTACTTAACACTGCCATCGTCTGTTTTTTGGCACCTTTGCTCATTTTTATGAAATAATGATGTAAATATGATCAAAATGTTCAAAAACGGCAAAGTTGATTGATGCCATTTTCCATTGATGAAGTGAGCTGCAAACTTGTGCAAAGAGTTTTCTTTAATTTTTTGTTTCATAAAACCATTCAAAGGTCAGAATAGGCTTTATAACTTTGACACCTGCTTGAAGTTTTTTAAAAAATAAAAAGATTTTTACTGATATTACTAAAAAGTTATCAAGAATCATCCTGGTCCGCTATATTTATCATTTACATGTTAAAGTTTTGTGATGGAATCTTTTAGTATGATATAAGATTCATAATTTTGAGTGGCAGAAGTATGAATAAGAATTGTCGATAGAAATGACAATGCTGGTTGTTGTAGCACAGTGAAGCTTGGCGTCCACTATCGCTAAACACAGCAGAGCAGTTCAGAGCGGAGTGGATTAGAGCCAATTGCAAGGCTGTCAACTTCCATTGTAGCTCGAGGCTCGTGCTATAGTATACACTGGCAGCCTTGTAATTGGCTCTAATCCCCTCCACTCTGCTCTGCTTCGCGATAGTGGATGCCAAGCTTAAGCCAAGAAATTGGGCTGAAGATCATACGCAGTTAATTCAACGAACCACAGCGTTTCAAAGATGACCATGATACTTCCTCATCACAAGAGATATATAAAGCTCTTCTTTCTAATGGCATAATTAGAAATGTGAAATGCTCTGTTGTTCATATTTAACACTAAGAAGGCTCTATAGATAAAATCACTTTGAAAAACATATTGTCATACCATTCTTTTAACCTAGAGAATTAAGGAAGAATAACATTTTAGAACCATCATGATATTGGACCTGGGAAGAAAACTGACATAAAGATAGAAGATGTCAAGCACAAATTTAAATCATACAACCGTTTTCTGAAGATTTTTCCAAAGGGAAGCCGCCCCAAAAGAAGCAACCTAGGAAACAAAGATTAGTAGTGTTTAGCCCTGAGTGGAATGTACAGCAACGTTTACCTCAATCAAGGACTTGGATATTAATCATGTAGTGGATGAACAACACACAACTGTACTAGCAGTAACAAAGTCCAAAAGACAAAGCCAAAACATATTATGTAAAAAAATAAAGACCAAAGCAACTAATATACCATACTCATTAACCTCTAACAAACAAGAAAGATATGAAATGCCACTGGTTAAGTCTGATAAAATACCCACTATTTATGTCGGGCAATGGAGGAAGAAAAGCAGTAGTTGACATTGACGCAAAAGTCCTATAAATAAGACTGCCTTCATGCAAGGAAAAAACATGTTGAAAAGTTTGTTCAAAAAGTTTAGTACATTCAATGAAGATACTTTTAGATTTAAATGGAACAAAAATGTTGAGTGTTTCTGACTACTTTACAAAACAACAGGTGATGTCCCAATTTTCTGTATTAGTAACTAAAAAAAATCGAACTCTTCATACATATTTGAAGTTAAAAAGAAACTAAGTCCAATAGGAATATGAAGCAAAAGAGGAAAAGGAAGGTCTTGAAATTTAAATGATAGAAATATCTGATAATGACGAAGAGAACTGGAATTTAGAAACTGCTGTAGAAGGAAATAATTTTCATAATACTATGAATTCTCTGACAACTATTCAACAAAACATTATGATGAATTCAACATGCGAATACAATTCTCCCATTAAAATATCATCTTATTATGGTGTGTATTATACAAGAACCTGCTACATTGAAAAAATACAAGCAATTTGAGTTGATACAAAACACTTGCATCAATATGAAGTCAAATTTCTTCACAAGATAGAAGCTAATCAATATGTTTGGTTAAAACAACCTGATATAGAGAATGTTTCAGAAGTCATATGGAACCAGAAGTCTATGGTCCGTTGACAGTAACTGGGGTGGCTCCGTTTTTTCTTTTGTAAAAAAGAGGAAAACATGTAAGTGTATCATACAAAAAGTTTAAAAATGAACTAAAAGAGAAAAGCAAAATGCCAAAGTTTGGATTGTAATTTGTTTGTCAGCAATAATATGCCTATGCTAGCTAATTGTTGTGAAAGTAAATAAAAGCATTGCAACATAGCACCGTATATGGCCAAGTTTCATATAAGTAAGCACAAAGTATATACATATGTTGCTTACGTAGAGAGAGATCCATTAAAGCCAGCTTAAAAGTAAGAGCAAAACATTTAAAGAATTTATGGTTTTTGATTATTTTAAGTACCTCAGGTTTGCATTTAAATTTTATATGTGTGTTTTATCTATATTAGGTACGAAATTTGACTAAATATATATCATAGATACTGTAAAGTTACTTATTATTTATTCAATTTCATAAGAAAAATACATGAAACACAATAATTGTGGAAACATGATTACTGTATCCATATTTTTCCATTCAAACATTAAGAACATTAAATATTAAAAAAAAAATAGCCTAACTTTCAGCAGGTGCCAAAGCAATAAAACATATTCTTACCTTTAAATGGTTTTGTGAGTAAAAAAAAAATGAAAGTAAGCCCTAGGCACAAGTCGGCAGTTTACTTCATCAGTGGAAAATGGCATTGATCAATTTTGCCGTTTTTGAACATTTTGACTATATTTAAATCATTATTTAATAAAAATGAGAAGAAGTGCCAAAAAACAGACAATGGCAGCGTTTTGTACACTAAAGTCCCTCTCTGTTAGCACCATCACCTTATTTTAGAGATTCTGAAGTTTTGAGATTTTTGGCCTTAAATTAGGCCTAAAAGTCAAAAAATCCAGATTTCGGACTGACTTGACTGGAAACTTCAGATAGGTGCTAAAGTTTTTTTTACACTAAAGTATTATGTTTGTGGTGTACTATCACACAGCAATGCCAAATGTTTAGCACATATGTAAAGTCAGCTAAATTTTGGCTCGTTAAAGTAGTAAAAAATAGTGAATCGGACATATTTTTGTCCGCTATCTGCACCAAAACTTTAGAGATGTGCCAAGAAATTAGCACTAATAACAATTAGTACTAGTAGTCTATTATACATTTTTGCAATCAAAAGTTTAGCACATGCAGAAAATTTGGCAAAAAATTAATTTTTATGATAGCGTTTTTTATCAAAAATGCTGTAAAACGCGCCTCCCTTCCTCTACAAAACCAGCTGAAACATGACAATGGAATGGAATTTTTTAAAGAGGTTTTCAAATTTGTAATCAGGATAACATACAGAACACTTCCTGAAAATTTCATGGAAATCAAAAATTAGCATAATCACAAGCCACCTCTCTCTGAAAATCACTCTTAACGATATTCGTCATTTGGCGGGGGACAGTCATTTGGATTTCAACTGTAAATTCCCCATTACACATGCAATCACTTCCAGGCACAAATCAGTTCAAACCCTAAAGACGAAGACAATATCACTCAGCCATAAATATATGACTGATTTTTGCCCACAAGAAAGTTGCTCATTAACGTTCGAAACTGTAGAGGATTTATCCCTACAGAGGAAAACACTAAATTTTTAAAATAATCACTGGTCAAGACAAAGCCAGAAGTGCATTTACAAAAAGAATGGAAGCAGTGACAAAAAGATCAACTATGAAATTACTGCAGCTTTTGAACAACCCATTACAGAGAATAAAAATTACATCTATTCAAGTTTTGTGCACAAAGAAGGATGGGCACTGAAGGCTGAAAAGGAAAGTTACACGTTTGAACCAAAATCAAAAACAGTTTAGAATACTTCAACAAAGGAAATAAAACAGGAAGTAAATTAACACGCCAAACTTTTGTAAATATGATGAGAAATGTCACAGTTGATGGGAAGAAATAATTTTGTTCAAATGAATACTTGACATGGGAACAAGTAATGTCACATTTTACAGAATGAAAGGTATGACTGAAATATGCAGGGTTATTGAAGATAAAGCCATTGAACAAGATGACGAACTTTATCATGGTATCGTTGGAGACTATCAGGTATGTCAGGTGTCTTGAATAGATGTCATTTCTATTCTCTGTAGTGGGTTTTTCAAAAAATCAGCAGCAATTTCATAATTGGTCTTTTTTGTCATTGCTTTTAATTTTTTTGCAAATGCACTTCTGGATTAGTCTTAACCTGTGATTATTTTAGAAATTTGATGTTCTCCTCTAGCAATATGTAGGGATAAATCATTTGCAATTTCAAACGTTTACGTGTAATGTTCTAATGGCAAAAATATCAGTTATAAATTTTTGGCTAAGTGATATTGTCTTGTTCTTTAGGGTTTGGTCTGACTTGTGCCTGGAACTGATTGCATGGGTAATGGGGAATTCACAGTTGAAATCCAACTTACTGTCACCCAGCAATTGACGAATATCATAAAAGAGATAAAGCTGATCAGGACTGTGAATATGAAATTCAGTCCCATTCTTTTTATGCAGTCCTGTAGGATAAATGGTTTTTACACTGGTAAACTCCAGAAGATTGTGGGGATGGTGTGTTTAAAATGAAATTTCTTCATCAGAGAGCAGCCGATAAGTTTATATAACCATTTCGTGATGATATCGACACAGTGCGCTGAAGCTCGGTTTTCTTTGGTCCTTTGTAACTTTCTGTAGAAGATCCAGTCAAAGTTTCTAGCTTAAAAGACATACTACAATCAATTGTTATAAACAAGAGGAAGAGTGAAGTGAAAACAGATTAATTTTTATAAACAAAAATGCGTAATGTAAGGATGGGGTAATGTAAGGATATGTAAGGATGGGGTGCAAAAAAAAATTTTTTTTTCTCTCTTAAACTTGCAGCAATAAAGTTTAATTTCTCATTTAGTATAATAAAAGAGTGTTTAAATAGTCTCAGCGTTGTGTCAATATATTATTCCCGCAGCAATATGTACAAGCTCAAATGTGTGTCGAATTT
The DNA here is from genome assembly GCA_963978545.1 of Linyphia triangularis. NCBI lineage: Eukaryota > Metazoa > Arthropoda > Arachnida > Araneae > Linyphiidae > Linyphia > Linyphia triangularis. The sequence goes on from OZ021727.1 coordinate 14,305,838, forward strand.
GGAGAATTTTCGATTTTGGCATCAAATAACTTCCAATGTATTCAGCTTGTCTCAATGTTTTATAAATTAATAAATAGTACTAATATAGCTCTATCCAACGACACCTTGTTTGACGTAGCAAAGCAAACTCGCAAGATATAATCCAGGCTTGAAAATGATAAAAAACATGAAAACCTGGACATTTCGTGACATTGTGCAATTGACTTGGCATGAACTTTTTACATGTTTCATAATGATCTATTTTAGTACATTCCATAACAGATGAAATGCAGGTGGCAAGTTGTTTGTAAAGTTTCATATGGATAAAAATAGTTTCCATGTGTCACAAAAACACCATTTTTTTTTATTTTTAAAGGTGATCTTTGACAAGTCATAGAATTTGAACAGTACAACTACGGAACAAATAATTTCAGATCTTGTCATCTGCTGAGGGCGGTAGTAACTGGTAATTTTTTGGGGAAAATCGGAGATGGTGTGAATCAGGTGTGGTTCAACTTCTTAGAATCTTGCTCTTAAAAATATTACTTGGTAAATATCACAAAAATCTTTTCAAGGATTAACAATTAAAAATACAGATGTTTTTAAAGAGCTTTTATTGATTTAAAAATAGGAATATTTGTTTGAAATGCAAAAAAAATAAAAAAATAAAAAAAATTATACATAGATTTGGATGAAACTATTCTTTAAACATTAGACACTTTTTAAGGATAGCCTTTTCACTATTTAGTAAGATGAAAAATAAACTATTATAGTGAAAACAAATGACAGGGTGGCCACAAAATTCAGGAAAAAAAGTTCCCTGACAGGTTTCTAAAAATTTCCCTGATTTTAGGGCAAACTTTTTTTCAAATTTCCCCAATTTTCTTAGTTTTTCTAGATGTCTAGACACCCTGATCAAATAGAACATGTATGCTAAAGAGAGATAATATGCAATTTTTTAAAAAATAGTTTTGCTGGTAATGAAAAGTTTAAATTATTCCGTAACATTAAACTTCTAATGGCTTACCACTACAAATCTCCATGTAAATAGCATAGCGCCAAAATATGGATGAACGTGCCTTAAACAATACAAAATTTCCCTGATTTTCATAAAAATGTAAAAAAGTTCCCTAATGTTTCCCTGATTTTTTCCTGAATCAGAAAGCTCCCTGACATTTCCCCGATTTCCAAGTTTTTGTCGGTTCTGTGGCCACTCTGAATGAATTTATGAAATCGCAAGAAATTATGGTTTTAAGGATCGATATTGTCTCCGTAAAGCCTATAAAGTAAATTTTTGAAAGTGATTAATATCTTTTAAAATATTAAACAAGTTATTATTCATGACAACTGGGTTAAGCTAAGTGAGAGCATAACTGTGAACAAACAAAGTTAGGAATTGTAGTACAAATTCAAGACCGGAGTGCTTTTCAGATCCTTAAGGGGAAACTCCTTAGCACCTACATCTTAAATGTGAAAACCCTAATAAGTAAGGCTAGTCAATTTATAAAACTAAAGATATTATAATAACAATATTATTTTTATAATAAATTTGATTTCTGTTTCAAGAAGAAAATTGGTACTATTTTCTTTGAAATTTTAGCCCATTTTGATCAATTATTAAAATTCAATTGTATTATTTATAAATTATCTGCACAAACATCAAAAGATTAATTACCAATTATTTTCATAAACTAAACACTTGTGAAAGAACTTCAGAAGAATAATGGAAATTTGGTCAATTTAAGTATTTTATAGATTTATGTGTCGTGATTCTTCTAAGGGGAAAAAAAAAAAAAAAATGAAGACTTCAATTTCATATTTCACTACAAGAACAAAATCAATAGATCTGAACTTGTGGAAGGTTACTTGTGTAACCGATGCTCATCTAGCTACGAATAATGATTTTACTTTTGGACAAAATATCTGCCACTTTTATGTTTTGAATGAAATTTTGCTAGTTTACAAAATTTGTGACAAAATAAAATATTTCCACAGGAAGTCCAATATTTTAAGAGAGTAGGGGAAATTTAAACATATGCTATAACCTTACATTTGCTATAACTCTTGATAGTTATAATTTACCAAGTCTTAAAACAAAAAATACTTGAACTACCATAAAGCTAATTTAATTAATGGCAAGTGAAATTAGTTTAATGTTGCATTACCTTAATAAAGCAAAATCTGATCAAATTCTGAGCTAAATGTTTATCTTCATCACAATAAAATGCACTTGGTGGAATACCCTGAAGTTTCTAAATAAATAGAAACATAAAAAACATTACAAAGTAATAATGATTGGATTTTATAATCAGCATACTAACATATTACATTTGTTCTATGCGTAAATAGATCTTAAAACTAAATAAGACACACATCAAAAGTTTTAAAGTTAACATAACTTATTCTGAGGTTAAATTTAAAACTACAAAGTTAGAAGATGCAAGTAAGCACGAAAGTCAATTCTGCAAAAAGTTAAAAAAATATTTTTAATTACCTCGTTTCTGATATTTCAAAACTATTTGCATTTATAAGATTAAAATATACAACAAAAGATTTATTTTGACTTATTAATTTAATAGTAAGGAAATTACATTAACAAATAAAATGCCTTGTTAAAAGCTTTGCTCATTTGAAGTTCTTTAGAACAATCTGGAACTTATATCAATAAATAGTTTTTTTTTAAGAATACTAGAACTATATGCACTGTTAAGATATAATGGGAAAGTAATCGTTAGAAAAGAAATATTTATTAAAAATTTAGTTCAGATTTTCTGAAATGAAGCTGTAAGAACAAGAATTACATGACTCCAGATAATCAAAACTTTAGACAGTTTGCATTTTAGTTTAAAACTTCAACCACAATTTTTCCAATAAAGTTCAGTCTCACTAAAGTATACTTCTATTAAGTCCTTATCACATTTATTGTCAAAGCTGATATTGTGTGATGTACATACCAAGATTCTATAAATGCATTTTTATGATTTTAAATTATTTTCTGTGGTTTTATTTTTCAAATATAAATACTGGGTGATCAATTTAAACTTCGTTGGTTTTCATACTTTCCTTAAGTCTGACGGATGAGGTAACTTTTCTAATACTAAATAGTTTTTGGAGTCTTATTTTAGTGTGGGAGACGATTTCCAACACTATTTTACTGTTACAACTTCATTTGTGAGGTGAAATGTTACTTAATCCGATAATTTATACTTTTTGAAAAACTTTATTCAATTCCAATTTTTTACATAAATCATTCCTTATTACAAATGTTCTAAGCATTTGCCACCATTTTCAATGCAAACATTAACAGGTCAAACCAAGTTTTTAGAAGCATTTTGCTGCATTATTGGAGCTATTTTCAATAAAGTAAATAAATAAATTAATACAGATTTTTTTTTAAATTTATTGAAATAAAGTCACGCAGACCATTTGTTGCCATGCACATCTCACAAAAAAAGTTTTCAAATGTAAAAAAAAAAAAAAAAAAAAAAAAAAAATGCTGCAAGCACGCTCAAATTCTACGAGCAGAATCAGACTAAAAATTAATAATGATGTTCAGGTTTACATTTTTATTTATTTAAAAAAAAAAGTTTTTATATTTAGGAAGTGAAATAAATAATACCCCCATATAAAAAAAATAGACATATTAAAAAAGTTCAGTTTTTTTTTTTTTAAAAGAAGTTTTCACATTTAGAAAGTGAAACAAACAATACAGACATATTATATAAGTTACAGTGGTAAAAGTCTTTTCACATACATTAGAGACGTGGGTAATGTAAAAAATAAATAGGTACTCTTTAAAATTGATCACCCTATATAACAGATTACTTTTACAATGCACAAACTCACACAAGAATGTGAATTAGTAAACATGTTAAGTATCATATTTCCCATTTGGAGGTGAAAATTTCAACCCAAGTTTATTTTGGGATTAAGATAATTAATCAATAATTTTCTGCTTGTTCCCAATGGTCTAAAGGGATGGGGAAAGTTTTGCATCTCTGAACATATTGTTCCTTATATCACCAAGCCATGTGGTACCCTCTAGCATCACTTTATGAAAATTAATGTAATTAGTGCATATTTCCTTCTCTAGAGAGTTTGTGTAACCTACTATTGATTATTTTAACTATTTAGGATTATTGAGAATACAAATCCATTTCTATCATAAAAATGTAAATATTTTTTTTAATTATTATGTTTTGTCTAATAATATTTTTTGTGTTATGTCTTTGTTGATTAAAAAGTATTACAAAGCTTTTCAAAATCCTTATCTATACTCTAAAGCTGTGACATGCTTTTTAATTTGCATTGTCATGGTGTTGTACCTTTGACTATGATTAGTTGTTTTCCTTTGACCAGGTCAAAGATATTCACAAAATTAAAAGATAAAAAGTAGTATGATATTGATTAGAAGACTTAGTGGCTAAATTTCCAAACCCTATTACTACTAGTAGATCTGCTTGACAATTAGAATGTTTGTCATTTGGAGAGGACTTTTCATCATATAAAGTAGAATAGACAAACAAATATATAAATAAACACAATCATTAACAACATTCTCATTACATCCTGTATACATTTAACTTGCATGGATTATTTGTATTGAATAAAATGATTTTTTTCTTCAATTTTGTGTTGTTTAATTAACTGGTGAGAGGTATAAGTCGTACCTTTGACAACAATGTTATTTTTTAAAAATTAAATAAAGAATAATAAAACTAAAACTATGACCTTGAAAAAATATATCAGATTATACATTTAATTTAGCCTTAATATTCAAGTTAAAAAAAATTAAACTTTGTAAAGTGGTCAAAGGAACAATACATTCTCCTTTAATTTCCACATGGTTTAAAGAGTGTGTATGAAAGTTTTTGAAGATATTTTAATTACAACAGACGACAGCAACAACACTCAAACAGATGACTTTCTATACTGTAGGTATGTTGTACTACAAAATAAGTTATAAGAGAGATAATTTCTTAAAACTTGCATGAAAATTGGGCAATTATGTTTGTTAACACATAATTGTAAAATAATCTACTCTACCCTATTTAAAATTGTAAATTTAAACTTTACGAAATATACATCTATCAACTAGTTACTGACCTTGGTCTTTGATAACCACTTGACAAACTTGTAGTCCTTGGTTCCAGATTCATCACCAAAACTTACTTTTGAGCCTGAAAAAGTCAGTACATATTAATATACAAATATGGATGCCATTGATGCGATCAATAAAACAAAAACCCTACCACACGTATATACTAATATAATCCTTTAAAAAGGTTGACGAGTGTGGTGAAAAATAATACTGACAATTCAAATGTTAACAAACATCCAAGTTTTAGCTAAAATCTAAATACTTTTTACACAGTACTAAAGCAAAGCTGTAATTATATACATGAAATTGCAAAATGCACTTGTTTGTTTTGTTAACAGTATATAAAATTTTGATTGACCAAGAACTTTTCAGCGGCATTTACACTTTTTAAGGCTATAGAAACTAATTTCTCATACTGCTGAAAAAAAATTTAAATAGTTATGTATTTGATTCGGTTTGGGTGGCCAGTAATTTCAGGAAAAAATAGTTCCCTGATAGATTTCTAAAAAATTACCTGATTTTCCAGCAAACTCTTTTTCAAATTTTCTCAAATGTGCAGATCAAATAGATCATAAAGATAATATGCCAATTTTTTATATAGTTTTGGCAGTAATGAAAAGTTTAAATTATATTGTAAAATGAAATTTCTAACGATTACCATAATTTTCCAAGAAAATGTCACTAAAATACGAATGAATGGGGAAACGTACCTTCGAAACAATAGAAAAATTCCCTGATTTTCGCAAAATTTAAAAAAGATTCTATATATTTTCCCGATTTTTTCTAGAATCAGAAGGCTCTCTGGAGAATCAGGAGCTTCCCTTATGGAATTAAAAAAAAAAAAAAAAAAAAAAAAAAAAAAAAGAGTAACTTTAATACTTTCTATAAAAATCTTAGAGTGAGAATTGAAGGTTTGAGATATAAAATCATTTTTCTTCGAAACAAAACCAAATAGAAGCAATAAAAAAAATATCAAGTGTCTATAGTGAACCCATAATATTAAAACATGTCACAGTAAAATAGCACCTAATTCAAGAATTTCAAAAAAGTACTATACCACTATAGAGCCATCCAGCATTTGACGGTTTAAGAATAAGACAATTGCACGGTTAAAAGTTCTGTTATAGTGACTCTTATCATCACCATATTGGTAAACTGACTTAATTTTTACCTGGCAGATACAAATGAAAATCTCCAAAAAAGGTTTAATTCAAGTATTCTGACAAATTTAGTGCTTAAAACCACTCTAAATTTGTTCAGTATACTTGAATTAAACTTGAAAACCCAATTAGGATCACTAAATATAATATTTTTTTTTTTAAAGTAGGAGTTGATCCAAAGAGGTTTTAGTACGTTTGACATTAATAGGTCAGTAATTAAACTTTCTCTGTGCTTCTTCTTTATAATGTGAATAAAATTAAGAGCACAGTTGATAATATGTAACCTTTTTTTTCTGACATTTGTCAAGTAATTAACATAAATTTTGAATCCACAATGCAATTTTCTATTTGATGGTTCAGTCTTTAATAACAATATTCGATTTTTTTACCTCACTTTACAAAAGGCAGGAATAATTTCAATAATAGTTTAAGAGTAATTTTCTTTATTGAATTAAAGAACATATTTAAAGGTACTTCTCTTTCATAAAGTTTGGATTGAGAATTAAGATTTAAATAGAAAGTTGAATTAGGGTTACCACATTTTTTAAAACAGATATGTTAAATATGATAAAAGGTTCAGTAATAATATTATCCTGTGATGCATTAATATACGTTTTGTGATAGCACAGCAGAGAATCAAAATTTCACGGTGTTTCACTTATTACTACTTAAACTTTTGTATGCTAAGGCATATTCTATGGACAGCACTGAGTTCTGGACAGACATCTAACCTTTTAGGAAGCAAAGCAATCCAAAGAGGATTGTAAAGCAAATTTTAGTGGTTGGCAAGTGCTACTATGCAGAGAGTCCCTTAGTTAGAAAACCATACACAATTTTGATTTATTTTTGCATACAAACATATAAATTTCTAAGTTTCATCTTTATTGCCAATAAAGTGATTATAGGCTACTACCAAACTAAACGGAAAATAACTTTCCTGATTGGATATATATATATTAGGGATGGAACGGATATCCGGCATATCCGGCTGATTTTTCAATATCTGAAACCCTGTCGGATATCTGATTTGAAATACCGGACATCCGATAATTTCATTCGGATATCCGGCTATATATCCGGCCATCAGGTATCCACAAGAAATAATTTGTTGCAAAAAAATAATGATCTTTTTCGGACAAAGGGGACACCGCATCCTACACTTTTTTTTCTTGTACATAAATTGCAGTCAAGTTAGAAAACGAAAAAGTTCCTTCGTGAGAACTATGCTTTCGCTGTATTATTGGCGCCGAGTTGATAAGCATAAACCATTCCTCCAATATTTTTCCATACACATCCTTCATACGTGTTTTGCAATATGTTCTTTTCATTCCAAGTTTATGATCTGATTAATTCCAGATGTTATATTTGAATGCTTCTCTGTAAAACACGAACCGAAATACTAATAAATAGTACTTTTTTTCCATAACATAAGTTATAAGAGTTTTAGTTATTCTCACTTCCTCCTTTTTTTCTGACATTTGCTAGCGAGTAAAAAGCAATAAATAGCCAATGCTCACTCCTCAATGCTTTTTTTTTTCTATCGACGATAATACCCTACCCCTTTTTATGCTGTGAATGGTATGGTCTAATTTCTGATTTTTCATTGGCAGAAGTTGAAAGCTAGTATATTTTTTCTGACATAAAATGAAGTATTGTAATTTTTAGGTCTTTAACGCAGCGCCACAATGTGGAATTATATTTAGCTCTCTAGAATGTCTTGAATCATAGTTTTCTCCAATTACAATCCAATTTATAATTTTTAATAATGGCTCATTTAAAATCACCCATTTGGAAGTATTTTAAAATTAATGGAAATGACGAAAGCAAAGCCCTATGTGTTACTTGCTCCACAGAATCGTTTAAAAAATATATTGTGCGCGGCAAAAGCTTAAAATCCTTTTCCACAAAATCCTTATGGAACCATTTAATAAGTGTGCATAAGGAAATTCACCGAAGCTTAAAAGACTCACTAAATGCATCAAATATTGATGAACAAGAAAAAACAATTCATCAAAACAAGAAATGCATGCAGACAACATTGGAATAGACATTATTTGTACCAAAATTGTGGAGTATAGATGATCCTAAAGCAAAAGCCTTAACCACAGAAATATGCAAGTACTAATTTTGTTTGTTTATATTAAATATATATTTTAAATATGGTATAACATAATGTTGATGAATTTTGGGTTCGAAATTTTTTAAGTTTATATTTAAAGACGGAATATTTCGATAGATCCAATTTAAGTTTTCTACGAGATTTCTTTAAATCCGTAATGTTTTAGGTGCATTACAAAAAAAAAAAAAAAAAATAGACTTCAATTTCATAAAATATTTAAAATAAATCTTTTGTTATTAATAAATGCATCCGGAATAATTTTGTAATCATTTATCAATTATAAACAATGCATGAAGTAAATTGAAAGTAGCTATATTTTGCACTTCAACATTGTAAAAAATGTTTTTAATATAATTTTAGGTAAGTTAATGGCTCTTGATGCTGAACCATTCTTCATTGTGAATAGAGAAGGCTTTGGTCAGTTAATAAAGTACCTAGCTCCTCGTTATCCGCTTCGAAGTAGAAATTATTTTCGTGATAAAGCCCTGCCAGAACTATATGAAAAACTAAAAGTATCAATATTACAAGATATAAAATCAGCAACAAAGATCTCTTTCACTCATCAACTAAAGTTTAAATATAAAAAATTAACTCAGTGGCGCGACAGCCCGTGTGGACCAAGGCCTGCTGGGCCCAGCTCAGCTTTCTTGACTGTGGCATTTGTGTGTCACATAGCAGATGTTCCGGTCAGATGGTCATTCTGACGCCGAACCCCAGTGTTTAGTTCTCAAGCATGCATGGTCCTCCTCAGTTTATTTCTTTCAGGTATAAACAGCTAAGTCAACCTTGCCCAGTCCGTGAATCAAACCATGGACCTGTGGCATGCAGTGCGATGCGCTAACCACTAATTATAATTTACTTGATACTTCAAATCATGACCATTTTTTTCGTATAGCATATCGTATAACTATTCGTTTTTAGTATATAGACCGGATATCTGTATCCGGTAGACATGGTACCCCGAATATCCGAAATCCGGCAAAACTCACATCCGTACCATCCCTAATATATATATATTATAATTTTGAAGTATAGTGTTTTGTTTAAGTAAAACACTTTCATAATAAAAGGCAAAGAATTTTTTAAAATTTGAAAGATTTTAGAGAAAATTTAATTGATATACAGAGTGATTTTTTCAAAGCAGAAACCTAAAAAAGGGTGTTTCATGTACTTTAAATAATGATTTATACTATTTATACTTAAATACATCAATTTATAAAATACTAGCCTTATTTCAGAGTTGGCTATTTTGATTATAAACAAGGCAAAGTGCTAGGATTATTTTCTAATTGTTTTGTGACATTTAGAGAATTGAGCATATTCTGCTTTGAAATATGTCTCTCTAGAGCTACATGTTTTAATTTACAAGCATATTTTTCCTAAAAATTCATAATGTATCAATAGATTATTATTGGTCAATGCTTAATGCAAATTTGGACAGAAATGACTGATCGAGAGCACTTAAAATTTGCAAGGTTACGTGCAGAAATTCAATCGATAAAAACTGTGTTCCTTAAAATCAGCATAAACACAGGTTGAAAGTGCGAGTATGAACATGCTTGCTATTAACAAATCTACTGTTATACAATTAAAATCTGAAGTACAACTTCTTCATTGTAGTGCAATACATTAACATTAAGAAAAAGCAAGTCGGGAAAAAAAAAACCAAAAAAAAACAACAACAACAACCCTACAATCATATTCACATGGAGCAAAATAAATTATAAGAAATTGAATATAATTCTTAAACCATTAGTTATTAGCATATATTTTATTCAAATAATCAGAAAAGGCTTGTTGAAATTTATCCAAGAAGTAAAAGGACTTCTTACTTAAACAGGTAACTGGCAACTTTAATAACCAATATCAAAGCATACAGTTATGAGAAAAAGCTAGAGAAAAACATGCTAATTTGCATGATCTTACATAAGAAAATAATATGTATATAACTTTTGTAGCACTGGCATTCAAAGTTGGAAAGGCCGAGTCTTTTACTATACTAAGTACATAACAGATTTTGCTGCTACTCTTCAATATACAGATACAAGTTGCCACAATTTAGGTATATTTAAATTAAATAAATTGAGAGCGATAATGAAAGGAAGCTCACAACAAAATACATAAAAGTTTAGGTTACGAACCTAAAACAGAGAAATCTGCTATCATGAAGTATCCTCCATCTGGTATGACTGGAGCCATTCCTACCTCCGACAGGAATTTTGCCATTTTGTTTCTCTTCTTCTCTAACATTTCTGCCAGCTCCTTCCAATAGCTGCCAGGCTGGCCAAGTCGGGCAATTTCTGTTTCAAACCCAACAGCTACAGCTTCCTGTTAAAAAAAGCATCAATAAAGAATTAGCTTCTGTCTCAAAGATATCAATACAAAATGAATGGTAGGTATAACCAAATTATCATTAAAAGAAACATGACAAGCTCAATTGAATAGATCTTAAGGTGAAACTCGAGTGACTTTGCAGGATATGCTTTTTAAATAATATTCCTTAGTGAATGAGGTCATTAAAAATTTAAACTAAATCCCACATTTTTTATTGTTTTAATGCTTATCTTGTATTAATAAGAAAGTTGTTAAGAAAATTATGGTTTGATTTGGTTCAAACATTTTTTTTTTTTAACAAATAGCAGGTTTTGTAAAAGGAAAATTCATACTCAATTATAAAACCCAAAGGTTTACAACCTGTCTCATCAAATACTTTTAAACTGGCCAAATGAAATGTAAAGTTTATTATTTAAATTTTAGGTTAACACCATCATTCATAAAGCATTTCCTTTGGTTGTGTTCTTTTTGTAAAAAGGAACAATTCAAATAAAAATGTAAAACTAAATTAGTTGTGATCAAGAACAAAGCACGTTTTTCAAGGGAATGATTCAAGTATTGTATTTACTATAAAACACAAAGAATTAATTTAAAATATAAAGATGCATGTCACACAACATCTTCACTCTTAAATGGTAATCTTTGGTGTTATGAAATTTACAATATGAAATTTACAATGAAATTTTTTAGTAAATATAGCTAGTTTTAAGAGTCAGGTCCTCATATACCTAAGTTTCAATTAACTTACTGAGCTAAAGTAAGAAATAAAACCGTATCAATATTCTGGAACTTGATTATGCAGTATATTCTACAAAATAAATGTTTATTTTAAACCTTCATTTCATTTCCAGTTTACACATTGCAGAATTTTTTATCTATGGTATATCACAGTAACCAGTAAACATAAAATTATTTTAAAATTTATACTTTTGGATTGCTTTACAAATTAAATGTAAATTTATCAAAATAATAGCTCTCAAACAAATCACATTTTGTGAGCCATTGGTGCCATTTTATTCTCACGTTGTATTCATAATAGTGAACTGATTTTTAAATCCATTATAACCTTTTGCATTCACAATGTAATTCTTCTTTAAATTGAAAGCTGAAAACACACCATTTTTTTTTTTAATACTAGAACTTAAGAATTCTGGTAGCTTAGAAATATCACAAACTTGACTAAATGCAATCTTACTTCAATAATTTCTAAGAAAAATTTACTTCCCTCATCAAGAAAGTTAAGAAATTTTGCAAAAAAAAAAAAAAAAAAAAAAAAAAAACTTTTAAGGGATAAGGTAGAGCATGGATTATCTGAATACTGATCAACAGAAACATTGATTAACAGAAACAGTTCCAGTCAGCAAATTCATAAATTTTTACTTTCTCCCCTAAATTTAAGGCCGACTTTAATGTAGTTTTAATTTGATGAGAGATTATTTGTAAGACATGTGATATAAAATATACACAATAAATTCAGATTGACTATTATATAAGCATACAAGTATAGTTTTAATCCCCCCTTAAATAAGTTTTCAAGATGTTACATAATACTACATATATATATACACTTCTAAACAGTAATTATAGCACCAAAAGAAAACAAATAAACATTTCAGGAACTAAAAATAAATCTTTAAATTAATTTTAAACATATATATACCAATTTTAAGAAAAAAATATTCATAATAGAGTTTCATATCTGACATTAAAACTTCTGATTTACATTAATTTAAAATTGATTTGTCAATTTTAGGAAAGAAAAAATGTATTACCTATAACTTGTTTGCCACTGTAATATATAAAGTTTGTAATATATATAAGGTTTCAATCTGAAATAATTTTTTTAAATATTATAATTTGCTTCATTTTTTTAATGTACCAGAAAAAGCCCACATCTCACAAAAATAAGCAAAGAAAACTAATGGATTATTCATAAGAATACACAATGAATTAAAAGTAATATATTCAGAAAGCAATGCATAATATTAGACTACCTACTTGTATGGGTGTCGGGCAGGTATAAATACAATTCTGATGCAAAATCTGGAGAGGCTGAATAAGATGTTCAGGTCCATACACCCAACCAGTCTAAAAAGGAATCACAATTTTTTAAATGTGAGCTTAAGATTGTGGTATTTACCTGGATGGGAGTAACACATGCTCTTTGGAATACAGAGAAAAGGAGCTGAAGACTGCTTATTAAAAATGCAGGTCCATAAGCCCAACCAAGCTATGGAAATAAAATTACAATAATGGTGCATGTTGCATTTCACAAAAACCAAGTCCTATTACAGTAATTATAATGCTGTACAGTTATAGAGATAGTGTTTCACTGGAGATATATACATAAACAGTTTAAACATATTTTGATAATTTTATCACGAAGATTCAAATTTAATGCGAATAAAGTAAATGCTATCCATATTAAGTTAATTTAGCTCAGAGGAAGAATCATAATTGTGAACCGAGATAATAATTGAATTTTTTTTCACAAAATGGTATGAATGTTCAAATTTTGCTGAACCAAAAGTTTTACTTTCCAAAATAAATTAAAAAACCATTTATTCGGAATTAATTTTTGTGGACTTAATATCCTATCTCCATCTAATATCTGTATCATTAGATCCCTACAATACAAGAATTTAAGATATTGAGTAAACATTTCTATCAATGTCATATCATACATTGTATTTGACAGATAGAAGCATGACAAAAACACATTTTTATTTCATATGCTAAGTATGCAAAATTACAATACACTGAACATATGATTGGAATAAAAAAAGTATACAACCATAATTGTTGTAAAACAAATTAATATATTTTAAAGAGAAGAAAATAAAATATACCTTCCAACCTGTTACGCTGAATGTCTTTCCGGCACTACCAACAGTAATTGTCCTTTCCCACATGCCAGGTAAAGTTGCTGAATGAAAATGATTGTTGTTAGAATTTTAGGAGTGAATAAATTAACTCAAGATAGATGAACATTCAGTGGAATTATATGGAAAGGACAATTTCATATTTCCTATTAGTGTTAAGTGCTATCATGTAAAAAGTTGCAATTTAATTTTAATAACCAGCATGTAAGCAATCATGTTTTACTGTTAATTGCCAGCATCATGTTCTAATGTTTAGTGTCACCATGTAAAAAACCATGCTTGTTTAGAACAACATATTGTATACTTTTAGATTATGATAAAGTTTGGTAGAAATAAATCTTGCATTGTGTTGGTTTGAAAAGGATTGTTATTAAGAAATACCAAGAGAAATGAAGGTTATGAGATTTATAGATTCTTACATAAATTATACTTGTGTATTAAAGGTAAGTGTGACATTTTATTACTATATTTACTGATACAAGTTCTTTAGATTAAGCAAGATAACATTGTTTTTATTCATCCCACTAGCAGCATGAAATATATTGCCACTCTTTCTGCTTAAAGTTATAAGATACAAAAAAAAAAAAACCTAATGGAAAAAAAAACAAAAAACCCCACATCCCTGGAATTGTACCAAACTAAAAGATGACTTATTGAATGAAAAGTATTATTACCCATTCGCACATGCTCATTTCCCTTATAAACAATCCATTCATAAACTTCATCCATGACAGCAATTACATCATGCTTTTTACAGAGATCTGCAATCATCAGCAATTCTTCTTTCTTGAAAACCTATAATGTAAAATTAAATATAAATGATTTTAAAATAAATGTAATGGGAAAAAAAAAAAAAAATTCTTCCCATTTCACTTTGATATGAATAATTTTACTTTATAAACTAACAGTGGCACAACAGGAAACTAAAAAATATCAATTGCTGATAAAATGCTTACTTTGGATTACATTCTATTTAGAACAGGTATATACACAAGATTATTGAATTTGTACTATACTTTTTGAGAAATCTGAATAATATTTTGGTCTTTGCACAATCGACAGAACATTTGAGAACAGTTCTATGCTACCTAAAACATGGACATTGGAAAACCTTTAAAATACAAAGCTTTTTCAATAAGGCATTTCAATAAGGTTTTTTTAATTATAAAATTTTTCAAGGAAAAATTCAAGAATGAGGGCTCTTTGCAACAAATATGAATGAACTAATTCACACTGAGTTAAAATTGTGTTGGATTCGACATGGGGCAAAAGCAATACTTCCCAAAAAGAAAGTTATACATATGGTACTACTTAGTCCAAATATCAAGAAGAAATGCTTTTTAGGAGATCTTTAAAGTAGAAATTGTTCCCATTTATATCTTGAATGGGAGGAAATACAGAAAACTACTAGACAGCCCAACAAAATGACACATGATTATACACAATAATTCCTAAAGTCAGAGTTGTTAAGAAAATAGCTGTCATGTAAACTAATTATTTTAATCAGAGATTTCAAAGCACCAATGAAGTCGAAACGATTTCTTTTGCAATATAGTTATTTATCTGACTCCAAGCCATGCTAGGTCACACTGAATTGAAGGAAAACTTAAATTACAACATAATTCACTGATTGTTCCACATGCGATCAAAAAGGGAGAAAAAAGGGTAAGCTTACTTTTCCTAATGGATTATGGGGAGTATTCACAATGATCATTTTTGTCTTAGAAGAGAACTTAGAAGCAAGTTCTACTGGGTCAAGAACCCAGTCACTACTGCTAACACCTGATCCAGTTTTCTTCTGAAATAAAATTCAATTGATATAATTTTCCTAAATATATAGAATAAAAACACTAATGGTAAGACTAACGACTTTATATATTTTTTTAATATATATCTTATGGTAGAAAGAGGATTAGAGAAAAAAAAAATTAAAAACAAAACAGCTCAAAAGCAATTGGTTTAACATTGCACTAACTTTCCTTCTGAGGTAAGATATCACCCTGCTAATGCACATATATCCTCAGTACATAACAGCCTTTTCATTATATTACCCAGCCAAACTTCATATAATGAAGCTACAGACTACTAATTCTCTTCGGATGATAATAAATTTTATGAGAATCTCAGTTTTGACAAAAGTTTGATATAGTACTTTTATTCTCTGTATCCTTCATATCTCTAACAATAGACTACCATTTTTTCTTTAATCTGAGTTTTTTTTCCAACAAAAATGTGTTGGATAGGCTCTGTTAAAATTAGTCATATTTGATCCTTATTATGAGGGGAGAGGAATTTAGACGGATGCGTTATATGTGTCCCACTGGAAATACTAGCAACGGTCTAGGTAAGAGGAAAAAACAACAACAAACACCTTACCAATAAATGGTCTGAACCAGTGAGACAATATTCAATGAGTTTTAGAATTAGTAAAATCCCATTGATGTTTGTATTCTATTTTGTGGGACATATGTATCCCGCTGGAGTTTAAGTGTTAAAACCAGCTTTTATAAAAATTTTTATTCAGCAAGTTGACTAAGAATTATAAGGTAGCATATTAATACGAGAACAAATGATTACATGATTCTACAAAAAAAAAAAAAAAAGGCTGTTCTATTCAACTAAGAACTACAAAACTAATATTTTAATATGTTGTTATTAATATGCCATTATTAATGATTCAAAAACTCTACAATGTATTTCTAATTACTGTTAAATAATGTGTACATTATGCCAGTATTGAAGTAGCTAAAAAGATATTAAGATACATTGGAAGTAGAGTTTGTAATTAACATCAATGGCTGCATTTTCAGTCAAAAGAAAATATATGACAGTTATGTCATGCTGGGTTACATTAGATAATTCAAGATGCAAAAGCTGCATGTTGCATATAGGATGCCCATTAATTTCAATACTGTGGAGCATAGTGTGATTTCCAAAAGGGGGAAGTCTTGCATATCTTTAAAGAAAACTGCCCCACATGTTTGAATAAGAGGTAAACCAAAATACTCTAACCTGACACTATACTATGTTTTTCATCACTGCTGTCTTTAGTCATTTCTGAAATCAGGAAACATAAAGCAACAAAGTGAAAAATAGTCTTTTAGTATGCAAGAGTTTGAACCGGATAACTGATAATAATAAAAACATGTTTCTTAACGAACTACTGAGTTGTATGAGTTATGAAAACTGCACAGCCCATCCGAGATGACTAATAATCATATTCAAAGTGTTGCATTTTAAATTTCAATACCTTGAATGTATCCTTTGCATTGATGTGATAAGTGATTAAAGAAATATGCAGTCAACTCGTTATAACTCGAAGTTCAAGGGACTGGCCAATTTCTTCGAGTTATTCGAAGTTCAAGTTATCAGAAGTAATTTTCTATTGAAGGCATATTCTTGGGACTTAATGAAAACTTAGAGATAAACAAATATTCGACTTAGGAGACTTCAAGTTATCGCGAGTTGACTGTATAACTAAACATTTAAGAAATATGACTAAACAATTACAATATTTTACTTCATAATCCAATTGCAAACCTTTAAGACTAGAGGTTATTTTGAATCTTAAGTAAAGCCTTGCCAACACTTTTCCATTTGCAGATGCCATTTTAAATGTAAACAAAATGAATACTTTTCCCCTTTAATTACAAATTGAAATGGAGTGAGTCTTTTTTCAATTTCTTTTAAAAGTGTTAATACAACAAATAAGCTGTAGGCAACTTAATGTTTATCTTACGATTTACAAAAATCTAAAGAACCTTTTTCCACAAGTTATCAATAGTTTTCATAATAAATAACTTACTAAAATTACCTTTTTTTGTTGATATATTATACAATTTAAGTATTGGAAATTATTAAGCTACATCCAGCTGCTACTGAAGCATGTTTGTGATTGAATGTTTATAAATGTTTTAAGCAGGATTCCTTTTGCACTGAAATACATCATACATTTTTAATATGAAGGACATGAACCAACACTAAATTCTTTCTACTTATTAAAAATGAGCTTCTACAAATTAAGATGTCAACTGGAAATAGATGTTAATAATTGATATGCATGTAGGAAAACGTTTCATCTGATTAAATTTTTCTGAAAAACTTTAAACAGGGTGGCTACAAAATTCAGGAAAAAAAGTTCCCTGATAATTCCCTGACAGATTTCTAAAAAATTCCCTGATTTTAGGCAAACATTTTTTTCAAATTTCCCCAATTTTCTTAGGTTTTCCAGATGTCTAGACACCCTGATCAAATAGAACATGTATGCTAAAGAGATAATATGCAATTTTTTAAAAAATAGTTTTGCTGGTAATGAGAAGTTTAAATTATTCCGTAACATTAAACTTCTAATGGCTTACAAATCTCCATGTAAATAGCGCCAAAATATGGATGAACGTGCCTTAAACATTAAAAAATTTCCCTGATTTTAATGAAATTTTAGTAAGTTCCCTGACATTTCCCCGATTTTTTCCAGAATCAGAGAGCTACCTGACATTTCCCTGATTTCCAGGTTTTCCCAGTTCTGTGGCCACTCTATTAAATAATAATTATCAGTGCAATATTTACAATATGCTTAAAAAAAGAAAAAAATATGTACATTTTTAAAATTTTAATAAAAAACTCATCAAATACTATTTATTATTTATACTATCAATACTATTTTTTTTATCATTTAACAATAAAAATAACTTAAACAAATAAAAAATTTATAAACTCACTGGTCTCAATGGAATAAAAACTGGCACTCCCTCGGCCATTCTTGTCATAGGTTCATAGCAATCAAAATAGGGCTCAATGATAATTATCTAAAATCAAAACAAATACAATCAAATGAAAATTAGCAAGAATATTACCTTAATTAACTATAAAGTTTGCTTTACTATAAACTATCTCATGTACTAAAGACAACTATACTCATGTCCTAAAAACAACGAGACTCGCATCCTAAATTTGAACATTTTTGAAAAAAATAAGCAGTTTAATTCATTAAAATTTTAACTAATGACATCAAATCATATGTTATTTAATTTAATTGTTTAAAAAATAATTAGATACTTAAAAGTTTATCAGAGTTTAAAAAATTATGTTGCTCTCCTAGGAACATAATGTGGTATTCTAAGTACAGTGTACAAATAAGTGTACAATATAGGGTTGAGTCCCCTAGTTATGGCCATTTTCACAAATTTTTTATCATGTTCCTAAGCTTGAAAAAGGGTTAGCCACTAAAATGTTGCATTTCAACAAGATACAGACTAGATACTTTATATAGGCTGATAATAACAAGCGACAAGAAAGTGCGGATTTTTTTTTTGCTGGTCAGCATTGCGAGATGGATTTCTTAACAATTTCATTAACCATCATCAACTTTTATAATCATCAATCCATCAAATCTATTTATGATTGGAAGGATTTACAGCATTTAAAAGTGAGATAGAACCTTGTTGTTTTATTATTTTCAGTTATAATAAGTGCATATAAATTTTACAAGAAAATATTCGAGTGGCCACAACTGGTGTCCATTTCAAAACCGTATTTCCAGTTATATCCACTTCTATGACCATAAGTGCGTTATATAATATGCTAGTTATGGCCACTGTGTGTTTATGTGATTCATGATCAAATTTCTTTGCAAAAAAAACACCCTTTTTTTTTATAAGTGGTAGGCATTAACATTGTAAAGTCAATATTAGGTATTTGAAGAGAATAACTTTGGATTTTTTTTTTCTAAATGGAAAATCACATTGTTAATTGTTTAAGGTCACATTAATTAAAAAAGGACGTTATTCTGCAGAAATTTTTTTTCTAGAGCTGTTGATGTCTTCAGAAAAAAAAAAAAAAAAAAATAATAATAATAGCTAACTGTTGATGAGGCTAGGTCTATGTAGTTTGTTTCAAGACAAATATTAACAAAGAAAGCTAATAATATGAAAATAATATCCAAATTTGTATTTGTTTCCCATTAAATTTATTTACAATGAAATATTCTTCCTGTGCTTTTCATAAGTAAATATTATTTACCCTACCCTTCACCCCAATACACAAAATTACTCACATATGAAAGTTTAAACCCTGCTCACTCTGGCTATATTTAGAAGAGAATAACATGTATAATTATGCAATACAAGAAATACAAGAACGCAAATAATCTGTATCTTCAAACCAACTTTAAAATAAATCCAAATAACTATACCTCATCTCCAGGATTTATTAGCCCAAGTATAGCGCAGTATAAAGCTTCATAAGCTCCACAGGTGACTAAAAATTCTTTCTGGGGATTTATGTTTCGTCCAACGAGCTGAGAATACAGTTTAGATAATGCATTTACCAATCTTGGATGACCCTGCAACAGAAATTGGAGTTTTAATTAGGTATTTATAAAGAAATTATATACATGCTAATTACAAACTAATAGAGATAGTAAATAGTTTTATTAAAAGAAGTACTAGTCTGATTAAAAAACAACAGATTGAGAAATATCTTTATTTCCATGTTGCAGTTAAGAATAAAATTTTTTATAAAATAATAATAATAAATACTAGCACAAAAGATAACAAAAAACTTGTCATAAGAGGTAAGTTATAAGTAACTTGCCTAAATTTTTGCTGATTTATGAACTGAACTTGGAAAAAAATAAAAGATTCCAACATTTTTTTTCTTCTAAAAAATAATTTCTCTTCTCTGTTCTTAGTTTAATATGTTTTTCTAGTTTCAATTTCAAAATTAAGTGGAGTGGAGGGTGGTATGTTTTATTAATGTTTAAAGTAGTCTGTTAATTACAAAAGCACAATCAATGCTATATTTAAAATATGTGAGCTAATTGTTTAATTTTGTGAAAAATTTAAAGGAATTAATAATAAAAAAAAATGGTTAAATAAAAAAGACTTTATTAAATTTTTTTTTCATTTTTTGTCTGTTAGGATAGTTATTCATTAAGTTATGTGCTAAATTTCATATATTGTCCAATCATTTCATGCATATTTTAAGGAAACATGTTTTGGATAAATATGGAATTTTAAAAAGTGTTTGTTTCTTCCCAGAGGTTACCAGGAGAGAAATTTATTCCTGAATCATTCAAGATTTCAAATTTAAAAAAAAAAAAAAAATAGCAATTTACATTCTTTTAGCAAGCTAGGAAGAGCATAAGTTAAATAAAAACAACTAAAACAGACTTTAGACTGGCTTGTAACAGTGTAACTAGTTGTAAAAATACTGGCAAATTGGTGTTGTGTATGAAAGTGAAATTTGAGTAAAAACCTTTTTAGCGATAGTTTGCAAAAAGAATATCGTTTGACTCAAATTTATAGTTGAAAAGAATTTTTTGCAAAACTTCACAGGCAAAGAACATTTGTAAGGAATCAACACAGTAAAAGTTGTCACTATATTTTAGATAAAAACAATATCACATTGTTATTGCAAAATTTCAATTCAATCAAATATATAATATAATTGAAAAATAAACAATTAAACGATAAATGCAGTCGAGATATAAATCAATCAGAATAGAATTGAAAACATTAAATTGGGGAAATTAATTTAAAAAACTGCTTCGAAATTAAAAAATGGCTTTCAATATTAAGGCTTAAAGTAGCAATTAGTTTATAGTATGTGGAGCGACCTCACGCTTACGCAGCAATTAACCTTTCATCGCGCAAAACGAGCTCATGTTTGCATTGCAATGAACCTTTCAATGAGTTAAGTAAGCTTGTGCTTATGTGTCAATGACTTTTTCAGCGAGCGAGGCAATCTCGATTTTGCGTTGCGATGAACCTTCTTGCGAGCGAAGCACCAAAAATTGGAGCCTATACACCAATGACGGATTTTCGTAACGTGGGGCCTCACAGATGGCTAAAATAATACACATGGTAAAATTTCATGACGAAGCACGGGTATTCAGCTAGTGCACAATATTTATGGCATCAAATATTTATCAGAATTTTTTTCAAATCTAATAAAAAGGGTGAAATGTGGAAGGGAAATCCCTGTGGGAAAATAGATGTGTGATAAACAAATAATTCAAGTAATGAATTATGTTAAAGTGAGCATCAAGCAAATAATGTTGCAGGGAAAGGGGGAGGGAGCTATTATAGTACAAACTTTTTAAGAAAGTATGTTTCATAAAGTTAATAATAAAAAATGAAAAAAGTTCAATTAAATTTAATGGGGAACAATAATTTACAAATAGTTTTCCACTCCAAAAGGCACGGAAAGGGAATGGACATATTTGTAGACATTTAAGAGAAAGTTATTCTTATGTATTTAGTCGAATATTTGTTGTAGTCCAAGTTAAAGAATAAATCCAAGGTTAAATTATTAATAGCATAGATACGAGTTCTAAAAATACCCATTGCAAATTAAAAGATATTTCATCTTGAATTGCTCTCTATTCCTCTATACTAAACACAGATTCAAAATTAAGTACATTTTTCCAACAGTAACGTAAAACACAATGGCAGGAACAAAACAAGAAAAGAATATCAAAAATTCTAACTTACAAAACCTCTAGTATATTGGTTCAACAAAACATTTGGGCCGACTGCAGCAGCACTAAGCGCTTTGGCAACATGTTCTGGAGCTGCAAAGTCAGGAAACCCTTGACCGAGATTGACCGGCTTATAATCCAGAGCCAGTTGTATAAACTCAACCCTAGAAGGAAATATTACTTTGAATAGCAGCATTTGCAATAATTACCATGAAAAAAAACCAAAAAAAAAACCCAGACAATTTCATTAAAACACATTAAAAAAAAAAATAATTACATAAAAGGAGAATTTTATGGTCTGTGAGAAAAAATTTATAAATTTGATTTATTATTATGAGGAAGTCCAAGTAAGGATAATTCCCTGTACTTGCTATGTTACAATCTTCTAGCTCAGTGCATTTAGAAACTACTTTCTATAAACATTTTGAAATTTGACGAGTAGGTACGAAAAAGATCACTTAATGAAATGACAAAAAATTTTCATTTAATGTCTATCTATTATAAATGAAAACTAAAATGGCAAAAGACAAAACCAGGTGGAGCCATTGCATATGCATATTAGCGTAAAGATTTCAAATATAAAATAAAATATATTAGACGCTATTTTTGAGTTTTTAATTTTTGTCATTTCATTAAGTGATCATTTTCGGACTTACTCACCAAATTTCAAGGTTTTATAAAAAGTAGTTTCTAAATGCAGTGGGCTAGGAGGTTGTAATATAGTGAGAATAGGGAATAATCTGTACTATGACTTACTCTTAAAGCTACAACTTACAAATAAGCACTATATTAATTTTTAAATAAAAAAAAAAACTTTAAAAAAATTAATTTTATACAAATCTAAGACCTGTAGAAATAAATATAATAAATGTCAAGAAATTGGAGAGTATTTGGCAGAAATTGAAAAAAGAGCATTTGATGACACATATTTCTGTAAATTTGGTGAGTTTATTATACTTTATTATATTGTTTTAAAAGCTGCAATGTCTTGATAGTAGTTCCCTGGAAGGAATCTAGATAGAATCTACAATAAAATAAAAGGTTATTACCATACACTTTCTTTCATTCCCTGTATTCTCTTTGCTGGCCCATCATATGCCATATTTCTCTAAAACATGAAATGACACCACATTAAGGAAAAATCTTAAAATAAGTTGCATGTTTTTGTCAAAATTTTCTTGTTTAACAAGGACATTTTTTTTTTGAATAACCATAAAGTGGATATAAGTATTAGTTTGGCTAAACTGATGCTTAAAACTAGTTATGTAAGGCAAGCACAGAACTTTCAGCATAACTCATGGTTAAATGAGATATATCTCTATTCCTAAAGCAAGTTGCAAAAAATTATAACTTTAGAAGAAATTAGGAGAATAAAATTAAAAAAAAAGCCTGTTAGTTTGCTTTAAATAAGAGATATATTACAGACAAACACAATATATCAATTAGTATAATTTTAAAGGTTCTAAACAAAAACAAGCAAGTAATTAGATCAGAGTACGACTTTGTGGGTCGTTCTCCACAAAACACACTATTTCAGTAGCAGGAGGGACACAAATTTTTAAATCATTAAATGCTTAAAAATTTTTGTTCTTTCATAAAACTTATCAATTGCAACCCAATTATGATATTGGCAGAGATTGACAAATAATATATAAAGATCATCCATAGTTATTCCATTGGTTGTTGTTCACGGAAATGACAATTTCTTTGTTATTGTTTAGTTCCATATGAAACATTAGGTTTACAAACACTAGATTACAAAAATTGATATCTGTACAATTAATCCTAACAAATAAGTAATTAATAATAAATATTTATTCTTAACTAATTTTATCTTGACCATGGAGATGA